>BLSH010341521.1:39403-54288 GCA_018402905.1 Glandirana rugosa | reverse complement strand
CCACCCCCCTTCCTGTTATTTAACTTGATTTTAATTTATTTTCCCTATCCCCATTTATTTGTAGGGCACTTGCCCTAGTTTGAAGATGATTTTAGAACAGTTATATGGCTTCTACCGTTAATTAATACTTTTCAGACACAGTTTGAAGATGATCCACATTCACCTCCATTTTTGCTTTTTTTATGTTTTTATTTTTTTAAAAATATTTACAGTTATTTCCCTGTCCCCATTTTTTGTAGGGCACTTGCCCTACCCTTACCCCCATTTTACTTCCTTTTGCAGCCCTCTGGGGCTTTCCAGGACTTTCCTACAGCCATTTTTGTGCCTAAAAGTTCGGGTCCCCATTGATTTCAATGGGGTTCGTTGTCCGTGCGATCGTTCGGGTTCCGTCCGGACCCGGACCCGGACTTTGTCCCGAAGTTCGGACGGACCAGCAGAACCCGAACTTCCAGGTGTTCGCTCAACTCTAGTGATAAGGAAACATTCAAAATCTTGGAGTTGGTGTGGTCGATATGGTGACCAGAGGGACAACCAAAGAGGGACAGAAGGGTTGTAAGGTTAGCAATAGTGATAAACATCAAAATATAAATGGCAATTTGTTGGCACTGCCACAGAAAACTAAATCTATAGCTTTTTTTGCAAAAAAGACACTAAGATAACTGCTGACATATTTGCACACGGGGATCGGTGAATTGAGCCTCAATTTGTTTAAAAAAATCCCTTTGCTTTGTTCTCCCCCATCCCTCCCCGGGTTACCTATTTTGTGAGCGCTCCTCTGGGCAGACTCAGTGTCCTCCTCCATGCTGTCTCTGCTCTCATATGATGTTCTGTGGTCTCACCAGCCAGAGGGGAAGAGGTAATGAGACCTCCTCTGTGCCTGCAGGCTGTGGTCAGCCCTGTATAGGGAAAGTAAGAACAAGAGTGCACTGATGACTATTAGAGATAATGGAGCCAATTTACAAAAGGGAATGAAGAAGAAATGGGGGATCACAAGACCATGCAAACACAATCCCTGAATCCATCGAGTTGGTCGTACAGAGATGTCTAATTTGTATGGAGCCATCTTAGTTTACTGTTTGTGTAGAGCATTCAAATAATGCTGATTTGTGTCTTCTATCCTCTATAACAGTGTTTCCCAACCCAGTCCTCAAGGCACACCAACAGGTCATGTCTTCAGGATTTCCATTATTTTGCACAGGTGATTTGATCAGTTTCACTGCCTTAGTAATTACCACAGCTGTTTCATCTGAGGGAAATCCTGAAAACATGACCTGTTGGTGTGCCTTGATGACTGGGTTGGGAAACACTGCTCTATAAGGTTCTACTACTCCTTCTTCTACTATGGGATATGTCTACATTTTACATTGGGTCAGATGGGTCATTTCATCCCAATTTTGGTACTTCTGTCATTCTGCTCACATCTGCCTTTTACTGATTTATAAAAGGGGTTTCCATAGTTGCGTTTGGCAACTGGAATTATCATTCTTTCACTTTTCCAGTTTTTACCACTGGAATTATGATTACCTAATTTATAAAACTTGGCTAACTTTGTCTTCCTTTTACTCCAATCAGGGAGAATTGAAGCGAGTAAGAAAAGTGTTGTCCTTCCCAGCTAATTTTATTAGGGAAAGAGATTGGGGGTGATGGAGCACAATTACACCACCCACTGGTATTGTCTAGGTTGCTCCCAAAAGGTCTCTGTGATTTGGTGACACAATTTTGGGACCTACCACCACTCAGCCTCTGCACACTTTTTGAACCCTTTCCAACAATCTTCAACTCTCTACTTCGTCCTGCACTGCCTACATCCACTAACTCACTCACTGCCCATGAGAACGCAAATCACTTCAAAAATAAGATTGGCCATCCTTTAACTACTTCCATGAAGGCAACGGTCAAAGCATGGGATATGTCAAAGAAATTGGCATGCCCCAGCTACCGAGACTTTTTCTCATCAACGCCTATCTGGATGAACCCTAGCCTCGCTCAGTTTTACCATTATCCAGACCAGGTAGTATGGGCAATAAAAGGAATAAAAACTCTTGGAGATATAACTAGAGAAGGAGACTTATTAACCTTTGACCAACTAAAAGTGAGACATGATCTCCCCAAGGTTTACTTTTTCCGCTATCTCTAACTACACCATGCTTACAAAGCACAGTTTACAGCTGAAGTGGTGGAGACTCTGCCCTGTGACCTTAAAAACATTTTTTCTACAGTGGACCTCCCTACAACACTCTTGGCAGTATATAAAGAGCTATTTAAGAAATCCCCTCCGGCAGTAGCAAAGTGTAGAGAGCATTGGGCTCTAGAGGTTCCCGATCTACAAGGAGATGAATGGGAGGACCTTTGGGATCAACCTCTTCAACATCTGGTCTCAGCCCGAGACAGACCAATCCAGTTTAAATTCCTCAATAGGTCATATTTCACCCCAGCCAGACTTGCAAAAATATACCCTACAACTTCAGCCGATTCTGGAGATGTGCTCACCCACCAGCAAATGCGGAGCACATATTCTGGTGGTGTCATCAGATCCAGGCATTCAGGTTCGAAGTAACATCATGTATCTCTACCCTCCTATCAATCCCCATTCCAAAGTCTATTAGGGTGTGGTTGCTGGGGTTGGTAGACAAAGTTGTTCAATCCAGAGCACACCAAACCTTGGTGGCAATTCTGTTATTCTACGCCAAAAAGGCTATTCTT
Organism: Glandirana rugosa; assembly: GCA_018402905.1. Classification (NCBI taxonomy): domain Eukaryota; kingdom Metazoa; phylum Chordata; class Amphibia; order Anura; family Ranidae; genus Glandirana; species Glandirana rugosa. Next base: position 51,585 of record BLSH010341521.1, on the reverse strand, counting down.
CTAAAATGGAAAAATGCTGTCGCTCCATCACTATCTTTTTGGAAGGGGTTTGTCAACGTCATGGTGCCATTCTATAGAGCAACATATCTTGCGAGAAGTTGTGAAAAGAACTATGATAAGGTTTGGCATACTTGGATATCTTCATCCTCCACTGTGGGGTAGGGTTTTGGAATGAAATAGAAGTGTTTGTTCACTCACATGACTTGTGAATATTTCTAGAAGGATGTGGCCTATATACCCATGGAAAGTGTGTAATGGTCACCTGCACATTGATGGGTTCCTGGAATGTGCTGTTAATCATATTGGATAGACAGGGAGATTGTCATATGTACACTCCTATTGGGTACTGACTTGATGTAAAGCCATAGGTCAAGCTTGCTCCGGTTGGGGGGCAAATATTTAAGGGTTGCCTGTTCTCAGTAAGGGCCCTGCGAGTGAGGTCCTTGACTTGGATCTGGCTCTGTGCTAGGACATGTCAGTTTTTCTCTTTGTATGTACTTTGTAAATTTTTTTCATGGAAAATTCAATAAAAAACAAATTTAACCACTTCAGCCCCGGAAGGAATTCCCACTTTAGGACCAGAGCACTTTTTGTGATTTAGCACTGCGTCACTTTAACTGACAATTGCGCGGTCGTGCGACGTTGTACGCAAACAAAATTGACGTCCTTTTTTTCCCACAAATAGAGCTTTCTTTTGGTGGTATTTTATCACCTCTGTGGTTTTTATTTTTTTCGCTATAAACAAACAAAGAGCTACAATTTTGTAACAAAAAAACAATATTTCTTACTTTTTGCTAAAATACAAATCCAAAAAAAAATATAAAAAAAACCCACATTTATTCATTGGTTTTGATCGATTTTTATTCTTCCTTATATTTTTGGTAACAAAAAAGAAAAAAATATCAATCGGGGTTTATTGATTGGTTTGTGCAAAAGTTGCCGCGTTTACGGATTATGAGAATTCAGTTATGGGGTTTTTATTTTTTTTTTATATTTTACTAGTAATGGCGGCGATCTGCGATTTTTAGTGGGACTGTGACATTGCGGAGGACATGTCGGACACGTTTGACACTTTTTTGGGACCATTGGCATTTATACAGCGATCAGTGCTATGAAAATGCACTGATTACTATATAAATGTCACTGGCAGGGAAGGGGTTAGCACTAGGGGGCGATCAAAGGGTTAACTGTGTTCCCTGGGAGGTGTTACTAACTGTGTGGGGGCTGGGGTGAGTGGGGGAGGAGAGTGATCGCTGCTCCCACATACAGGGAACAAAAGATCACATTCCTTAACCCCTGTCAGAACGGAGATCTGTGTGTTTACATGCATGGATCCCCGTTCTGTCACTGCGGGGGAGCGATCATGGGACATCGAGTCCCCCCTACCTGCTCCCTGGCTCCCCGATACACAGTGAGAGTGCACGTGCAGCCATGATGCTCGATCTCGTGGCCTCCGTCAGGTGACGGCGATATGCAATATCGAGCCAGACTGCCGCCGGCGGGTGGTCGTTAAGCGGTTATAAAAAAGGAAATATAAAATTGACCAATGGGAGGAAGCCTTACAAGCTATTCCAAAGGCGACCCAAAAGGTATCACAACTATATATCATGCTTAGGGCACACTATACCCCTAAGCGGCTACACCACTAAGCGGGTGGTTTAGCAGAACCCATGTGCGGCAGATGCCATCAACACACTGGAGACCTTATCCATCTCCTGTGGCGGTGTCCAAAACGACACCGCTATTGGAGTGCAGTAATAGATATATTCAATAGGGTGTTTCAAATAAAAGTACCTCTGGACCCATTGTGCTGTATATTGGGAGTGCTGGAAGAGGTTATAGTTGATGAAATGGTCGGAATCTCCTACTTGAGAGCACTGTTCCAGGCTAGGAAACTCGTTCTGGTCGGCTGGAAATCAGAAAGGTCGCCTGGGTGGCTGCCTGGATAAAGCTTATGGGAAATACACTCATTATGGAAAAATATATATACCAATATAGGGGGTAAATATGAAAGATTGTGGTCTCCATGGCTAGAGCCATCTGGGTTGAGTCCTAGGGAATTGGTAATGTCCAGACTTTTTCAATGTCCCAGCGGTTGAATAGAATGAATCCGCACCGTCAGTCGCTAAGCATAGGCTATTATTGATTATACGCTGCTGTACAGAAATACATGAATATGTAAGGAACAAAGTTGACTGTGACAGTGTTAATGCGCATTGTATGTGAATTTGACTTTATGAGCTGAAATCTTTGCACATCGGAAACTGTTTGATGCAAGTTTTTTTTTCATATCTTGGTTTTTGGGCTCAATAGATATTTTTAGAAATATCGCACCTCATCCCGTAAATTGTTAGAACAAATGGTGGTGAGGTTCCCATTGGGATTATGCAGTGCCAGTAGACAAAATTATCAATCAATGGATTGTAAAACAGTAAATTTTATTGTTTACATTAAAACCAAAAGGAAACAAAATAAACAAACAAAATAAATTAAACTGGTTTTGTTTATCATGTTTATTCTGTTTCCTTATGATGCTTCTTTTGGTTTTTCTATTAAGTTAATAGCTCGGTGGCTGTTTGAAAATCCCCTGAGGAAGCCATTGAATGGCGAAACATGTCGGGATAACAGCGTTACAGTTTCAACCACCATTGTATTTGTTTGGTAACCACTGAAAGTATTTATTTGACCACCATTTTTATGTAGTCTCAGACGTCATTTTAATGTAAACAATAAAATGTACTATTTTACAATCCATTGATTGATAATTTTGTCTACTGCCACTGCATAATCCCAATGGGAACCTCACAACCATTTGTTCTAACTGTTTGATGCAAGTGTTTAATAAAATACTTTTCTGATTAAAAAAAAAAATAGGATTGATTCAATTTGTGATGAAATCTCGACTCTACAGACACCCCCCCCCCACCCGCTTAACATCCCATGTCCACAGGTGCAATAAACACTCCCCTTATTCAACCCTGCTACTATAGACAAGGTTGCTAAACTTATTTTTATCACCCACCTAACCACCTGCCCCTTGGACCCTGTGTCCTCTTGAATACACCGGTCACCCCCCGGCTCTATCCCACACTGTCTGACTCATATCTTCAACCTCTCCCTCTCTCCTGGCATCTTCCCCAACTCTCTAAAACATGCACTAGTCACCCCCCTTACTTAACCACTTAAGGACCGGAAGGATTTCCAGCTTTAGGACCAGAGCCCTTTTTGCGATTCGGCGCTGCGTCGCTTTAACTGACAATTGCGCGGTCGTGCGACGTTGTACCCAAACAAAATTTGCGTCCTTTTTTTCCCACAAATAGAGCTTTCTTTTGGTGGTATTTGATCACCGCTGCGTCATTTCTGATCACCGCTATAAACAAAAGAAGAGCGGCAATTTTGCAAAAAAAAACAAATTTCTTACTTTTTGCTAAAATATAAATAAAAAAAAAAAATATATAAAAAAACATTTTTTTTCACCGTTTTTGGCCGATTTATATTCTTCCTCATATTTGCGATAAAAAAAAATCTCAATCGGCGTTTATTGATTGGTTTGCGCAAAAGTGGTCGCGTTTACGGATGATGAGAATTCATTTTTGGGGTTTTTATTTTTTTTTTATTTTTTACTATTAATGGCGGCGATCTGCGATTTTTAGCGGTACTGCGATATTTCAGCGGACATGTCGGACCATTTTGACACTTTTTTGGGACCATTGGCATTTATACAGCGATCAGTGCTATAAAAATGCACTGATTAATGTGTAAATGCCATTGGCAGTGAAGGGGTTAACCTGCAGGGGGCGCTCTAAGGGTTAAGTATGTTCCCTGGGCGCGTTCTAACTGTATGGGGACTGCCTTAGCTGGAGAAGGGGAGTGATCACAGCCTTCGTATACAGGAAGGCTTTGATCACAGCCCTTCCCCCTCACACAGAACGGAGGTCCGTGTTTACATACACGGACCTCCGCTCATTCGCTCCGGGGGGGCCATCACGGGTAGCCGGCGGCAATCGAAGCAACCCGCTCCCTGGCCCTCCCCGGACACAGTGAGCGTGCGGGCGCGCCTCCGGCGGCGCGCGCGCGCTCACTAGGCGCGATCACGCGGCCGCTGTCATACCACGGCGATCCGCGTTACAGAGCCACTTTGCCGCTGTCATTGGTTAAAAAGCCTTTTTGGACCCCACAAATCTTAAAAAAACCTATGCCCCATCTCGTTGCTCCCTTTTTCCTCTAAACTCCTTGAACGTCTGGTCTACAACCACCTTCAAAAAAATATATAAAAAATATATATATATTTGGGGGGAACACCCTACCAAACGCATGGTGCTGCTTGTAAAGACCAATAGACAAAAAAATACATATTACAGTGCACACATGATACTGGCTCCTGCCAGGCTGTTTAAAAGCATCTAAACGTATATAGCAAAAAATGCAAAAATACGGGGGTTTGGTCACACTGAATGGCCATGAAGTGCTTAAGCCCACTGACTGCTGCAAAGTACCCCGTTTTACCAGTGGGTTCCTCCACTAGCCTTAGAGTGAATGCTGATCCATGGGATGAGTCCTTTGGTCTCCCATAAAGAGAGGCATTGGCCTCCATGGTTAAGAGATAGGAGCATTCTATCCTATATGCATTTTTTGTTATATACATTTAGATGCTTTTAAACAGCCTGGCAGGGGTATGTATCATGTGTGCGCTGTAATATGCATTTTTTACAACCACCTTCAGTCTGCATTTTGCCCTCAACACTCCATAGAAACTGCTCTCCTGTTAGGAAAAGACTGTGCTAAGGGTTAATTGCATTTGATTGTGTTTTCCTCTATTTCCTGGATGAGCAGCCCTATTTAAACTTCCTGCTTCCTGCAGCCAGTGCTGTTCGTTCTACAGCGTGTGAGTGTTCCTGAGTAGTCTGTATCCTGATTTTCTGTTCCTGGGACCCGGCTTGTTTCTTACGTTGATTGATCTCCACCTGCACCGACCCCCAGCTTGCCCACGACCATTCTCCTGCCTGATCCTTGTGTACTTCACCTGCCTGCCTGTTGACGACCTTGCCTGCATCTGATGACCCCTCTGCCTACTCCACCTGTACCGCTTTGCCAGCCAGTTGACGACCTCAGCTTGCACCACCACTCTACTACTGCACGAGCCGCAACTGGACCCTTCACACCATCACCAGTGATCCTGTCCGACCCTTGTGCCCCCCTGTGCTCCCGAACCTCCTGTCTGCTCTACCAGGGGTTCCCGAACCAGGGCCGTAAGAGTGGTTGCTCCCTACACAAGACAGACTCCACCACCAGGTGCGTGACATGTCCTAAAACTAACAAATGACCTACTAACCGCAAAAACCAATGGACATACTCTGTACTCCTACCCCTGTACACAGTAGACCACCCCCTCATACTCAAAGTACTTTACTCCTTTGGTCTCTGTGACATGATCTTCGTTGGTTCTCATCTTACCTATCCAACTGCACCTTCAGTGTCCCTTACAATTTTACTTCCTCCTCTCCTCTTCCTTTCTCTATCAGGGTCCTCCAAGGTCCTATTCTTGGACCTCTCCTATTCTCAGTCTCTACCTCCACCCTGGGTCAGCTGATAACCTCCCATCACTTTTACTATCAGTTCTACACTGATGACGCCCACATCTATCTCTCTACCCCTCAGTTCACTCCATCGGTCTCCTCATGCATCACTCATTTACTACCAGACATATCTGCCTGGATGTCCCACCACTTCCTCAAACTCAGCTTGTCCAGAACTAAGCACATAATATTCCCTCCCCACGTTCTCCTGACTTATCTTCTCCGTCAAGTTCAATGGCACAACCATCCACCCATCCCCACATGCCAGGATACAAAGTGTAATCCTGGACTCTGAACTCTCTTTTTGGCCCCACATCCAATCACTTTCCAAAGCTTGCCGCCTCAACCTCCACAACATCTCCAAAATACTCCCCTTCCTAACCAGTAAAACCACAAAGCTCCTAATTCACTCTCTGGTCATCTCTCACCTCGACTACTGCAACTCCCTCATTGGTTTACACTTACATAGTCTAGCCCCCCTTCAGTCAATCATGAATGCTGCTGCCAGGCTCATCCACCTTACCATCCACTCAGTGGCTGCCAATCAGCCAACAATTTAAATGCAAAATACTAACAACTTACAAAGCCATGCACAACTCTGCCCCCAGCTACATCACCAGCCTAGTCTTAAAATACCAACCTAATCGTCCTCTTCATTACTGCCAAGACCTCCTGCTCTCTAGCTCCCTTGTCATCTCCTCCAATGCCACTTCCAGAACTTTTCCAGAGCCTCTCCCATCCTATGGAACTCCCTACCACAATCTGCCTGTCTATCTCCTACTCTATCCACTTTTAGGTGATCCCTGAAAACGTTTCTCTTCAGAGAGGCCTCTCCCACCTCCACCTACCAACTGTACTTTTATTTTCTTTCTTTTTTCCATCAGCTCATCCCAACAGTAATTACTAGGGCTTTGGTGGGACGTGCTGGGGAATCTGTTGTCGCTAGGGGGATCTATTGTTACTGGGAAGCTATGTTGCTGCTGGTGGGGGGATCTTGGGGGGGGGGGGTTTGTTAATGGGTAAAACCTACTGTTGAGGCAGGAGTCTTGTGTTGCAGGCTGCTGGTGAGTCTATTGATGTTGTATACTGGGGGATTGATTGTTGCTGTGCTGTATCTGTTGTTTCTGGGGTATTTTTTGTGGTAGATCTATTGTTGCTGGGGAGATTTATTGTTGCTGGGGAGATTTATTGTTGCTGGGGAGATTTATTGTTGCTGTGAGGGATCTATCGTTATTGGCTGCAGGGGACCTATTTTACTGATTTTCATTAGCAATTCCAAACTACTTTGCACCATAAAAATGATAGTTTTCTGTATTATCTAGGTAAAGGGTGGAACCAAAGGATGGTTCTTGGAGGATGAGTAGGGGGCGGAGGCAAGGAGTGACTCAGAAAAACTGAGAAAAAAAGCCCTGGTTATTACCCTTTGTATCACTTGACCCCCATTTAGATTGTAAGCTCTAATGAGCAGGGCCCTCTGATTCCTCCTGTATTGAATGGTATTGTAACTGTACTGTCTGCCCTCATGTTGTAAAGGTCTGTGAAAACTCTTGGCGCTATATAAATCCTGTATAAGTAATATAATAATATAATAATAATATTCATAATAATAATAATAATGTTCATAATGTTCTTAATAATAATAATAATAATAATAATGTTCATAATGTTCTTAATAATAATAATATTCATAATAATAATATTCATAATAATAATAATAATAATAATAATAATAATAATAATAATAATGATAATAAAATAATATAATAATAATGTTCATAATAATAATAATAAAAATAATATAATAATAATAAAAAGAGCTTTTAAATTCCAGCTTATATATAAAAATACATAGATAATATAAAGAAGGATGTGTGGACGGCTGTACATCATTATATAAAAATAACTATATAAACATTACAGTATATTGAGGATGCATGAAAAAAGAAAAACATGTAAAATGACTTGTTATGGGGTGTAGCTCCCTGTACACACGGCAGTGCCATTTACACTTATTAACCACTTGCCTACTGGGCATTTATACCCGCTTCTTAACCAGGCCAATTTTCATCTTTCAGCACTCTCACATTTTGAATGACAATTACTCAGTCATGTAACACTGCATCCATATGACATTTTTGCACTTTTCTCTCATGCAAAAAATCACCACTTCGTTTTGTTTTTTTCTTGCACTGAATGAAAAAAGACAGAACATTTTGTTTAAAAAAAATGCATTTTTCTTTGTTTCGATTATAAAATTTAGCAGATTAGTAAAGTTTCTTTATACATTTTGACCAACATTTATACTGCTACCTATCTTTGGTAAAAATAACCCAAATTAGTGTATTATTTGGTCCTTGTGAAAGTTATAGAGTCTACAATCTATGGTGCCAATCACTGAATATTGATCACACCTGATGTACTGACGGCCGATCTCATTTCTTGAGACCCTAACAAGCCAGGAAAGTACAAACACTGGTGGAATTACCAGGGTCGCAACAGTCGCACTGGCGACCGGACCCTGGCATGCAGTCACTGTCGGGGGGGCCCCAGCGGGGTTGCTAGTTGCACGGCAATGAGCTGAGAGCGTCTCTCTCATGGAAGAGCTCAGAGCCGCATTAATAGTTCTCCCTCCCCCGAGTCCTCCTCTGTTCTCTCTCACAAGGGATGCGAGAGGACAGAGGACAGGAGACAGGCGATCTGCTCCCCCTCCCCTCTCCTCTGTGTGCTCTGAGCCTGTGGGAAGTGTCAGCTCTTTAGCTTCACAGTCACACTTGACTTCCCGTAGAGCACACACCGGAGGAGAGAGTCCTGGGGAGAAGGAGCAGATCAGCTGTCCTGTTCTCTCCCATCCCATGCGAGAGAGAACGGAGGAGAAGGGAGAACTCTTAATGCCGGCTCCGAGCTCTTTCGTGAGAGAGACACTCTCAGCTCATTGCCATGCTGAGAAGGCAGGCATTGAGCATTGATAGGCAGCATTACTGGGCACTGATAGGCAGCATTACTGGGCACTGATGGGCAGCATTACTGGGCACTGATGGGCAGCATTAATGGGCACTGATGGGCAGCATTAATGGGCACTGATAGGCAGCATTAATGGGCACTGATAGGCAGCATTACTGGGCACAGATGGGCAGAATTAATGGGCACTGATATGCTGCAGGGATGAGGAGGCACTGATAGGCGGCAATGCTAGATGGCACTGAAAGGGGCATTGATGAGCACTGATAGGCAGCACTGATCAGCTGCACTGATTGACAGCACTGATAGACAGCATTCATGAGCACTGATGGGCTGCACTGATAGGAGGATCTAATGGGCACTCATAGGTGGGATTGATGAGCACTGATAGGTGGCACTGATAGGCAGCATTAATGGCCACTGCAATTCTGCACCAACGAAGCACTGATTGGCGGCATTAATGAGCACTGATAAGTGGCACTGATAGGCAGCATTATTGACCACTGATATGCTGCACTAATGAGGAGGCACTGATAGGCAGCATTGATAGGTGGCACTGATAGGCTGCACTAATTATCAGTGTAATCAATTTAGTGACATCATTGCCAGTTAATAGCTCTCATTTCCTCACCCAGACACAGCGTGGGAGGAAAGGATAAGCAGCAAGTCTGTTTACATGTGATCAGCAGATCACATGGTAAAGGACCGTTGTGTTTGCGCTGGATGCACGTCCCAGGGGACGCATGGGAGGCAGATTTCTGGGAGGATGTCCATGGGGCTCAGATGGAGGGGGGTGGGGGGGTCAGGGGGGCCCATCATTGTTTCTTGCACCGGGGCCCTGAGGGTTCTAGTTACGCCTTTGAGTACAAATACCCCCAAATTACCCCTTTTTGGAAAGTAGACATTACAGCAAGGTATTTAGAGGCATGGTGAGTTTTTTGAAGTTGTCATTTTTTCCCACGTTTCTTTACAAAATTAATTTTTTTTTCTGTTTTTCACAAAATTGTCATATTACCAAGTTATTTCTCACACCCAGCATATGCACACCACAAATTGCATCACAAAATATATTTTGCTCCTCCTCCTGAGTATGGCGATACCACATGTGTGAGACTTTTACACAGCCTGGCCACATACAGAGGCATGTAGGGAGCACTCTCAGGTGTACTAGGGACATAAATTACACATATAGTTTCCTGACTACCTATTACACATTTGTGTGGTATTGTAGAGCACTGTTAAGCACTGTAGAGGAATGGATGAGCACCGATGAGGCACGGATGAGGCATTCATCTGGCACAGATGAGCATGGATGAGGCACAAATGAGCACTGATGTGGCATGGATGGGCATGGATGAGGCACAGGTGGGCAGGGATGAGGCATGGATGAGGCACAGATGGGCATGGATGTGGCATGGATGAGCACTGATGTGGCATGGATGGGCATGAATGATGCACAGATGGGCATGGATGAGGCACATATGGGAATGAATGAGTCACAGATGAGGCACAGATGGGCATGGATGAGGCACAGATGGGCATAAATGAGGCATGTATAAGGTGCAGATGGGCATAATTGAGGCAGAGATGGGCATGATTGAGGCACATATGGGCATGAATGAGGAAGTGATGGGCATGGATGAGGCACGGATGAGGCACGGATGAGGCACAGATGAGCATGAATGAGGCACAGATGAGGCAAGAATGAGGCACATATGGGCATGGATGAGGCACAGATGGGCATGAATGAGGCACAGTTGGGCATAGATGAGGCACAGATGGGCATGAATGAGACACAGATGGACATGAATGAAGCACTGATGAGGCGCGAATGAGGCACAGGCGAGGCATGGATGAGGCACAGATGGGCATGAATGAAGCACTGATGAGGCATGAATGAGGCACAGATAGGCATGGATGAGGCACAAATGGGCATGAATGAAGCACTGATGAGGCATGAATGAGGCACAGATGGGGCATGGATGAGGCACAGATGGGCATTAATGAGGCATGGATGAGGCACAGATGGGCATGAATGAGGCACAGATGGACATGGATGAGGCACAAATAAGCATGGATGAGGCACAGATAGACATGGATGAGGCACAGATGGGTATGAATGAAGCACTGATGAGGCATGGATGAGGCAGAGATGGGCATGAATGAGGCATGGATGAGGCACATATGGGCATGGATGAGGCACAGATGGGCATAAATGAGGCACAAATGAGGCTTGCATAAGGCACAGAAGGGCATAATTTAGGCACAGATGGGCATAGATGAGGCAGAGATGGGCATGCATGAGGTACATATGGGCATGAATGAGGTACATATGGGCATGAATGAGGCACATATGGGCATTAATGAGGAAGAGATGGGCATGGGATGAGGCACAGATGAAGCATGTTTGAGGCGCAGATGGGCATGAATGAGGCACAGATGGGCATGAATGAGCCACAGATGGGCATGGGTGAGCCACAGATGGGCATGAATGAGGTACATATGGGCATGAATGAGGTACATATGGGTATGAATGAGGCACATATGGGCATGCATGAAGAAGAGATGGGCATGGGATGAGACACAGATGAAGCATGTTTGAGGCACAGATGGGCATGAATAAGGCACAGATGGGCATGAATGAGACACAAATGGGCATAAATGAGTCACAGATGGGCATGAATGAGACACAGATGGGCATGGATGAGGCACAGATAAGCATGGATGAGGCACAGATAAGTATAGATGAGGCACAGATGGGCATGAATGAAGCACTGATGAGGCATGGGTGAGGCACAGATGGGCATACTGTAAATGAGGCACACATGAGGCTTGTATGAGGCGCAGAAGGGCATAATTGAGGCACATATGGGCATGAATGAGGCACATATGAAGCATGTTTGAGGCACAGATGGGCATGGATGAGACACAGATGGGCATGGATGAGGCACAGATGGGCATGAATGAGGTACATATGGGCATAAATGAGGTACATATGGGTATGAATGAGGCACAGATGGGCATGAATGAGACACAGATGGGTATGAATGAGGCACAGATGGGCATGGATGAGGCACGGATGAGGTACAGCTGAGTACTGCTGCAGTCTCCCAGTGTGCGAGGAGAGGAGAGAGTTGAACCGGACATGCGCCAGTTTGTTGACATTGATCGCTCCATCATTGCACAGAGTGATCACGTGGTAAAGGCCCACTGTCATTGGCCCTTTACCCCGCTCCGTGATGCCCCGGGTCTGGAGGACCAAACAATCACAGATATTCCCGGGTGCACACCCTAGGGGGCGATCCTGGGAGGACGTCCCGTCATTCGGCTATGGCCCGGTCGGCAAGTGGTTAGAGGAACCCTGAACCTGTATTACATGAATTATGACCAGAAGGAGATATTGGGGCTCTTGCTGAATGGTGGGTTGGCGTTGCCATCCTCCTAGTGCTGGGATTGGGCAGCATGCTCAGCTTGGTGTACAATCCCGGCATTTCCTTGGTGTCATGGCATCAAGTTGATTGAAGATTCCAAGCCTGGAAGAATATCTGAGAAGATGTCACTCCTGGGGAGGGAGCTCATTGATGCCACCTCATGGAATGGAGGGGAGTTCCACTTCCACTTCCACAACCCAGTGCAGTTTTTTGGGGG
>BLSH010341437.1:18943-32634 GCA_018402905.1 Glandirana rugosa | reverse complement strand
AACGCGTTAGCCTTTCTCCACCTTGTATCGCATGGATATGTGACCAATAAAGCATTTGAAAAGGAGTGCGGTCATCCGGAGCTTTCCTTCCATTATTCCTGATGATTGCATATTGAGCCTGCACCCTCTGGAACTGTTTCTTTATACATCAGGACTAGGTATTGTTGAGCGGTTACTCCACTATTTAGGGAAACGTTCCTGTTGTTGCTCTGAGGGAGAGATTCTCATTCTAAAACCATCTACTACTGCATTAGGGAAACGTTCCTGTGGGTGCTCTGAGGGACAGTTTATCGTTCTAAAAACAGCTACAACTGCATTAGGGCCAGGTTCCTGTTGGTGATCTGAGGGACAGTTTATCGTTCTAAAAACAACTACAACTGCATTAGGGCCAGGTTCCTGTTTGTACTCTGAGGGACTTATCGTTCTTAAAACAACTACAACTGCATTAGGGCAAGGTTCCTGTTGGTGCTTTGAGGGAGAGTTTATCGTTCTAAAAAAAACTACAACTGCATTAGGGCCAGGTTCCTGCTGGTGCTCTGAGGGACAGTTTATCGTTCTAAAAACAACTACAACTGCATTAGGGCCAGGTTCCTGTTAGTGCTCTGAGGGACAGTTTATCATTCTAAAAACAACTACAACTGCATTAGGGCCAGGTTCCTGTTTGTGCTCTGAGGGACAGTTTATCGTTCTAAAAACAACTACAACTGCATTAGGGCCAGATTCCTGTTGGTGCTTTGAGGGAGAGTTTATCGTTCTAAAAACAACTACAACTGCATTAGGGCCAGGTACCTGTTTGTTTTCTGAGGGAGAGATTATAGTTCTAAAAACAATTACTACTGCATTAGGGCCAGGTTCCTGCTGGTGCTCCGAGGGACAGTTTATCGTTCTAAAAAACACTACTACTGTAAAAGAGACAGGTTCCTGTTTGTGCTCTGAGGGACAGTTTATCATTCTAAAAACAACTACAACTTCATTAGGGCCAGGATCCTTTTGGTGCTTTGAGGGAGAGTTTATCGTTCTAAAAACAACTACAACTGCATTAGGGCCAGGTTACTGTTTGTGCTCTGAGGGAGAGATTATCGTTCTAGAAACAACTACTACTGCATTAGGGTCAGGTTCCTGTTGGTGCTCTGATGGACAGTTTATCATTCTAAAAACAGCTACTACTGCAATAGGGCCAGGTTCCTGTTTGTGCTCTGAGGGAGAGATTATTGTTCTAAAAACAACTACTACTGCATTAGGGCCAGGTTCCTGTTGGTGCTCTGAGGGACAGTTTATCATTCTAAAAACAACTACATCTGCATTAGGGCCAGGTTCCTGTTGGTGCTTTGAGGGAGAGTTTATCGTTCTAAAAACAACTACTACTGCAATAGGGCCAGGTTCCTGTTTGTGCTCTGAAGGAGAGTTTATCGTTCTAAAAGCAACTACTACTGCATTAGGGCCAGGTTCCTGTATGTACTCTGAGGGAGAGATTATCGTTCTAAAAACATATACTACTGCATTAGGGCCAGGTTCCTGTTGGAGCTCTGAGGGAGAGTTTATCGTTATAACGCCATCTCCTACTGCATTAGGGAGAGGTTCCTGTTTGTGTTCTGAGGGAGAGTTTATTGTTTCGAAAAAAAAATACTACTGCATTAGGGCCAGGTTCCTGTTGGTGCTCTGAGGGACAGTTTATCGTACTAAAAACAACTACAACTGCATTAGGGCCAGGTTCCTGTTTGTGCTCTGAGGGACAGTTTATCATTCTAAAAACAACTACAACTGCATTAGGGCCAGGTTCCTGCTGGTGCTCTGAGGGACAGTTTATCGTTCTAAAAACAACTACAACTGCATTAGGGCCAGGTTCCTGTAGTGCTCTGAGGGACAGTTTATCGCTGTAAAAAAAACTACAACTGCATTAGGGCCAGGTTCCTGTTTGTGCTCTGAGGGACAGTTTATCGCTCTAAAAACAACTACAACTGCATTAAGGCCAGATTCCTGTTAATGCTTTGAGGGAGAGTTTATCGTTCTAAAAACAACTACAACTGCATTAGGGCCAGGTTCCTGCTTGTGCTCTGAGGGAGAGATTATCGTTCTAAAAACAACTACTACTGCATTAGGGCCAGGTTCCTGTTGGTGCTTTGAGGGAGAGTTTATCATTCTAAAAACAACTACAACTGCATTAGGGCCAGGTTCCTGTTTGTGCTCTGAGGGACAGTTTATCGTTCCAAAAACAACTACTACTGCAATAGGGCCAGGTTCCTGTTTGTGCTCTGAAGGAGAGATTATCGTTCTGAAAGCAACTACTACTGATTAGGGCCAGGTTCCTGTTGGTGCTCTGAGGGACAGTTTATCGTTCTAAAAACAACTACTACTGCAATAGGGCCAGGTTTCTGATTGTAGTCTGAGGGAGAGATTATCGTTCTAAAAACCTTTACTACTGCATTAGGGCCAGGTTCCTGTTGATGCTCTGAGGCAGAGAATATTGTTTTAAAAACAACTACTACTGGAATAGGGCCAGGTTCCTGTTTGTGCTCTGAGGGACAGTTTATCGTTATAACACCATCTCCTACTGCATTAGGGAGAGGTTCCTGTTTGTGCTCTGGGGGAGAGATTATCGTTCTAAAAACAACTACTACTGCATTAGGGCCAGGTTCCTGTTGGTGCTTTGAGGGAGAGATTATCATTCTAAAAACAACTACTACTACATTAGGGCCAGGTTCCTGTTGGTGCTCTGAGGGACAGTTTATCGTTCTAAAAACAACTACTACTGCCATAGGGTCAGGTTCCTGTTTGTGCTCTGAAGGAGAGATTATCGTTCTAAAAACAACTACTACTGCAATAGGGCCAGGTTCCTGATTGTGCTCGGGGGAGAGATTGTCGTTCTAAAAACAACTACTACTGCATTAGGGCCAGGTTCCTGTTGGTGCTCTGAGGGACAGTTTATCGTTCTAAAAACAACTATAAATGCTTTAAGGAAACGTTCCTGTTGGTGCTCTGAGGGAGAGTTTATTGTTTCTAAAAAAAAATACTACTGCATTAGGGCCAGGTTCCTGTTGGTGCTTTGTGGGAGAGTTTATCGTTCAAAAAACAACTACTACTGCAATAGGGCCAAGTTCCTGTTTGTGCTCTGAAGGAGAGATTATCGTTCTGAAAGCAACTACTACTGATTAGGGCCAGGTTCCTGTTGGTGCTCTGAGGGACAGTTTATCGTTCTAAAAACAACTACTGCTGCAATAGGGCCAGGTTTCTGATTGTAGTCTGAGGGAGAGATTATCATTCTAAAAACATATACTACTGCATTAGGGCCAGGTTCCTGTTGGTGCTCTGAGGGACAGTTTATCGTTCTAAAAACAACTACAACTGCATTAGAGCCAGGTTCCTGTTGGTGCTTTGAGGGAGAGATTATCATTCTAAAAACAACTACTACTACATTAGGGCCAGGTTCCTGTTGGTGCTTTGAGGGAGAGATTATCATTCTAAAAACTACTACTACTACATTAGGGCCAGGTTCCTGTTGGTGCTCTGAGGGACAGTTTATCGTTCTAAAAACAACTACTACTGCCATAGGGTCAGGTTCCTGTTTGTGCTCTGAAGGAGAGATTATCGTTCTAAAAACAACTACTACTGCAATAGGACCAGGTTCCTGTTTGTGCTCGGGGGAGAGATTATCGTTCTAAAAACAGCTACTACTGCATTAGGGCCAGGTTCCTGTTGGTGCTCTGAGGGACAGTTTATCGTTCTAAAAACAACTATAAATGCATTAAGGAAACGTTCCTGTTGGTGCTCTGAGGGAGAGTTTATTGTTTCAAAAAAAAAAATACTACAGCATTAGGGCCAGGTTCCTGTTGGTGCTTTGAGGGAGAGTTTATCGTACTAAAAACAGCTACAACTGCATTAGGGCCAGGTTCCTGTTTGTGCTCTGAGGGAGAGAATATTGTTCTAAAAACAACTACTATTGCAATATGGCCAGGTTCCTGTTTCTGCTCTGAGGGAGAGTTTATCCATCCCCTACGGCATTAGGTAGAGGTTCCTGTTTGTGCTCTGGGGGAGAGATTATCGTTCTAAAAACAACTACTACTGCATTAGGGCCAGGTTCCTGTTGGTGCTCTGAGGGACAGTTTATCGTTGTAAAAACAACTACAAATGCATTAGGGAAACGTTCCTGTTGGTGCTCTGAGGGAGAGTTTATTGTTTCTAAAAAAAAATACTACTGCATTAGGGCCAGGTTCCTCTTGGTGCTTTGAGGGAGAGTTTATCATTCTAAGAAAAAAATCTACTACTGCATTAGGGCCAGGTTCCTGTTGGTGCTTTGAGGGAGAGATTATCATAGTAAAACAACTACTACTGCAATAGGGTCAAGTTCCTGTTGGTGCTCTGAGGCAGAGTTTATCATTATAAAGCCATCTCCTACTGCATTAGGGAGAGGTTCCTGTTTGTGCTCTGAGGGACAGTTTATCATACTAAAAACAACTACAACTGCATTAGAGCCAGGTTCCTGTTGGTGCTTTGAGGGAGAGTTTATCGTTCTAAGAAAAAAATCTACAACTGCATTAGGGCCAGGTTCCTGTTGGTGCTCTGAGGGACAGTTTATCGTTCTAAAAACAACTACAAATGCATTAGGGAAACATTCCTGTTGGTGCTCTGAGAGGGAGATTTTTCTGTTTAAAAAAAAATACTACTGCATTAGGGCCAGGTTCCTGTTGGTGCTTTGAGGGAGAGTTTATCGTTCTAAAAACAACTACTACTGCATTAGGGCCACGTTCCTGTTGGTGCTCTGAGGGACAGTTTATCATTCTAAAAACAACTACAAATGCATTAGGGAAACGTTCCTGTTGGTGGTCTGAGGGAGATTTTATTGTTTCTAAAAAAAAATACTACTGCATTAGGGCCAGGTTCCTGTTGGTGCTTTGAGGGAGAGTTTATCGTTCTAAAAAAAAAATCTACTACTGCATTAGGGCCAGGTTCCTGTTGGTGCTTTGAGGGAGAGTTTATCGTTATAAAGCCATGTCCTACTGCATTAGGGAAAGGTTCCGGTTGGTGCTCTGAGAGATAGATTATCATTCTAAAAACAACTACAACTGCATTAGGGTCAGGTTCCTGTTTGTGCTTTGAGGGAGAGATTATCATTCTAAAAACAACTACTACTGCATTAGAGCCAGGTTCCTGTTGGTGCTCTGAGGGACAGTTTATCGTTCTAAAAACAACTACTACTGCATTAGGGCCAGGTTCCTGTTTGTGCTCTGAAGGAGAGATTATCGTTCTAAAAAAATATACTACTGCATTAGGGCCAGGTTCCTGTTGGTGCTCTGAGGGACAGTTTATCGTTCTAAAAACAACTACAACTGCATTAGGGCCAGGTTCCTGTTGGTGCTTTGAGGGAGAGTTTATCCTTCTAAAAACAACTACAACTGCATTAGGGCCAGGTTCCTGTTTGTGCTCTGAGGGAGAGAATATTGTTTTAAAAACAACTACTACTGCAATAGGGCCAGGTTCCTGTTTGTGCTCTGAGTGAGAGTTTATTGTTATAACGCCATCTCCTACTGCATTAGGCAGAGGTTCCTGTTTGTGCTCTGGGGGAGAGAGTATCGTTCTAAAAACAACTACTACTGTATTAGGGCCAGGTTCCTGTTGGTGCTCTGAGGGACAATTTATCGTTCTAAAAACAACTATAAATGCATTAGGGAAACGTTCCTGTTGGTGCTCTGAGGGAGAGTTTATTGTTTCTAAAAATAAATACTACTGCATTAGGGCCAGGTTCCTGTTGGTGCTCTGAAGGGCAGCTTATCGTACTAAAAAAAGCTACAACTGCATTAGGGCCAGGTTCCTGTTGGTGCTTTGAGGGAGAGTTTATCGTTCTAAAAACAACTACAACTGCATTAGGGCCAGGTTCCTGTTTGTGCTCTGAGGGAGAGAATATTGTTCTAAAAACAACTACTACTGCAATAGGGCCAGGTTCCTGTTTGTGCTCTGAGGGAGAGTTTATCCATCCCCTACGGCATTAGGGAGAGGTTCCTGTTTGTGCTCTGAGGGAGAGATTATCGTTCTAAAAACAACTACTACTGCATTAGGACCAGGTTCCTGTTGGTGCTTTGAGAGGGAGTTTATCATAGTAAAAACAACTACTACTGCAATAGGGCCAAGTTCCTGTTGGTGCTCTGAGGGAGAGTTTATCGTTATAAAGCCATCTCCTACTGCATTAGGGAGATGTTCCTGTTTGTGCTCTGAGGGACAGTTTATCGTACTTAAAACAACTACAACTGCATTAGGGCAAGGTTCCTGTTGGTGCTTTGAGGGAGAGTTTATCATTCTAAAAACAACTACAACTGCATTAGGGCCAGGTTACTGTTGGTGCTCTGAGGGACAGTTTATCGTACTAAAAAAAGCTACAACTGCATTAGGGCCAGGTTCCTGTTGGTGCTTTGAGGGAAAGTTTATCATTCTAAAAACAACTACAACTGCATTAGGGCCAGGTTCCTGTTTGTGCTCTGAGGGAGAGAATATCGTTCTAAAAACAACTACTACTGCAATAGGGCCAGGTACCTGTTTGTGCTCTGAGGGAGAGTTTATCCATCCCCTACGGCATTAGGGAGAGGTTCCTTGTTTGTGCTCTGAGGGAGAGATTATCGTTCTAAAAACAACTACTACTGCATTAGGGCCAGGTTCCTGTTGGTGCTTTGAGGGAGAGATTATCGTTCTAAAAACAACTACTCCTGCAATAGGGCTAGGTTCCTATTGGTGCTCTGAGGGAGAGTTTAAAGTTATAAAGCCATCTCCTACTGTATTAGGGAGAGGTTCCTGTTTGTGCTCTGAGGGAGAGATTATCGTTCTAAAAACAACTACTATTGCATTAGGGCCAAAATCCTGTTGGTGCTCTGAGGGACAATTTATTGTTCTAAAAACAACTACAACTGCATTAGGGCCAGGTTCCTGTTGGTGCTTTGAGGGAGAGTTTATCATTCTAAAAACAACTACTACTGCATTAGAGCCAGGTCCCTGTTGGTGCTTTGAGGGAGAGATTATCGGTTTAAAAACAACTACTGCTGCAATAGGGTCAAGTTCCTGTTGGTGCTCTGAGAGAGAGTTTATCGTTATAAAGCCATCTCCTACTGCATTAGGGAGAGGTTCCTGTTTGTGCTCTGAGGGACAGTTTATCGTTCTAAAAACAACTACAACTGCATTAGGGCCAGGTTCCTGTTGGTGCTTTGAGGGAGAGATTATCATAGTAAAAACAATTACTACTGCAATAGGCAGAGGTTCCTGTTGGTACTTTGATGGAGAGTTTATCGGTCTAAAAACAATTTCTACTGCAATAGGGTCAAGTTCCTGTTGGTGCTCTGAGGGAGAGTTTATCGTTATAAAGCCATCTCCTAATGCATTAGGGAGAGGTTCCTGTTTGTGCTCTGAGGGACAGTTTATTGTTCTAAAAACAACTACAACTGCATTAGGGCCAGGTTCCTGTTGGTGCTTTGAGGGAGAGTTTATCGCTCTAAAAACAACTACAACTGCATTAGTGCCAGGTTCCTGTTGCTGCTCTGAGGGACAGTTTATCGTTCTAAAAACAGCTACAACTGCATTAGGGCCAGGTTCCTGTTGGTGCTTTGAGGGAGAGTTTATCGTTCTAAAAACAACTACAACTGCATTAGGGCAAGGTTCCTGTTTGTGCTCTGAGGGAGAGATTATCGTTCTAAAAACAACTAATACTGCATTAGGTCCAGGTTCCTGTTGGTACTCTGAGGGACAGTTTATCATTCTAAAAACAACTACTACTGCAATAGGCCAGGTTCCTGTTTGCGCTCTGAAGGAGAGATTATCGTTCTAAAAACAACTACTACTGCATTAGGGCCAGGTTCCAGTTGGTGCTCTGAGGGAGAGATTATCGTTCTAAAAACAAACACTACTGCATTAGGGCCAGGTTCCTGTAGGTGCTTTTTATGGAGATTTTATCGTTCTAAAAACAACTAAAACTGCATTAGGGCCAGGTTCCTGTTTGTGCTCTGAGGGAGAGAATATCGTTCTAAAAACAACTACTACTGGAATAGGGCCAGGTTCCTGTTTGTGCTCTGAGGGAGAGTTTATTGTTATATCGCCATCTTCTACAGCATTAGGGAGAGGTTCCTGTTTGTGCTCTGAGGGAGAGATTATCGTTCTAAAAACAACTACAACTGCATTAGGGCCAGGTTCCTGTTGGTGCTTTGAGGGAGAGATTATCATTCTAAAAACAACTACTACTGCATTAGGGCCAGGTTCCTGTTGGTGCTCTGAGGGACAGTTTATCGTTCTAAAAACAACTACTACTGCAATAGGGCCAGGTTCCTGTTTGTGCTCTGAAGGATAGATTATCGTTCTAAAAACATATACTACTGCATTAGGGCCAGGTTCCTGTTGGTGCTCTGAAGGACAGTTTATCGTTCTTTAAACAACTACAACTGCATTAGGGCCAGGTTCCTGTTGGTGCTTTGAGGGAGAGTTTATCCTTCTAAAAACAACTACAACTGCATTAGGGCCAGGATCCTATTTGTGCTCTGAGGGAGAGAATATTGTTTTAAAAACAACTACTACTGGAATAGGGCCAGGTTCCTGTTTGTGCTCTGAGTGAGAGTTTATTGTTATAACGCCATCTCCTACTGCATTACTCAGAGGTTCCTGTTTGTGCTCTGGGGGAGAGAGTATCGTTCTAAAAACAACTACTACTGCATTAGGGCCAGGTTCCTGTTGGTGCTCTGAGGGACAATTTATCGTTCTAAAAACAACTATAAATGCTTTAGGGAAACGTTCCTGTTGGTGCTCTGAGGGAGAGTTTATTGTTTCTAAAAATAAATACTACTGCATTAGGGCCAGGTACCTGTTGGTGCTCTGAAGGACAGTTTATCGTACTAAAAAAAGCTACAACTGCATTAGGGCCAGGTTCCTGTTGGTGCTTTGAGGGAGAGTTTATCGTTCTAAAAACAACTACAACTGCTTTAGGGCCAGGTTCCTGTTTGTGCTCTGAGGGAGAGAATATCGTTCTAAAAACAACTTCTACTGCAATAGGGCCAGGTTCCTGTTTGTGCTCTGAGGGAGAGTTTATTCATCCCCTACGGCATTAGGGAGAGGTTCCTGTTTGTGCTCTGAGGGAGAGATTATCGTTCTAAAAACAACTACTACTGCATTAGGACCAGGTTCCAGTTGGTGCTTTGAGGGAGAGTTTATCGTTCTAAAAAAAAATCTACTACTGCATTAGGGCCAGGTTCTTGTTGGTGCTTTGAGGCAGAGATTATCATAGTAAAAACAACTACTACTGCAATAGGGCCAAGTTCCTGTTGGTGCTCTGAGGGAGAGTTTATCGTTATAAAGCCATCTCCTACTGCATTAGGATGAGGTTCCTGTTTGTGCTCTGAGGGACAGTTTATCGTACTTAAAACAACTAGAACTGCATTAGGGCAAGGTTCCTGTTGGTGCTTTTAGGGAGAGTTTATCGTTCTAAAAACAACTACAACTGCATTAGGGCCAGGTTCCTGTTGGTGCTCTGAGGGACAATTTATCGTTCTAAAAACAACTATAAATGATTTAGGAAAATGTTCCTGACGGTGCTCTGAGGGAGAGTTTATTGTTTCTAAAAATAAATACTACTGCATTAGGGCCAGGTTCCTGTTGGTGCTCTGAAGGACAGTTTATCGTACTAAAAAAAGCTACAACTGCATTAGGGCCAGGTTCCTGTTGGTCCTTTGAGGGAAAGTTTATCATTCTAAAAACAACTACAACTGCATTAGGGCCAGGTTCCTGTTTGTGCTCTGAGGGAGAGAATATCGTTCTAAAAACAACTACTACTGCAATAGGGCCAGGTTCCTGTTTGTGCTCTGAGGGAGAGATTATCGTTCTAAAAACAACTACTACTGCATTAGGACCAGGTTCCTGTTGGTGCTTTGAGGGAGAGTTTATCGTTCTAAAAAAAAAAATCTACTACTGCATTAGGGCCAGGTTCCTGTTGGTGCTTTGAGGGAGAGATTATCATAGTAAAAACAACTACTACTGCAATAGGGCCAAGTACCTGTTGGTGCTCTGAGGGAGAGTTTATCGTTATAAAGCCATCTCCTACTGCATTAGGGAGAGGTTCCTGTTTGTGCTCTGAGGGACAGTTTATCGTACTAAAAACAACTACAACTGCATTAGGGCCAGGTTCCTGTTCGTGCTTTGAGGGAGAGTTTATCTTTCTAAAAACAACTACAACTGCATTAGGGCCAGGTTCCTGTTTGTGCTCTGAGGGAGAGAATATCATTTTAAAAATAACTACTACTGGAATAGGGCCAGGTTCCTGTTTGTGCTCTGAGGGAGAGTTTTATCGTTATAATGCCATCTCCTACTGCATTAGGGAGAGGTTCCTGTTTGTGCTCTGGGGGAGAGATTATCGTTCTAAAAACAACTACTACTGCAATAGGGCCAGGTTCCTGTTTGTGCTCTGAGGGAGAGTTTATCCATCCCCTACGGCATAAGGGGAGGTTCCTGTTTGTGCTCTGAGGGAGAGATTATCATTCTAAAAACAACTACTACTGCATTAGGGCCAGGTTCCTGTTGGTGCTCTGAGGGACAGTTTATCGTTGTAAAAACAACTACAAATGCATTAGGGAAACGTTCCTGTTGGTGCTCTGAGGGAGAGTTTTTTTTTTTTTTTTAAATTGTTTATTTATAGAATTTTCAAAAATACAATTTTCAAAAGTATAACAGATACAGACATGTTTTCATTTGGTATTTCCATAAATCAAAGCAATTGTCAATGTCATGTGAGGAAACCATATTGTTAATAAGAAACATGCCTGTGGACTATATGATTGATCATAACAGAATTAACCCTGAGTACAGACATTCCCGTATAATGCAACATTAAAGCCAATCTTGGGAACGTGACTTGTCAAACTTAGATAATCAAAAACAGAATTAACTGAGACAGTATAGCATAAGTCTTTCCTTATTGAGTTTCAGGAAGGAAGGAAAGCTAAATGAAAGGTGTCAAGGTCTATGAAGTTTTGAAGCCATAGTACCATGTTTACTTAGAACTCAATTGTTGTGCTCTCGTTAGGATGGGCAATTTTCCCCCGAGGAGTATTGAGACGTATCCCACCCCTCCCAAATCTTGTAAAATCGTGCCAAAGAGTCGTCTATCGTTGCTGTCAAATATTCCATCCTGCGTATCTCCATCAGAGTGGAGAGAAAGTGAACAAAGGATGGTGGGGAAGTGGAAAGCCAGCATTGAGGTATTACCCTCTTTGCTGCTAGTATTATAAATGATACAAGCTTTCTTTTGAACTTATTAAGGTCTGTAATTGGGAGTCCTAATATATAATGCAGAGGGTTTAATGGAATATCAACATGAAATAATGTGTGTAGTACTTCCCGGATTTGATTCCAGAACTGTTTAATTGGGGGGCATTCCCAGAATATATGGAGATGTGTTCCTACGTCCCTATTGCATCTCCAACATAAATTTGACGTCTCTCGGTGACGTGCATGTAAAACTTCAGGAGTTCTATACCAAAAATAAAGTATTTTGACCGCCGTCTCCCTTTGTGCCACACACCTAGAGACTTTGGAAGTTGAGCTCCAGATTTTCCCCCAATCTACCAGGGAAATGGGCCTACCCAGGACATGTTCCCACTTCTTCATATAGCTATGAGTTGTATTAGTCATTGGAATGTTATCATGGAGCATTTTATATATTAATGAAATCTGTTTAGGCTCATATGGGCCCTTGGCGCACAGTTGTTCAAAGTCAGTGGGTTTCTCAAGTGTTAGAGATGAAGATTTGTGAATGAAGAAATGTTTAATTTGTAAATAGGATAAGATATGTGTATTAGGAATGTTATATTTGTTCTGTAGATCTGAAAAAGTCATAAGCCTGAGCGATATTGGATTGACTAGATGACGTAATTGGAAAATCCCTGCTTCAGTCCATGGTAGCATTCGGTCATATGATAAGCTATCTGGTAGTTCTGGGTTGAAGAGGACATTTGTAAGGGGTGGGCAGGGTGAAGAGAGAGAGAAACGCTTAGAGCATTTGTTCCAAATGGAGTGGGCAAAGAGCATGGGTCCCAGGCATAAAGATTTCAGTTGAGGTAGGTATTTGTCTGATGAGGGCCACAACATATAACAGGGGTGCACTGGGGCGGTTATGCTCATTTCTATTTCAGCCCATCTACTTGAAGCTTTTCTGGCCGTCCACGAGGCAAGTGCCCTTAAGTGAGAAGCATAATAGTATTTAATTAGATCTGGGGCGCCCAGTCCTCCTCTGTGTTTGAGGGCCGTCACCACAGATGCAGCAATACGATGGGATGCGTTATTCCAAATGAAGCGCATGCATTTTCTTTGAAGTGTTTTAAGTTGAGATAATGGGATAGAGACAGGAAGAGTTTCATATAAATAAAGCAATTTGGGAAGTATTGACATTTTTAGGACATTAATTCGTCCCAGTAGAGAGATTGGAAGAGCAGACCATTGTGTTAAAAGGCGATTAATTTCAGCAAATAGGGGAGGGAAATTAGCCGAGTACAGTGTAGAGTATGTGGGGGTAAGGTGTATGCCTAGATATTTGAGTGACCCAGTGCGCCATTGATATCTGTATCTGGTCTGTAAAGAGTCTAAATGGGCTTTAGGGATGTTTATTGGAAGGGCTTCTGTTTTGGATGAGTTTACCTTAAAGCCAGACATAGAACCAAAGGATTCCAACAGCTCATGTAGGGAGGGTAGTGAGGTGTGAGGATGTGTTAGAGTTAACAAAATGTCGTCAGCAAAGAGGGAAAGTTTGTACTCTCGTTGCCGCAACCGCACCCCCCGAATGTCTAAATGGGCTCTTATAGCCACTGCCAATGGCTCCAAGCTAAGAATAAACAGCAGAGGTGACAAGGGGCATCCCTGCCTTGTGCCATTCTTAAGGGGGAATGCCTGCGACAGGTGAGAGGACAGCCTTACTTGTGATGTGGGTATGGAATATAGTGCTTGTAGAGCCCTAATGAAGGATCCTGAAAAACCATACTGTTGTAAGACAGCAAACATGAATGGCCAGCTTAGGCAATCAAAGGCCTTTTGGGCATCCAAACTCAAGACAACAGCAGGGTTTTTAGTCTTAGATAAGAGATCAATAAGATCAATCGTTCATCTTGTATTATCGCCTGCGTGTCTTGATGGTACAAATCCCACTTGGTCATTATGTATCAAATGCGGTAGAATAGAGGACAGTCTATTGGCAAGGATTTTCGTAAATATTTTATAGTCCGAATTTATCAGAGCAATAGGGCGGTAATTATCTGCGTGTGAAGGATCCTTGCCTGGTTTAGGCAATACTGTTATAAATGCGCTAAGGAATTGGCTGTGCGGGATGGTACCTTTTTGTAAGGAAGCATACAGCTTTAATAAATATGGTTGGTCCGTTCCTAGGAAGTGTGCGTCTATTAATGGCGGGATAACGAGACTATTTAAGCCTGATATTTTATAAATGCTTTTAGGAACGGTTATCTGACAGGAGATAAGATGGCGTAAACTATGTATTACTGGTTCACCCTAAACATGGTAGTTCTGTGCGTCCGCTATTATGTTCTACTTGCTAACTAGAATAACTAGAGAATAGATTCTGATTTTTGGGACGACAACAGAACTCAAACCTACGGGTTTTCCGGAAACTAACGGATTCGACCGGTAAGTACAAACGACAGAATGTTGTCATACCAAAAAGTCCTAGGAAG
>BLSH010341437.1:3036-17199 GCA_018402905.1 Glandirana rugosa | reverse complement strand
GAAGGTTGCGTCTTTTAGCTAGAGTTATGGGTGAGAGATCTCCAAAGATCTGGATCCTGTTGCCCTTGAAATCAATACGTGATTTGTTGCGTGTAGCTGTGACCAGAGCCTCCTTACTTTCGTAGTAATGAAAGCGGACTATAATGTCTCTTGGATTCGCTCCTTGGGGGGGCTTCGGTGCTAGAGATCTATGGGCTCTATCCAATCTCCAGTCTATGTCTGGGATGTGGGGGGCTAGGGTAACAAAAAGCCCCAAGAGATAAGGTCTAATTTCTTTATCACTGACCGTTTCAGGGACTCCTCGAATTCTTAGGTTCTGCCTGCGTTCTCTATTCTCCAGGTCCTCTTGTTGTATTTGGAGCTGAGAAACTGTATGTTTCAAGGAAGCGTTGTCTTCTTCAAGTACATGAACATATTGCACAAGTTCGTCAAATTTATTTTCCAGGGTGTCGGTGCGCTCCCCCAGTTTGTCTATCTCGCCCCTGAGTTCTTGGGCTATCTTCCCCATTTCTTTGGTAATGTTGTGGGTTAGGTCCTGTAATAGGGTCTGCAATTTCACATCCAAGACTGCAACAGTGACTGTAGAGGATGGGTCTGGGGATGATTGCATAGATTTTGACTGTGATCTGTTTTCAGCCATATTTGGTGTGTCTGAAGGGTCTTGTGAGTCAGTCATATTGTTTGAAGCTGGGGACTGTGACCTTAGTAGAAATCGCTCCATAGGCTGATGAGGGTGAAGTTGGGGTAGTGGACTGTATCCCCTGTATGTATGTTTCTGGAAGCCAATCTTGCCCATGTAACCTTCAATATCCCAGGGAAGGAAACGATATAGCCCCCTGTAGAACTTGTGCTAATGATGCGGAGTGGGGGCTTAAGATAGCGAGGTGGGTCTTAAATCTGGAACATCATGTATTTGTCATCTTTGTTATATAGTTCTCCTCTCCCCCCTGGAGGATATAATGCTACATATCAGCCACGGAATTGAAAGGACATACTGTGAGATTTGGAGCGTTCAGGGCATTGGAGATAGTGGTGGTGTTACTGGTAAGCGTAGCAGTGAGGCTCCACAGGTTGGTTGCTAATTATAGGCCTCAATAGGCACCGGGTGAAGTGGACCCTGAGTTTGATCTCCTGTGGCCTTTATGTGTATCTTCAATTAGTTGTTGAGGGATGGAGACACCTTGGGATCTGTTTGGCATGTGTCTGAGGCCGGCCTGAGATGCTGGGTGTATCAAGATGGCGTCGGCCTGGGTCTGAGGCGAGGCCGCGGCCTAAAGTGGGCACCTACGCCCAGACGGGTGGTACCACGCTCCTCCGCAGGTACTATGAAGGCCCCCAGGCTTCCAGGTCGGTCTTCGGGGACCTCCAGGTGCGGGTGGGCCTGTGAATAAGGGAGAGCCTGTGCTATACTGGGTATGTGGGAGCCTCTCCTTTCTCTCTCACTGGCTGCGCCTTCTTCCTTTTTCTCCTTTTTTCTTTTTCTTGGTTATCGCTGTTATGGCAGATGTCTACCAGGATGTCCTGTCCCCTCCAGGCGGTGGGAGGGGGAGCGGTGCTCCGAGAGCACTACCGCGCGGCCCGGCGCCTGTAGGCCGCAAAGCCGCGGCCTCGATTTTTGAGTGCCCGGGTGCCGGCCACCGATCTGCGCGAGCCTGGGCTCTAAATGTAGCTGGTGAGGGGGGTAGTGCAGATGTAATGGCTGCTTTGCTCACCTCGCTCTCCTTAGGATGGATTGCTGTAGATTGTGCTGTGCTCTAGCGGAGCTCCTAGAGCACACGTCCACTCTTGTCGGCTTCCGGTCACGCCCCCCTGAGGGAGAGTTTATTGTTTCTAAAAAAAAAAAATACTACTGCATTAGGGTCAGGTTCCTGTTGGTGCTTTGAGGGAGAGATTATCATAGTAAAAACAACTACTACTGCAATAGGGCCAGGTTCCTGTTGGTGCTTTGAGGGAGAGTTTATCGTTCTAAGAAAAAAATCTAAAACTGCATTAGGGCCAGGTTCCTGTTGGTGCTCTGAGGGACAGTTTATCGTTCTAAAAACAACTACAAATGCATTAGGGAAACGTTCCTGTTGGTGCTCTGAGGGAGATTTTTTTGTTTCTAGAAAAAAAATACTACTGCAATTAGGGCCAGGTTTCTATTGGTGCTTTGACGGAGAGTTTATCATTCTAAAAACAACTTCTACTGCATTAGGGCCAGGTTCCTGTTGGTGCTCTGAGGGACAGTTTATCGTTCTAAAAACAACTACAAATGCATTAGGGAAACATTCCTGTTGGTGCTCTGAGGGAAAGTTTATTGTTTCTAAAAAAAAAAAATCTACTACTGCATTAGGGCCAGGTTCCTGTTGGTGCTTTGAGGGAGAGATTATCATAGTAAAAACAACTACTACTGCAATAGGGCCAAGTTCCTGTTGGTGCTCTGAGGGAGAGTTTATCGTTATAAAGCCATCTCCTACTGCATTAGGGAGAGGTTCCTGTTTGTGCTCTGAGGGACAGTTTATCATACTAAAAACAACTACAACTGCATTAGGGCCAGGTTCCTGTTGGTGCTTTGAGGGAGAGTTTATTGTTCTAAAAAAAAAATCTACAACTGCATTAGGGCCAGGTTCCTGTTGGTGCTTGAGAGAGAGTATATTGTTCTAAAAACAACTACTACTGCATTAGGGCCAGGTTCCTGTTTGTGCTTTGAGGGAGAGATTATCGTTCTAAAAACAACTACTCCTGCAATAGGGCTAGGTTCCTGTTGGTGCTCTGAGGGAGAGTTTAAAGTTATAAAGCCATCTCCTACTGTATTAGGGAGAGGTTCCTGTTTGTGCTCTGATGGAGAGATTATCGTTCTAAAAACAACTACTATTGCATTAGGGCCAAAATCCTGTTGTTGCTCTGAGGGACAATTTATTGTTCTAAAAACAACTACAACTGCATTAGGGCCAGGTTCCTGTTGGTGCTTTGAGGGAGAGATTATCGTTCTAAAAACAACTACTCCTGCAATAGGGCTAGGTTCCTGTTAGTGCTCTGAGGGAGAGTTTAAAGTTATAAAGCCATCTCCTACTGTATTAGGGAGAGGTTCCTGTTTGTGCTCTGAGGGAGAGATTATCGTTCTAAAAACAACTACTATTGCATTAGGGCCAAAATCCTGTTGGTGCTCTGAGGGACAATTTATTGTTCTAAAAACAACTACAACTGCATTAGGGCCAGGTTCCTGTTGGTGCTTTGAGGGAGCGTTTATCATTCTAAAAACAACTACTACTGCATTAGAGCGAGATTCCTGTTGGTGCTTTGAGGGAGAGATTATCGGTTTAAAAACAACTACTGCTGCAATGTTTGTGCTCTGAGGGAGAGTTTATCCATCCCCTACGGCATTAGGGAGAGGTTCCTGTTTGTGCTCTGAGGGAGAGATTATCGTTCTAAAAACAACTACTACTGCATTAGGACCAGGTTCCTGTTGGTGCTTTGAGGGAGAGTTTATCGTTCTAAAAAAAAAAATCTACTACTGCATTAGGGCCAGGTTCCTGTTGGTGCTTTGAGGCAGAGATTATCATAGTAAAAACAACTACTACTGCAATAGGGCCAAGTTCCTGTTGGTGCTTTGAGGGAGAGTTTATCGTTCTAAGAAAAAAATCTAAAACTGCATTACGGCCAGGTTCCTGTTGGTGCTCTGAGGGAGATTTTTTTTGTTTCTAAAAAAAAATACTACTGCATTAGGGCCAGGTTTCTATTGGTGCTTTGACGGAGAGTTTATCGTTCTAAAAACAACTTCTACTGCATTAGGGCCAGGTTCCTGTTGGTGCTCTGAGGGACAGTTTATCGTTCTAAAAACAACTACAAATGTATTAGGGAAACATTCCTGTTGGTGCTCTGAGGGAGAGTTTATTGTTTCTAAAAAAAAATCTACTACTGCATTAGGGCCAGGTTCCTGTTGGTGCTTTGAGGGAGAGATTATCATAGTAAAAACAACTACTACTGCAATAGGGCCAAGTTCCTGTTGGTGCTCTGAGGGAGAGTTTATCATTATAAAGCCATCTCCTACTGCATTAGGGAGAGGTTCCTGTTTGTGCTCTGAGGGACAGTTTATCGTACTAAAAACAACTACAACTGCATTAGGGCCAGGTTCCTGTTGGTGCTTTGAGGGAGAGTTTATTGTTCTAAAAAAAAATCTACAACTGCATTAGGGCCAGGTTCCTGTTGGTGCTTGAGAGAGAGTATATTGTTCTAAAAACAACTACTACTGCATTAGGGACAGGTTCCTGTTTGTGCTTTGAGGGAGAGATTATCGTTCTAAAAACAACTACTCCTGCAATAGGGCTAGGTTCCTGTTGGTGCTCTGAGGGAGAGTTTAAAGTTATAAAGCCATCTCCTACTGTATTAGGGAGAGGTTCCTGTTTGTGCTCTGATGGAGAGATTATCGTTCTAAAAACAACTACTATTGCATTAGGGCCAAAATCCTGTTGTTGCTCTGAGGGACAATTTATTTTTCTAAAAACAACTACAACTGCATTAGGGCCAGGTTCCTGTTGGTGCTTTGAGGGAGAGTTTATCATTCTAAAAACAACTACTACTGCATTAGAGCCAGGTTCCTGTTGGTGCTTTGAGGGAGAGATTATCGTTCTAAAAACAACTACTCCTGCAATAGGGCTAGGTTCCTGTTTGTGCTCTGAGGGAGAATTTATTCATCCCTTACGGCATTAGGGAGACGTTAATGTTTGTGCTCTGAGGGAGAGATTATCGTTCTAAAATCAACTACTACTGCATTAGGGCCTGGTTCCTGTTGGTGCTCTGAGGGACAGTTTATCGTTCTAAAAACAACTACAAATGCATTAGGGAAACGTTCCTGTTGGTGCTCTGAGGGAGAGTTTATTGTTTCTAAAAAAAAATACTAATGCATTAGGGCCAGTTTCCTGTTGGTGCTTTGAGGGAGAGTTTATCTTTCTAAAAAAAAAATCTACTACTGCATTAGGGCCAGGTTCCTGTTGGTGCTTTGAGGGAGAGATTATCATAGTAAAAACAACTACTACTGCAATAGGGCCAAGTTCCTGTTGGTGCTCTAAGGGAGAGTTTATCGTTATAAAGCCATCTCCTACTGCATTAGGGAGAGGTTCCTGTTTGTGCTCTGAGGGACAGTTTATTGTTCTAAAAACAACTACAACTGCATTAGGGCCAGGTTCCTGTTGGTGCTTTGAGGGAGAGTTTATCGTTCTAAAAACAACTACTACTGCATTAGGGCCAAGTTCCTGTTTGTGCTCTGAGGGACAGTTTATTGTTCTAAAAACAACTACAACTGCATTAGGGCCAGGTTCCTGTTGGTGCTTTGAAGGAGAGATTATCATAGTAAAAACAATTACTACTGCAATAGGCAGAGGTTCCTGTTGGTACTTTGATGGAGAGTTTATCGGTCTAAAAACAATTTCTACTGCAATAGGGTCAAGTTCCTGTTGGTGATCTGAGGGAGAGTTTATCGTTATAAAGCCATCTCCTAATGCATTAGGGAGAGGTTCCTGTTTGTGCTCTGAGGGACAGTTTATTGTTCTAAAAACAACTACAACTGCAATAGGGCCAGGTTCCTGTTGGTGCTTTGAGGGAGAGTTTATCACTCTAAAAACAACTACAACTGCATTAGTGCCAGGTTCCTGTTGGTGCTCTGAGGGACAGTTTATCGTTCTAAAAACAGCTACAACTGCATTAGGGCCAGGTTCCTGTTGGTGCTCTGAGGGAGAGTTTATCGTTATAAAACCATCTCCTACTGCATTAGGGAGAGGTTCCTGTTGGTGCTTTGAGGGAGAGTTTATCGTTCTAAAAACAACTACAACTGCATTAGGGACAGGTTCCTGTTTGTGCACTGAGGGAGAGATTATCGTTCTAAAAACAACTAATACTGCATTAGGTCCAGGTTCCTGTTGGTACTCTGAGGGACAGTTTATCATTCTAAAAACAACTACTACTGCAATAGGCCAGGTTCCTGTTTGCGCTCTGAAGGAGAGATTATCGTTCTAAAAACAACTACTACTGCATTAGGGCCAGGTTCCAGTTGGTGCTCTGAGGGAGAGATTATCGTTCTAAAAACAAACACTACTGCATTAGGGCCAGGTTCCTGTTGGTGCTTTTTATGGAGATTTTATCATTCTAAAAACAACTACAACTGCATTAGGGCCAGGTTCCTGTTTGTGCTCTGAGGGAGAGAATATCGTTCTAAAAACAACTACTACTGGAATAGGGCCAGGTTCTTGTTTGTGCTCTGAGGGAGAGTTTATCGTTATATCGCCATCTTCTACTGCATTAGGGAGAGGTTCCTGTTTGTGCTCTGAGGGAGAGATTAGCGTTCTAAAAACAACTACAACTGCATTAGGGCCAGGTTCCTGTTGGTGCTCTGAGGGACAGTTTATCGTTCTAAAAACAACTACAAATGCATTAGGGAAAATTTCCTGTTGGTGCTCTGAGGGAGAGTTTATTGTTTCTAAAAAAAAATACTAATGCATTAGGGCCAGGTTCCTGTTGGTGCTCTGAGAGACAGTTTATTCTACTAAAAACAGCTACAACTGCATTAGGGCCAGGTTCCTGTTGGTGCTTTGAGGGAGAGTCTATCGTTCTAAAAACAACTACAACTGCATTAGGGCCAGGTTCCTGTTTGTGCTCTGATTGAGAGAATATTGTTCTAAAAACAACTACTATTGCAATAGGGCCAGGTTCCTGTTTGTGCTCTGAGAGAGAATTTATTCCTCCCTTACGGCATTAGGGAGACGTTCCTGTTTGTGCTCTGAGGGAGAGATTATCGTTCTAAAAACAACTACAACTGCATTAGGGCCAGGTTCCTGTTGGTGCTTTGAGGGAGAGTTTATCGTTCTAAAAACAACTACTACTGCATTAGGGAAACGTTCCTGTTGGTGCTCTGAGGGACAGTTTATCGTTCTAAAAACAACTACAACTGCATCAGGGCCACGTTCCTGTTGGTGCTTTGAGGGAGACTTTATCTTTCTAAAAACAACTACTACTCCAATAGGGCCAGGTTCCTGTTGGTGCTCTGAGGGAGAGTTTATCGTTATAAAACCATCTCCTACTGCATTAGGGAGAGGTTCCTGTAGGTGCTGTGAGGGGGAGATTATTGTTCTAAAATCATCTCTTCCTTCAGTAGGGACAGGTTCCTGTCGGTGCTTTGAAAGACAGATTATTGTTCTAAAATCATTTCATACTGGTGTAGGGAGAGGTTCCTGCTGCTGGTGTGAGCGGTGCATTTCTTGCACAAAAATAAATCTACAATTTTCTTTTCTTTTAAAAAAAATTAAGAATAATAATTTTTTTTTTTTTTTTTTTGTATTAATAAATAGTGCTACATAGTACATTTGTGTCCAGAATGAGGAGAGGGTCAAATAAGGGACGTGGGGGTGGTCCTGGTGCTGCTGGTGTTGGTGGTGTTGCTGAAGCTCCTGTTGCAAGGAGAGGACGTGGTCGATCTGTGCCAGCTACACGCACAAGTGAAACACCTTCTTCAGGTAGCCGACAGAACTTTCAACGTGATATGGTAGGCCCGAATGGCGCTCAACGAATGGTGAGGCCAGAACAAGTACAGGCGATAGTAGATTGGCTGGCTGACAATGCCTCCAGTTCCTTCACATTGACTCCCACCTGGTCCCTTGATGAAAGCTCAGAGTTGGCACCTGAACCCCATGGCCATCTGTCTTTCACCTCAGCCCCTTGTAAATCAGCCAAGCAGTCTGAGCCCCAAGTCATGCAGCAGTCTCTTATGCTTTTTGATGACTCTGCTGCTGTGCTTTCCATGGGCCATTCACATAGCCCTGACCCAGAAGTGGAAGACATTGAGTGCACTGATGCCCAACCACTTCTGGTTCAGGATGAGGATATGGAAACACCACGGCAGCACGTCTGTGATGATGATGACGAAACACAGGTACCAACTGCTGCGGCTTTCCACAGTGTGCAGACTGACAAGGAGGGCAGTGGTGAAGGGTGGGTGGAAGATGATGTGGAGGATGATGAGCTCCTAGACCCCACATGGAATGAAGGTCATGCGAGTGACGTGTGCAGTCTGGAGGAAGAGGTGGTGGTCGCACAGAGGGACCAGCACAGCAAAAGAGGAATCAGGTTGCAAAAGAGGAGCGAGTGTCCCCTAGACAGTACGCCTGCTACTACCCATCGCACCCAGGGACCTAGCACACCAAAGGCAGCTGAAAGGTGTTCCCCAGCGTGGCATTTCTTCAGACAATGTGCTGACTACAAGACACAAGTGGTTTGCACACTGTGCATTGAGAGGCTGAAACAAGGCACAAATGTTCTAAACCTGAGCACAACCTCCATGATCAGGCATCTAAATGCAAAGCACTTGCTGCATTAGAATAAGTACCTCAAAATCCAAGAAAGGTCTCGGCCTCCTCCTGCTTCCTCTTATGCTGCTGCCTTGGCTGCTGCTGCCTCGGCTTCTTCCTCCACCTTTAGAGTTCCTGTGGCACCTGCCACCCAGCAAACAGACGATGTGACAGCAATGCCACCATGTCAACCACCGTCCCCAAGCATTTCCACACGGTCCCATGGAAGCTTATAGCTCTCCATTTCCCAAACACTGGAGAGAAAGATGAAGTACCCCCCTACCCACCTGCGATCCCTGGCCCTGAATGCCAGCATTTCAAAATACCTAGCCTTTGAAATGCTTGCATTCCGTCTGGTGGACACAGACAGTTTTAAAAACCTGATGGTAGTGGCTGTTCCACAGTATGTGGTTCCCAGCCGCCACTACTTTTCCAGGCGAGCCATTGCTTCCCTGCATAAACAAGTCAGGGGCAAGATCAAGTGTGCACTGCCCAAAGCCATCTGTGGCAAAGTCCACATAACCACTGATATGTGGACCAGTAAGCACGGGCAGGGACGCTATATCTCGCTAACTGCATACTGGGCAAATATAGTGGCGGGTGGGCCTGAGCCGGCTAGCCGTTTGGCGCATGTCCTTCCGCCACCCAGGATTGCAGGGCATTTCTCTTTGCCTCCTGTTGCCTCCTCCTCCTACTGTGCTTCCTCCTCCTCTACCACCTCCTCATCTGCTCAGCGTAACACCTTCACCACCAACGTCAACACATCCAGAGGGAAACGACAGCAGGCTGTTTTAAAACTGATATGTTTGGGGGATAAACCCCACACTGCGCATCAGCTGTGGACGGGCATTGATCAACAGACTGATGAGTGGTTGTTGCCACTGAGCCTCAAGCCCGGCCTGGTGGTGTGCGATAATGGGCGAAATCTCGTACCAGCTCTGGGATTAGCCGGTTTGACGCAGATCCCTTGCCTGGCGCATGTGCTGAATTTGGTGGTGCAGAAATTTTTAAAAAATTAACTGGATATGTCAGAGCTGCTGCAGAAAGTGTGGGCTGTCTGTGTGTGCTTTTGGCGTTCTAACCCTGCTGCTGCTCGTCTGTCTGTAGTCCGCTTAATCATAACCTGGTTATGATTAAGCAGACTACAGAGCCGTGAAACGCGTTAACCCTTTTTGAGCTGTGTTGTCACCTCTGCCTGTCACTTTGTTCATCGTGATATGATTCCCAATAAATCTTCTCTTGGGACTTTGATTGTGCGGTCTATCTCTTCTCACTCATGATTACCTGGACTGGCGGCTGTTCAGACCTGCACCTAGCCTCAAGGATTACACATTATTCCACACCTGGAGCGGGCTCTCTACCTTCCTGGAACTCCACCTTGCACATGCTAGAGAGACTGTGCGAGCAGCAGCAGGCAATAGTGGAGTTTCAGCTGTAGCACGTACGGTTCAGTCGCTCTGCGGAACAGCACCACTTCACCACCAATGAGTGGGCCTCCATGTTTACCATATTGCGGTGTTTCGAGTACTCCACCAACATGTCCAGTGCCGATGACGCTGTTCTCATCATTACTATCCCACTTCTATGTCTCCTTGAAAAAACACTTTGGGCGATGATGGAAGAAGATGTGGCACAGGAGGAGGAGGAAGAGGGGTAATTTCCATGGTTATCAGGCCAGTAGAGTTGAGCGAACCTCTGGAAGTTCGGGTTCTGCTGGTTCGGCTGAACTTTGGGACAAAGCCTGAGTTCGGGTCCGGACAGAACCTGAATGTTCGCACGGACCCCGAACCCCAGTGAAATTAATGGGGACCCGAACTTTTTAGGCACAAAAATGGCTGTAACAATGTCCTGGCAAGTGCTAGAGGGCTGCAAAAGGAAGTAAAATGGGGGTAAGAGTAGGGCAAGTGCCCTACAAAAAAATGGGGATAGGGAAAATAAATTAAAATCAAATAAAAAAAATGGGA
Source organism: Glandirana rugosa (assembly GCA_018402905.1). Taxonomy (NCBI): domain Eukaryota; kingdom Metazoa; phylum Chordata; class Amphibia; order Anura; family Ranidae; genus Glandirana; species Glandirana rugosa. The sequence continues at coordinate 6,920 of BLSH010341437.1, read as the reverse complement.
AGGGGGGTGGATGTGGAGTAGGAGCCTAGAGGTTGACTAGGCCGTGATCATGGCAGTGTAGGTGGAAGTGGCGGTGGTCGAGAAGGAGAAGGAGGTAGCCAACATGGTATTTTTTTGTTTGTTTATAATTGGGGTAGCCCCCAAAATATTGAGGCCTATTCAAAAAAACAAGTATATGAATGGCTGTGTGAGTCCGGTCTAAATGTTTATTCTGCACAAGGTACAGACAAGTCTTGTGGGATCCATGCCTGATTCATTTTAATAAAGGTTAGCTTGTCCACGATGGCAGTGGACAAACGGCTCCGCTTGTCTGTGATAACGCCCCCTGCCGTGCTAAACACACGTTCCGACAATACACTGGCTGCAGGGCAGGCCAGCACCTCCAAGGCATAAACGGCAAGCTCAGGCCATGTGGCCAATTTGGAGACCCAGAAGTTGAATGGGGCAGACCCATCAGTCAGTACATGTAGGCGTGTGCACACATACTCTTGCAACATGTTGCTGAAATGCTGCCTCCTGCTAAGACGTTGCCTATCAGCTGGTGGTACTGTTTGTTGTGGCGGGCTGCTGACAAAGCTTTGCCACATTTCGGCCATGCTAACCCTGCCTTCTGAGGTGCTGGTGGTGGCACAGCTGCGTTGGTGGCCTCTTCCTCCTACTCCTCTGCCTTCGCCTTGTGCTTCCGCTGAGCCCCCGGTGTCATTTGGGAATGCCCTCAGCAGCGCCTCTACCAGTGTGCGCTTGTAGTTGCGCATCTTCCTCTCACGCTCCAGTGAGGGAATTAAGGACAACACGTTGTCCTTGTAACGGGGATCCAGCAGGGTGGCCACCCAGTAATCAGAAGAAGTTACAATGTGGGCAACTCGGCTGTTGTTGCGCAGGCACTGCAGCATGTAGTCGGCCATGTGTGCCAGGCTCAAGAATATAAGGGAATATACCGCGCTAGAAGTAGCAATATGTAACAAAGCAGCAACAATGTAGGGTGCGATACTTCACCATAAAATAAGCAGATATTCAATATGATTGTTGCGCTAGCTTAACCATCAATGCAAATACAAGTGTGAATCACCATAATAAAATGAAACATAAAGTGACATAATAATAGGGATGAAGACTTATGAAATCATCATAACCCATATACCATATGACTGTGCAAAAACATATATGAAAAAAATATAAATTGTGTATATAATAAAATTAATAATATCAAAAAAAAAATGTCCGTAAATCATTCAATTGAGAACACATTAACTGTGACAGTCCAAAATTCTGTGAACTTTATAAGGGACAGCAATCATACATCCGGTGTATATTCAAAGGAGAAAAAAGAGGCTTGAATCCACTTATCCACCACCACCGATCACACAGGCACCTCAGTGAAAAATTTAAGGGGTAAACACCCTTACCAGAAAAACAGACCCACTATCTCTAGTAAGGGTCAGCAGCGCTTGCAGATATAGCCCTCTGCAGGGTCTAGAGACATAAATCTTCCTCTGCTCCTATGGGTTCATCGGATCAGCTGGGATGATGTAGAAAGCCAGGCCAGCAGTATCACTCACCATATATTAAAGAAAATAAGGGCCACATAGTGTAAAACTGTAAAGTGGTTTATTTAAAACATAAGCTAAAATCCAGGGTACTCACATTTGAACATCAATAAAAACGCATTGAACAGCCGGCAGATACAAGCAAATAAAACCCGTCCTCCTCAGATAGACTGTATGGCGTGGTGACGTCAGCACGTAAGCTCCGCCCTACATGTTTCGTGATAGGTCACGTCTTCCTGGGGCACGGGCAACGTTCCACGTCACCACGCTATATACTGCTGTATGCGCTCCAAGCCTCGGCATGTCCCCCGCCCTATCCCAAGCCTCACTTTGAGATCACAAGGCTGTAACCCTTCAGTGACACCAGTGGGCTCTTCTCAGGGCGGATTAACATGCCATTAGGCGTAGAGCGATACTGTTAAACACTAATGCAGGGGTAAGGACATGGGAAAAGCTATATAGTCACTGCCCGCATACCAAACAAATGAATACAAGTGAGCAGCGAGCAAAACTGTTTTCACGCCTTACCTCTGTATACAGAATCATACTTATAAATTGCCATTCTGACCGGCAATTAACATCTGCATACTCACACTACATTTAGCGGCCCTACCATAAGCGGGGGTCTTCAAAAATTCAAAATATTTAAAAATAAAATAAAAAATATAATAAAAAATATACAAACAATTATACATAATTAGTTCCAGCCCTATATATAACCCATAGTATATTTCCGCAGACACATTATAATTTCCTCAAGGGAGGGGCGTGGCTTGGCGTCGGAGCGGCATGGACGCCTGAACCCTGAGCTCCTGCACACCGGGGGGAAATAAGCTTTCTTTACAAGCCATCCATCACCCAAAACAGCCCAAAAATGGGGAAGACGTCCAGGGAACCATCCCCAGCCAGATCGCGCTCACCCCGGCGCACGAACTCTCAAGCGGGCCGCAGTATACCGGAGCTCTTCCGCTCGCAATCACGCGAGTCCCCGGCTTCAGATCGGGCCTACCAGGCCGCCCCACGCTCATCCAGCTTAAGCCCACCAGGAAGACAGAGCTCCAGCACCCAGCAGCACAGCTCTAACAGGACACAGCCACTAGCCATGGCAGATCTGAGGTTAGTGGCAGAAGACATAAAAGAGTCCTTAACCGCAGCAATGACTTCAGCCATATCAGATCTAAAGAGAGAGCTGCAAGCAGTGCACAATAGACTGGAAGATATAGAGGAAACGTCAATGGTACACAGTACTGCACTACAGCAACTTCAAGAGTCTGCTCACTCCCAAGGTACCCAGCTGAGAGACATGCAGAGACACCTGGAAGATTTAGAAAACCGCGGACGTCGCCATAATATACGAATAAGAGGTATGCCTGAATCTATTGAGCACAACCAAGTCGCACACGCTACCATCAATATATTTAACGATCTGCTCGGCAGGCCACCTGAAACGCCAATCGAGATTGAACGCATACACAGGGCCCTCAAACCCAGGAGACGAGACACTGACCCTCCAAGAGATGTGATATGCTGTCTCGTCAATTTCAAAATTAAAGAAGATATTCTTCGTAGAGCGAGAGACCGCCAATCACTACTATACCGCGGTACGGAAGTCAAGCTTTTCCAGGACCTCTCTCCTATTACACTTCAGAATAGGAGAATACTTCGGCCACTTCTGGACCTCCTCCGAGACAAAGGTATTCAGTACCGCTGGAAGTTTCCATTTTGTCTATCTGCTTCCTACCAGAACCAATCGGCCACAATACGCTTTCGGGAGGATCTCCCCACCTTTTGTGCGGCCTTCAACCTCCCGCAGTTAGACCTCCCAGACTGGTACAGCTATAACCAAGCAAGCACCCTGAGAAGGTCAACTTCCACCGATGCTATACCAGTCCGAGATGAGTTTCACATCAGACGCTGAAGATCCACATCCCCGAGGAACCCCAGATCATCGGCTGCCGAGCGCAACACGTCCAACAGCCCCACGGCCTCTCCAGCTCACAGAAGACCCAGACAAGATTGACAACTGAAGAATTAACCCAGATCCACCTTCTAATACATCTAGACCCAATTAAGAAGTCAACAGTTAGAACAGACCCAGAAGACACTCGACCTCTCCGGCACCCCGACAACCTGCACAACGCGAGCCGTCGGCTACTAGACCCCAAGGAGCCCCTACACCTAGAAGTCGCAGACTACACTTTGAGTAGAGCCTGACCATATCGTAGCCACCTTCAACTGGAAGAGTCCCACGAACGAACCAATATCGACATGGTCAGACCCTCCAGATTGACGCCCTCCAACTTCCGGCGTGTTTTCCACCCCTCTAGGAGGGCTTTC
>BLSH010341427.1:242539-258413 GCA_018402905.1 Glandirana rugosa | reverse complement strand
CCGGTGATTCCTTAGTCGTGGACGACACAAGAATGGTTTTTGACTACAATGGACCGTCACCGCCACGTAAGTGAATGGGCCAGGTAACATCAGTTTTTGGTAAGAACACAGCAGGTGCTGATTCCTTAGTGGCCACTGACAGCTGTAAGCTGTCACATTTGTCCATGTAAAATTCTCTAATCATTTCACATTGGGACGAACATCTTCACAGCAAGTGTTTGGTCTGAATTAATGACAATAGTAGCAAGTTGGTAAAGCTAGCCATATATTGAACAAGTCCTTCGCTCCCATATAAGGAGAAAACGCATAGAAAATGAAAGCGAACATGGCCAGCAGCACATACATAAAGCAGCATATGTGGCTATAATAATTTGCAGATTTCTGGAAAGACAATTTGCATTTTAAGTGATACAAGGCAGTAGCAGAATTCTTCTTTAGTAAAAAAAAAAAAAAAAACAGGTGCCATTAATAGGTTTTTCAAAACTGGAAATGTGTGTAGTAAAGTGTGTCAATTTTGGTTGGTTGGTTGAGATTGAATGTTTTATGGATGTAGTCCTTAAAATTATTTTTTGATCTAGTTCCTTTCCCAGTTACATTTGTGCAGTCTTGCCTTTCTTTTGTACCCGGTGATTCCGCCAGTATGATCTGTGGAATTTCAGCTTTTAGGATGACAATGCTGCCTTGGTGCGAGTTTATGCAGGAACAGCTTCATCACCCAAGTATGTGCACCAGTACATGCCGCCTAATTGCTGCCATTGCTGCCCTGTCCTTTAAAAAAAGCCATGGCATCAGGACTGTCCACACACTGGCTTATGTAGAATTCATGGCTCACACTGGAAGAAAGCTCCAAGGGCTGTGATAAGTAACTCCTTATTAAAGAAAAGTGAGAATTGAAAATCTAAGTTTACTGAAGGGCCCCTGGATGTAGATTTTCTGCATGAAACCCCAGTAACGACTATTTGACTGAAACCAGGTTTACTGGCTTTATTCTATATGAACTTTCATGGTACCATCATTTGCCAAGCACCCTGAAAATAATTGGCATCTTGAGGTTTAAGTACAGCATAAATTGTTAGCATTTATAAACAAAAACTTCCTTTTCCACTTTATCCAAAACTAAAAAATGTTTTGGCTATGCATACTCTTTAGTTTTTCTTGCAAAGGTATTAGTTATACTTTAAAACAACATGCAGGACTTCTGGTTCCAGTGCCGCATGGAGAGGAGCTAGGAATCCTGAGCTCCTGCCACGCTCCTCCAGGATCCAGCCCCAGAACCAGCTGTCACGTACCTGGTGGTGGAGTCTGTTGATCAGGGAACAACCTATCTTACTATCCCGACTCGCGGACCCCTGGAAGTGGGGACAGGGAGTCCAGGAGTACAGGGTGGCACAAGGGCTTGACAAGGTGGCTGGTGCTGATGCAGGAGTCTTGCTGCAGATGGTGCGAAGGTTACCATTGGCCACTAGTTGTCCTCGGCAGAGGGGCCGGGAGCCCATGCAAAAGGTAGAGGGATGATCAGAGGCAGGCCGGGTTGTCAGGAGGCGGGAGGTGCAGGACCGAGGGAGTAGGCACAGAGTAGTCGGGGTCACAAGCTGGGTTGTCAGGAGGCGGGTAGCGAGGTACAGAGCAGCAAGCAGAGAGTAGTCGGGGTCACAAGCCGGGGTCGGTGCAGGCAGAAGGTGGTGAGAAGTAAACAAGCCAGGTCACAGGAAGTCAGATGAACAGGTCACTCAAGAACACGGATACGCTGTAGACAGGACATCACTTGCTGCAGGGTGTTGCTGGCTTAAAAATGCTGTTTGGCGCCAATACCGCCGCACACGTGCACGCACACGCACGCACCGGAGCACGCACATGCTCACCAGCGCGCACAGGGGCGCGCACAAGCTACGTGTGCCCACGTACAGTCCTTGGACCCACAGTTCTTTCCTGACATTGCCCCCCCCAAGGGGCAGCCTCCGGATGCCCAGCAGGGCCATCAACACCGGATGGTTTCTCCAGAATGCTCGAACAAGATCTCCTGCGTGCAAGTTACTCTCCGGCTCCCAGGAGTATTCCTCCGGCCCATACCCTTTCCACTTGACCAAGTATTGAATATGGCTTCCTCTCTTTCTACAGTTTAAGATGGATTCCACTTTAAATTCCTCTTCACTGTCTACTAATACTGGTTTCGGAGGGCCTGTCCTCTGTTCTGGAAAAGGGTTAGGGACAGCGGGCTTAAGCAAAGTCACATGAAACACGGGGTGTACCCGCAGTGAATTGGGTAGCTCCAGTTCATAGGCCATCCTATTGATTCTTCTCTTGATGGGAAAGGGGCCAATGAACCTGGGACCCAGCTTTCTCGATGTGCAAGCCATTTTGAGGTTTGCAGTGGACAACCAGACCCGCTCCCCGGGTTCAAGATTCAATTCTCCTCATCGGTCTTTCGGTCAAAGATTCTTTTATTGTATTCCTGGGTCTTTTGCATTGTTTCTTGAAGCAGCCTGTTGTTAGTGTCCCAGAATCTTATTGTCGCATCTATGGCAGGCACCAGAACCTCCGGAAGAGAGCAAGACAGAAAGGACGGGTGGTAGCCGTAGTTTGCAAAAAAATGGAGATTGCTTAGTGGCAGAGTGGATAGAGTTATTGTAAGCAAACTCGGCAAGGGGCAAAAACGGAACCCAATCATCCTCTGAAAAAGAGGAAATAACACCGGAGATATTGTTCTAAAGTCTGATTGGTCCTTTCAGTTTGCCCATTAGTCTGTGGATGATATGCCAAAGAGAAGGATAGTTCAACCTTGAGTGACTTACATAATGTCTTCCAAAATCTTGAGGTAAACTGTACACCCCGGTCCGAGACGATGTTTGCTGGGACCCGTATAGTCTTACAATTTCTCTTATGAACACCTCTGCGGTTTCGGGAGCTGAGGGTGTGCCCTTCATGGGTACAAAGTGAGCCATTTTGGTCAAGCGGCCGATCCCTACAAAGACAGTGGAGTACCCTTGAGATGGGGGTAATTCTACAATAAAGTCCATGGCTATCATTTTCCACAGTCTCTTTGGAACTGGAAGCCGGTTCAGAAGACCCCAGGCTCTGGCTTTGCTGCTCTTATTTTGTGTACAGGTCGTGCATGACCCCACATAGTCTCTACAGTCTCTTTCGAACTGAGGCCACCAGAAGGTACTCCGCAAGAGGTCAATTGTCTTATGAGCCCCAAAGTGCCCTGCCAGTTTATGGTCATGGCATTGTTCGAGTACCGATGTGCGTAGTTCCTCAGGCACAAAGATTTTGTTATTGTGCCAGAGTAGCCCCTCCTTGGCCTGTAATGTGGTGTCCAAAAGGTTGGTGTATCTGGTTGAAGCCCGCTTGATTCGTGCCACTAGATCATCCTGCATCAGTAGGAAGTTTCCGAAGGGGAGTATTGTGTCAGAAGGTGTAGGATCTCCGGGTTTGCTGAACATGCGCGAAAGAGCGTCGGGTTTCGTGTTCTTTGATCCTGGCCTATACGTAATATGCAGAGAGAACCTTGAAAAGAAGAGTGCCCATCTGGCCAGCAGGGGCTTAGTCTCTTAGCTGCTCGCAAGTATTGAAGGTTTTTGTGGTCGGTATAGACCAAGATCGGATGTGTAGCCCCTTCCAGGAGGTAGCACCATTCCTCAAGTGCTGACTTGATGGCCAGAAGCTCTCTGTCCCCCACATCGTAATTCCTTTCAGGTGCAGTTAGCTTGTGGGAGAAGAAGGCAACAGGGTGGAGTAAGGCCTTTGTGCCTTGCCTTTGAGAAAGCACTGCTCCCACTGCCGTTTCCGAGGAGTCCACTTCAAGGACGTAGGGGAGAGCTGGGTCGGGGTGTTTAAGGACAGGTGCAGATGTAAACACCTTCTTGAGGTTCTCAAAAGCTGCCTGTGCCTCAGGGACCAGCAAAACTTGTTATTCTGTTTGGTCAACTGTGTAATAGGTGACACGATAGCAGAAAACCCCTTAATAAATTTCCAATAGAAGTTAGGGAATCTGATGAAACACTGGACTCCCTTCTTGTTGGTTGGCACCGGCCACTCCAGGATGGCTGAGACCTTCTGGGGGTCCATCTCAATGCCAGAGACTGAGATGACCAACCCCAGGAACTGAATGCTCTTGTGTTCGAATTCACATTTTTTGGGCTTGGCATAAAGCCCATGCTGATGGAGTCGGGTTAGAACACACTTGACGTGTGGACGATAATCCTCCAAAGTTGGGGAAAAAATGAGGATGCCATCAAAATACACGATAACGAATAAGTCTAGGTAGTCTCAGAAAATATTGTTAACGAAGTGCTGGAACATGTCGGGGGCATTACAGAGCCCAAATGGCATCACCAAGTATTCAAAATGTCCGGACCGGGTACGGAAGGCGGTCTTCCATTCATCGCCCTCCCGGATTCGGACCAAATTATATACTCCACGGAGGTCCAGCTTGGTGAAGATAGTGGCCGTGCCTAGCCTCTGAAACAATTCAGGTACCAGCGGAAGCGGGTAATGATTCTTTATCGTGATGTTGTTTAGTTCCCGATAATCTATACAGGGCCGTAAGGAACAGTCCTTTTTTTCCACGAGGAAGATACCCGCTCCTGCGGGCAACATGGATGGCCGGATGAAACCCTTTTTAAGTTGTCATTGAGGTAAATTTTGAGAGCATTTAGCTCTAACTCTGTCAAAGGGAAGATTCTTCAGAAGGGGATCTCTGCCCCAGGGAGGAGCTCGATGGGACAGTCATAGCACCTATGAGGTGGAAGGAGCTCAGCCCCCTTTTTATTAAAGACGTCCAGAAAAGCTTGTTACTCCGGGGCAAGCAACTGGCAGGTATCAGGTTCAGAGTCAGAGTCCAAACAGAGTAAGGTAGGAGTTGTGTCAGGCGCTTCTGGCTGACAGTTTTGGAGGCAGTAGGGGGACTGGAATTGCATTCTTCCTGTAACCCAGTCAATGCTGGGATTGTGTGCCCGTAGCCATGGCAGGCTCAGAATAATGGGAAACAACGGTGATGCAATTGCATCCAGTCGGAGCAGTTCTTGGTGGCCATTGGCCACAGTGGCTAACAATGGAACAATTTCCTGGGTAACCTGACCAGATTTTAAAGCTGTTCCGTCAGCAAAATGTACCATCATACCGCGGGCCTTGGGTTGCAACGGAATCTGGTGCTGAGTGACAAATAACAAGTCTATGAAGCAACTACATGCTCCGGAGTCCACGATAGCGGAAACTGTAATATTCCCTCCAGGAAATTGTAGCAAGAGAGACACAGCTATGTAGAATAAGTTGCTGGATGGGGCTGGTGCTACAGTTGTAGCGATGGTGAGGCATCTGCGTTGCTTGGCAGGACTTCACATAATGTCCAGCTTCGCCACAGTATACACAGAGGTTGCTACCCTGCCGTTATTATCGCTCTTCAGGGGTGAGCGGAGGGCGAGGCAACGCCTGGCCAGACCGGACCTCCCCTATACGTTCCCTTAGATGCCGGTCTATTTGAATGGTCAAGTCTATGAGACAGTCCAGGGAGCGAGGAAAACCAATTCGTGCTAGTTCGTCTTTCAGGGGATCGGAGAGCCCAACACGAAACTGGTGCCTGAGGGCGGCCTCGTCCCAACCAGTGTCAGAACTCCAGTGCCTGAACTTGGAGATATAGTCTTCAGCGGGTTCATGCCCCTGTTGTAAAGTGTGCAGTGCTGCTTCTGCGGTGGCCGTCTGGTGTGGGTCCACATAGAGCAGGGACATATCCTGGAAAAAGGAGGTGAGGTCATTCAGAGATGTCGCCTTCCGTTCCAGGAGGCGATGAGCCCAGGATTGCGGTTCTCCCTGTAACAGGGATATCACGAAGCCCACTTTAGTGGCTTCGAGAGCGAACGCGCTTGGCCGTAGGGTGAAGTATAATTCACACGCACTTCGGAAAGCCTGAAACTTGCTGCGATCCCCCGAGAACCTCTCGAGTGTGGGGACCTCGGGCTCCGGGAACATCTCAGCTGTGGCCGTGGCCAAGGTAGGAGATGAGAGTTCCCGTACACATTCCTTCAAACATTGGCAACCCTCTTGCAAGGTCTGGATGGCCTGTGTGAGGCCGGTCAGATGTTGGCAGAGTTTGTCCGTTGGAGAGGGTCCCTGCAAAGACTCAGGCATGGCTGTCCTGTACTGTCACGTACCTGGTGGTGGAGTCTGTTGTGCAGGGTACAACCTCTCTTACTATCCCGACTTGGGGGCCCCTGGAAGTGGGGACAGGGAGTCCGGGAGTACAGGGTGGCACGAGGGCTTGACAAGGTGGCTGGTGCTTATGCAGGAGTCTTGCTGCAGATGGTGCGAAGGTTACCGTTGGCCACTAGTTGTCACCGGCAGAGGGGCCAGGAGCCCGTGCAATAGGTAGAGGGATGATCAGAGGCAGGCCGGGTCATCAGGAGGCGGGCGGTGCAGGACCGAGGGAGTAGGCAGAGAGTAGTCGGGGTCACAAGCCAGGTTGTCAGGAGGCGGGTAGCGAGGTACAGAGCAGCAGGCAGAGAGTAGTCGGGGTCACAAGCCGGGGTCGGTGCCAGCAGAAGGTGGTGAGAAGTAAACAAGCCGGGTCACAGGAAACAGGAAGTCAGATGAACAGGTCACTCAGGAACACGGATACGCTGTAGACAGGACAGCACTTGCTGCAGGGTGCTGCTGGCTTAAATAGGCCGTTTGGTGACAATAACGGCGCACACGTGCGCGCACATGCGCACCGGTGAGCACAGGCCTTGGAGCCACAGTTCTTTCCTGACACCAGCCCAGCCCGAGGTAACCCTCCCCTCTCCTATCCTCACTAGGGGGACAGCTATGGACCGCTATCTTGAACGATCAGCGGTCTGCCCAACCTCGCAATCGTCCACAAGCGAAGGGGACAGCGAAAATGCTGCAGCCAATATGGTGCCCGTGGCCACAGCTCAGAGCGGCGCAGAGAACACACACTCAGCCTCTTCTCCTCAGTTGGGATATCCCAAGCTCCCAGCGAGATCCTGCCTTTTCAGTCGGGATAGCCCAGGCAGTGGTGGTCCTCCTCACCCCCCTGGTCACTGAGGTGGTGGAAAAGGCCATTCTTAAAGGCCTAGAGCACCTCCATAGGGAACTCTAGCTACAATTGGCCAGAATAGAACACATGGAGGAATGGATCTCTGCTATAGAGGATGACACTTCAGCCATGTCAGCAGCTGTAGCCAGGTTCTCTACTCTGCACAAAGACATGCAGGACAAAGTTAATAATTTACTCATAATTGGTCTGCCAGAGTCCATTAACCTATCTACCTTGATCAAAATATGTGCCTCCACCATCCCAGAACAGCTTGGCCTCCGCGCCCCCTGCATTGTTGAGCGGGCCAGCCATCAGACTCATGCTTCAGACCCAGAACAGTAATTGTGAGGTACCCCAACTATACAGATAAGCAGGCCATTCTCCAAAAAATTTGCAGAATCTGCAACCTTACTGTGGAGGAAAGCCCTTTATTAATATTTACTGACTACTCTCTGGAGGTTATGCGCAAACGCAAGGCATTTTCTGCCATCTGCTCAATGCTCCACAATCACCATATACAGTTCAGTTTGGCCTACCCAGCCTTCCTCCACATCCAAGCAGACTCAGGGGAATGTCTCTCCTTCTCTTCTCCTCTGGATGCGGAGAACTATTTTAACAAATCCCAGCCCTCGGACATGGAACAAGAGGCCCGATCCACCTCAAAGGACCCTCTTCCCCCCCAAGAGGTCGGCTCTCTCCTCTTATAAGCAATCAAGCCCTCAGAAACCACCTCACAAACGGGTACACTTCGGGCTCCCGGACGATCGCCCAGCCCCCAGCTGACTCCAGGATTGGCACCACCACCAACACCTAACATAGCATTCCTCCCCACTAAGTGGATCTCCCTTTCTTGCTCCAGGACACAGATTCAGCCAGAAACCCCTTGAACACATGCAAGTGGAGTGGTAACTATGCTGTCTCTCACTATCAGTGGACTAGTTTATTATACTTATTGTTTTCTGTTCTCTCAAATCTGTTTATGCTTACTGATGATAATTAGTATTGTGTACGGCCCCAATGCAGCGGCCCGGTAATGGATAATTTATGTTCTAAAATTTACGACATCTGGTGTCTCTCTGAACCCCCCCATCCTGCCCTCCCCTCTCCTCTCCCCCCATTCCTCTCCCCCTTCCCTACCCCACCACCCCCTATCCTCCCCCCCTCCTACCCCACCTTCCCCTTCTCCCCCCCTCGGAATTACATTAACCCCTGGTTTCTGGGGGAGCTACTCTCTGGTGGGAGCATTGAGTGGAGGTGCTCCGTGGGGAAAAAAGTGAAGTCCTTGACTGGTTTAGGGAGGCTTATCCTCCTATTTGGTTACGTTTTAATTTTGATGTGTTGGTTCTCTTTCTCCGATTATGTCTTTTCACATTCCTCAGGTACCCTTTGTATATTCACCAATTCTGGATCTGGGGGGCCATCGCTATGGTGGCCCGCACCCTGAGCAAGTTTTTGCCTCTTCATACCTTGCTGCAGCCATGGCTTCCCCAGAGGTCAGGAATCACCTAAAGGTAATTTCGTGGAATGTTAAGGGGCTACGTTCCCCCCACAAACGTATGCAAACATTGAGATATCTCAAAAGGTTGAGGGCAGATATTGCTCTACTACAAGAGACACATCTTGGCGTGGATGATTTCTCCAGGTTATGCAAGCTCTGGGTAGGTAAAGTCTATGGCTCCCCAGCTGTGGGACATAAAGCAAGTGTGGCTATCCTTATCAACAAAAACCTCCCCCACAAGGTACGCTCTGTTGATGCCGACTCAGGTGGGCGCAGACTCACCCTCCACCTCACCCTTGCCGACCATGACATTGCAATTTCCAACATATACGTGGTTAATTCCCGGGTCAGCCATTCTTTCAGGACCTTACGTCCTGGGCCGTCCAAATCCCCGAACCTCTCCACCTTCTCAGGTGAGGACTTCAATTCATTCATGCATCTCACAGAGGACCGCACTCTGGGGCTTTCCTCTCGTCCCTCCCTTGCTGATACTCTCACGCCCCTGGCTCAAACGATGGCCGCACTTCATCTCACAGGTGTCTGGCGGTCCGCTCACCCCACAGATAGGGACTTTACATTCTTTTCGCCCCCTCACAACTCACTTTCTCATATTGATTACTTCTTCTGCTCAGCGACCCTACTCCCTATGATTTTTCTATCTTCCATCGAGAGCATGGCAATATCTGACCACTCTCCAATCTGCGTGCGGATTTCAGGACTTATGACACCCCGTCTATCCAATATATGGCGCTTTCCGTCATATTTGGCTAATAATGATGACCTGAAAGCAACCCTACACAAGGCTTGGGCCGAATACTGCAACGCCAATAGCAACCACCTCTCCTCACCCAATTTGTTCTGGGAGGCAGGAAAGAACTTTCTCAGAGGGCGAATCATCTCCTACCCCTTAAAATTCAAGAAGCGAATCTCCCAGGAATACCAACAGGCCAGTAACTCTCTTCATCTGGCCCACAGGGAGCTAGCTACATCCCGTAACCCAGCCAATGTAATTGCTTGGCAACAAGTCAAACATGGTCCGCGCAACAGGAATCTATTAGACAATCGCACTCTGCTCTCTGCTTTCACCCATAAGGCAACAAAGCAGGCAGGCTTTTAGCAAGACTCTGCTCTGGACACTCATATTGGAGCTCTTAAAGACTCCGGTGGCAACATTGTTAAATCGTCCTCTGAGATTAGCGTCCTTCTCACCAGTTTTTACACCTCACTCTACTCTGAGGACCCTATAGACAAATCGGCGGCCACCGAACTTCTAGCGAGGTCACAAATGCCCTCCTTATCCCAAGAGCAGATAAAGACTTTGAATGCCCCCATCACACTTGAAGATATCTGTGCAAATATTAAAGCCCTCGCCCCAGGGAAGGCTCCTGGCCCCGATGGTTTACCAGCAGAATTTTACAAACTGACAACAGATGTCATCCCGGACACCTTAGCGCATGTTTATGGGTCGATGTGGGCTGATGGGGGCTACATTCCCTCTGGCTCCCAGGCTTACATCAAACTCATTGCTAAAAAAGGCAAAGATACCCTTCTTCCCAGCTCCTACAGGCCCATCTGCCTCATAAATGTCGACACCAAAATTCTCTCCAAAATTGTCACCGCCCGCCTCGCCCGCATTCTCCCCTCTATCCTACACTCTGCTCAATCGGGCTTTGCACCGGGGCGCTCGGCTACGCTCAACATCCGTAAGGTTCTGTTAGCTCTTGAATTCGCCAAAAACCACCCCAACCAGGACACTGCGATTACATCACTGGACGCCGAAAAAGCTTTTGATAACATTAGTTTCTCTTGGTTATTTATGGTTATGGAAGCCCTCGGTATGTCAGGCCCCATTTTGAATTGTGTGCGGAAAATGTATTCTTCACCTACAGCACGCCCAGTTACCCCTAATTTCATGTCCCCAGACTTTCTGCTAATTAAAGGCATGCGTCAGGGATGCCCCCTTTCCCCTCTACTTTTCAATATTGCCATAGAACCCCTCTCCAGAATCCTTAACTCCCCAGCAGGAATTAGCGGTCGGCAAACAAACTTTTTGTTCGGCTCTATTTGCTGACAACATCCTCCTTTTCTTAACCACACGCTCCCCTGATAGCTCATACATACAGGACCGTTTCACAATTTTTAGAGCCTGCTCAGGATTGAGAAATAATTTTGACAAAAGTGAAATACTACCCTTAAACCCATGGCTGTCGAAGGCCTGGACAACATCATCACCATTTCTAGTGGCAAAGCACCATATCACGTACCTAGGACTATGTATAGGGGGGGAACCTTCATCTGTATACACGTTGAATTATCCCCCACTTATCTCCAAAGTTGTACAGGAGTTGGAAGCCTTGGCGGCCCTCCCTCTCTCACTCTTGGGAAATGCCATCTCTTCAAAATAGTCTCATTTGTGAGGCTACTTTATCCCTTGCAGACTCTCCCGCTGCTTCTCAAACATATTGATGTTCAAAAAATTCACACAGCCTTGCTCTCGTTTGTTTGGCAGGGCAGGAGACCTAGAGTGGCCTTGCAGAAACTCTGTCTTCCGAAGAGTGAGGGAGGTGCAGGTCTACCCAATATTAGGTTCTATAACCTCCCTTGCCTCCTAAGAAAAACACTAGATTGGTTTTCTGAAAACTCTAGATATTCGAACTATAAGCTAGAAGAAGCTCTGGTATGCCCATTCAAACTTTAGGTGGTCATCCACTCCAAGCTATCTGCCCTGCCCTCCTTCCTAAGGACCAATTCACTCATCAGAGACACCTTAATTGCATGGAGGGAGATGAGTAACCTCTTGGGTCTACCCTCTAGCATTTCCCATTTTCTGCCAATAGCAAGCAATCCCATATTTCCCCACTCTATGGAAAGTAAAGCCTTCACACACTGGTCTTCTCTGGGCCTAAAGACTGTCCTCCAAGCTCTCAATCCTGCCC
Organism: Glandirana rugosa; assembly: GCA_018402905.1. Lineage (NCBI taxonomy): Eukaryota > Metazoa > Chordata > Amphibia > Anura > Ranidae > Glandirana > Glandirana rugosa. Next base: position 246,946 of record BLSH010341427.1, on the reverse strand, counting down.
AGGGCTCCATCAAGCCTTTCTCAGAACTGGCAAATGTATACTCTTTACTGCCCTCCCACTTATTCCACTATCTTCAACTTAAGAGCTATATCAAACCCTGCCTTCACCCGAGACAACATCCATCTCAAGCATCCTTCATTGACTTGCTACTGGCCAAGGGACAGTTCTCAATCTCAGAGGTTTACTCCCATCTCATTCAACACCAAGCTTCCAAATACTCCCTTGTGCCTTTCCACCCCTGGTCAATGGTGTTGGACAACCAGGAAGCACCAGCTCAAATACTTGCTGGCTACCAAAAAACCTGCTCTCTCACAATCTCTGAAACCTGGCCAGAGACTCAATTCAAAATCGCCCACCGTGCTTATCTTCCATTTCGCCACAGCTCAATGTATTCCTCTCTTTCCTCATGCCCTTGGTGTTCCTCAACGAGACCTGCTCTACTGCACAGGCTGTGGGACTGCATCAAGATATCCAAATTCTGGGACCAAGTCCTCATTTACATTAGGAAGGTCCAGCAAATTGTCGTACCTAAGGACCCTATGCTATGTCTCTTCAGCCACAGCCCAATTGATTGCTCTTCTTCCACACCTACCAAAGTTAAAACCCCTCAGTGGGTCCACATATGCCTCGTGGCTGCTCATAGAACCATTATGCAAACCTGGACCAAGCCAACCCCACCCCAGATGGCTCAGGTGAAAATAGCTCTTCATAGCCTCTTTCTTATAGAAAAACTTGATACAATTACTCAAGACTTCAAGTCCTCTAAACGATTCTTTGCAAGATGGTGCTGCTACATGGAGAACTCTTTCACTTCCACTAAAATACTCTCCCACATGCAACCTTTCCACTTCTCTGACTGGCATCTTCAGGCGGATATAGCTAATACCCTGGGCAGGCTTAAACTAACAGACTCCTCTGGCCCGGATTCTTCCCAGAGACCCACCCTCAACATTCCACCGGCTCCAGCCCATGAGCCCTAATCGCACAAATGTTGGTAATTTAGACTCTTTAGGTGATGTTAGTGTTTTTGCTACCTTGGTACAGTGCACCTGGCTTCCACTCCTTAGGCTTGCCCCCTAACGGGTTCACTGAGATCGAGAACTCCTTTTGTAACCTTTTTCGAACACCCCTTATTTGTATGTTGTTTGTATATCTCTTGATCTAGACTTTCTGTCACTCATGGTTAACGTGAAGGCTGAGATTTAGGCCCTATGCCTTCACCACTTCATCTTTGTAAATCGCTGTAAACACCCTGTTCTGTGTCTAATTTTGTAACACTGCTAATGTTTAAATAAACATATTCTCAAAAAAAAAACAAAACAACAACATGCTATTGTTGTTAATATGACCCAGAAATTATAGTCAGGTCCATAAATATTGGGACATCGACACAATTCTAATCATTTTGGCTTTATACACCACCACAATGGATTTGAAATGAAACAAACAAGTTGTGCTTTAACTGCAAACTTTCAGCTTTAATTTGAGGGTATTTACATCCAAATCAGGTGAACGGTGTAAGAATTACAACAGTTTGTATATGTGTCTCCCACTTTTTAAGGGACCAAAAGTAATGGGACAGATTAACAATCATAAATCAAACTTTCACTTTTTAATACTTGGTTGCAAATCCTTTGCAGTCAATTACAGCCTGAAGTCTGGAACACATAGATATCACCAGATGCTGGCTTTCATCCCTGGTGATGCTCTGCCAGGCCTCTACTGCAACTGTCTTCAGTTCCTGCTTGTTCTTGGGGCATTTTCCCTTCAGTTTCGTCTTCAGCAAGTGAAATGCATGCTCAATCGGATTCAGGTCAGGTGATTGACTTGGCCATTGCATAACATTCCACTTCTTTCCCGTAAAAAAACTCTTTAGTTGCTTTCGCAGTATGCTTTGGGTCATTGTCCATCTGGACATTTGGCTGAATATGAGCAGATAATATTACCCGAAACACTTCAGAATTCACCCTGCTGCTTTTGTCAGCAGTCACATCATCAATAAATACAAGAGAACCAGTTCCATTAGCTGCCATACATGCCCACACCATGACACTACCACCACCATGCTTCACTGATGAGGTGGTATGCTTTGGACCATGAGCAGTTCCTTTCATTCTCCATATCCTTCTCTTCCCATCACTCTGTTACAAGTTGACCTTGATCTCATCTGTCCATAGGATGTTGTTCCAGAACTGTGAAGGCTTTTTTAGATGTTGTTTGGCAAACTCTAATCTGGCCTTCCTGTTTTCGAGGCTCACCAATGGTTTACATCTTGTGGTGAACCTCTGTATTCACTCTGGTGAAGTCTTCTCTTGATTGTTGACTTTGACACACATACACCTACCTCCTGGAGAGTGTTCTTGATCTGGCCAACTGTTGTGAAGAGTGTTTTCTTCACCAGGGAAAGAATTCTTCGGTCATCCACCACAGTTGTTTTCTGTGGTCTTCCGGGTCTTTTGGTGTTGCTAAGCTCGCCGGTGCATTCTTTCTTTTTAAGGCCTCATACACACGGACGCTTCTTAAAAAATAAACAAAATGTCGGGCACGACGTCAAGGAGAAAAAAGCGTCGTTTTTCGGCGTTATGCATCGACCTTAGTGAGCGTTAGTGAGCGTCGGCGTCAATAGGCGTTTTTTTAAAAAAATCATCCCTTTGCTATTTTTCAACCTAAAAACATCAGTGTCAAAAAACACCAGTTAACGCCGGTACAATATTAGCTGGCGTTTGTTGGCGTTAGTTGGCGTTTTGTGGCGTCGGCGTCAAAAAATGCCAAAACGTTACAGCCTCAGAACGCGCTGGCCGTGGGTTCCTGTTTCAGCTCACTAACGCCGACGCCATCTACAGCTCAAAAACATTGGCGTTTTTATGGGGCCATTAACTAACATGGAGAGCTGCAAAAAACGCCAGAAAACGCCGGTGTCAAAAAACATCCGTGTGTATGAGGCCTTGGGATGTTCCAAACAGTTGTTTTGGCCACACCTAATGTTTTTGCTATCTCTCTGATGGGTTTGTTTTGTTTTTTTCAGCCTAATGATGGCTTGCTTCACTGATAGTGACAGCTCTTCTCATATTGAGAGTTGACAGCAACGGATTCCAAATGCAAATAGCACACTTGAAATGAACTCTGGACCTTTTATCTGCTCCTTGTAAATGGGATAATGAGGGAATAACACATCTGTCCATGAAACAGCTGAGCAGCCAATTGTCCCATTACTTTTGGTCCCTTAAAAAGTGGGAGGCACGTATACAAACTGTTGTAATTCCTACACTGTTCACCTGATTTGGATGTAAATACCCTCAAATTAAAGCCGAAATTCTGCACTTAAAGCACATCTTGTTTGTTTCATTTCAAATCCATTGTGGTGGTGTACAGAGCCCAAAAGATTAGAATTGTGTCGATGTCCCAATATTTATGGACCTGACTGTAAGTACTTTTGCAAGTTTATACCCATATTTCCCATTTCTTTTATCTTAGGAGCAATAGTGGAAATCTATGAAAAAATATCAGGTAATAGCAGAAACCGCCAGCCATTTGTTATCAGAATGTGAGTGCTGTGGAAATGTTGGCGCTTTATAAATAAAAGATGGTAATAGGCAATAGTTGTAACTTTTTCACCCAACACCATTGTGTAAAGTCAAGGATGTGTTTCTATGCTTTGCACATTCAAACATTCTTGAATGATGAGATTTTGCTTATCTTTATGGATTGCATTTGGCAGTTGAACCATGTTAAACATATAGCCACTATTAAATGGCTACAGCTAACCTTAGACAGGTCAGACTTTAGAAATCACTGGTAAACTAGACCGATGAACAATATCTTGTCACTGAACATGATTACACTCTTATAACTAATCCTTCTATTGTGTTATTCTATCATCTGTTGATGATACATGAATTCATGGCATCATTTCCTGGTCCACCTGTCTTTCAGGCTTAAAGTGGTTATAAAGGCAGAATATTTTTTACCTTAATGCATTCTATGCATTAAAGTAAAAAACTTTTGGGTGCAGCCCCCCCTTATACTTACTCAAGCCCTATCTCGATCCAGTGATGTGCAAGAGAGCAGTGGCTCTCCCAAGGCTCTCTCTCCTCATTAGCTTACACAGCAGCAGGAGTCATTACACATAGCAAGAGGCTTGTTATTGGGGCAATTAGCAGGGGGAAGGGGCCAGGACTGCTGGCAGGGGGACCCGAAAAGAAGAGGATTGGGGCTGCTCTGTGCAAAACCATTGCACAAAGCACGTAAGTATAACATGTTTGTTATTTTTTTTAACCACTTCCAATCCAACGACATACCCATAGGTCGCTGGGCTTTTGGTGGTTATAGTGAGGTGATGCCTGCAGCTGACTAACCAGCCACTCAATTGCTGTTACAAGAGTGGAGTGATATTGGTGGTTTTCGGGT
>BLSH010341427.1:205742-219406 GCA_018402905.1 Glandirana rugosa | reverse complement strand
ACTTTCCCCTCTCCCCCTTCCCACCGTGCCCGTCCTCTACCTCTGTTTTAAGTGACTCCGTTGAATCGATCGGACTGGTTCCTCACGAAACGGAAGCAATCTTTCCTCCTTGTTCAAGGTGTACGGGGTACAAAACAACATATTAAGGGAAAATACAACACTACACTCCTGGTTCAGGAGGTAGGACAATTAAAGGAGGTGAAATGCATAGGTGGGACTGTGTCATCCGCCCACTGAAAAAAGGTCACATTGCCCTATGTACGAAACCGACGTAAGTCCTCTACAGCATTCTGTCTAAAAAACATATGGGACCCCCTATACAGCCATCTCCTGCCCGTGCCACCCTTCCCCCTCTCCCCTTTCATCCCCTCTTCCTATCCCTCCCCATCCCCTTCCTTTCTATTCCCCCCTCTCTCTATTCTAATTTCTTTTTCCCTCTCTCTCCCTTTTTCACTTATCTTTTAACTCATGTAAATGGAAACGAGGTAGAAGCAAGGGCTTCGTACGTGTTATTGTAGCGATGTTGCACTCCAGACCGGAGGCCCCCCAAGTTGAGAGAGGCACCTCGGGATGGACATAAAAGAACCTAGAAACGGTAGTTTCTTTTGTTACTAAATTACGATACCACGCACAGACAGATTGATTCATGTACCTCTTTATATCTATGAACATACTTATATTGCCTGGTCATTATCATATTTGATATGTTGTTTTACCCTTGCTGGAAGTTAATAAAACTTTATATTTGAAAAAAAAAGAAATCACAGATCCCTGTACAGGCTACTTGACAGCCCCCCCCCTGAAAATATCAAAACAATACTGTTACTAAAAAAAAAAAATCATTATTAGTGGACACAAACATAACATAACTTACAAAATCCCTGCAAAATCTAAAAGATACAACTGCATTGAGTTAATAAAGTCCTGTGTGTAAATGAGGCCTTGGGGCTCAGTCACATGGATGGACTTCAAAATGGCCGCCATGGTCACCACCCATCTTGAAAAGTTCCCCCCCTCACATATACTAATGTGCCACAAACAGGAAGTTAATATCACCAACCATTCCCATTTTATTAAGGTGTATCCATATTAATGGCCCACCCTGTACTACAGGAGATGATCAGAGACTGCAGATATACTAGAGGAGATGGTCAGAGGCTGCAGATTTACTACAGGAGATGGTCAGAGACTGCAGATATACTTCAGGAGATGGTAAGAGATTGCAGATATACTACAGGAGATGGTCAGAGACTGCAGGCATACTACAGGAGATGGTCAGAGACTGCAGACATGATACAGGAGATGGTCAGAGACTGTAGACATGATACAGGAGATGGTCAGAGACTGCAGACATGCTATAGAAGATGGTCAGAGACTGCAGGCATACTACAGGAGATGGTCAGAGACTGCAGGCATTCTACAGGAGATGGTCAGAGACTGCAGGCATACTACAGGAGATGGTCAGAGACTGCAGACATGACACAGGAAATAGTCAGAGACTGCAGACATGTTACAGGAGATGGTCAGAGACTGCAGACATGCTATAGGAGATGGTCAGAGACTGCAGACATACTACAGGAGATGGTCAGAGACTGCAGGCATACTACAGGAGACGGTCAGAGACTGCAGGAATACTACAGGAGACAGTCAGAGACTGCAGGCATACTACAGGAGATGGTTAGAAACTGCAGACATGATACAGGAGATGGTCAGAGACTGCAGACATGATACAGGAGATGGTCAGAGACTGCAGACATGATACAGAAGATGGTCAGAGACTGCAGACATGCTATAGAAGATGGTCAGAGACTGCAGGCATACTACAGGAGATGGTCAGAGACTGCAGGCATACTACAGGAGACGGTCAGAGACTGCAGGAATACTACAGGAGATGGTCAGAGACTGCAGGCATACTATACGAGACGGTCAGAGACTGCTGGCATATTACAGGAGATTTTTAGAGACTGCAAACATGATACAGGAGATGGTCGGAGACTGCAGACATGCTATAGGAGATGTTCAGAGACTGCAGGCATAGTACAAGCAGTCCTAGCAGTGACCAAAAACATTGATCACTGCGCTAGTGTAAACAGGGGTTTACAAGATAGAAAAAGGACCAAGGAAAAACATAAAAAAGTTACTAACAGTCAATTGCTCAAGCACAGGAGGACAATAAATGGTTGATAAGTCTGTGAAGCCCATATCCTGACCAGTCTAGATTCCTGCAAAGATAGCACAAATAGCTCTAAAGAAACAGCTGAAGTTTATTACTAGCAACCTGTCACATACTCATATCTAATCCCGTCTACAACATCTTCCAGAAGTATAATCATTATCATTATGTGTTCACAGTTCTGTGTGCAGTGTAAATAAAAACAAAGATAAGAAGTGTGAGATGAGCGAGGGAAAGTCACCCCCCCCCGATCAGTGTGTTCAGTGCCTAATCTGCACATAGGACGGCAGAACTCACTGATGATAACTTCTGCCGCCGGCATTATATGTGAAATATTACTGAAGATGATCAGCTGTTTCTATAGCCCTAGTTATGTAGAGAGCACTGAGTGATCTGTTGGATGTAAATGTGATCATACCTTCTTCATACCCGGGTATGTCGGATCCTCTCCATCCCACCCTGCTTTAGTCACCACTAACTTTTTCTGCTCAAATGTGGTGGGCTGGATAAGGTAGAGGGTTACAAAGGAAAGCTGATTGGCTAAAGAGGTGATGGGAGGCGGAGCAATTTATCAGCAGCAACTCCCTCCCACTCAGATGAGCAGGGCTATTGGTTTTACACTGGTGTGTGCCTCCCCCTTCACCATCTGAAAGCCATGGGAGGGAGAGGGGGAGAGCATGCGGCACACAGGGCACTGCTCTTCAATTGCTACCCCTTACTGTCCAGGCCCCCCTGTTTCCCCGTCCCCCCTACAGGAGGACCCGTGGTCCCCCCTATCAGCGGCCCTGCCCCAGGGGTATATAAGAGTTCCTATCGGTAGGTTTAAAATAAGCTATCATTCTAAACTGATCATCACAGCTAGAAATGTCCAAATCCAAGAACACTAACTTATCTGTACTAACATTCCAAGACAATGTAATGTTCTTAGTATTGTTATTAGGTTTTTGTAAAAAAGAGTCCAGACTACATCTGACCCATATCATATCAGAAAGGGTATCGAGTCCCTAGAAGCAAATAAAAACATCAATATTTGCCCCACCGATAAGGGTGGAGGGCTAGTAGTGCTAAGTAAATTCTATTACATGTCTGAAATGGATTATCTGCTAGTACATACATAGTCCTCAAAGACCCCATGCTAATTTATAAGGATGCACTTCATAGATTGATAGAAAAGGGGAGGGATAGGGGCATCCTGACAAAGAAGAAGGTGTCCTATTTGGACCCTCTTTTTTGCAGGACCCCTATCATTTACTTCCTCCCTAAAATTCATAAGGATAGTGTAAACCCACCTGCCAGACCTATAGTCAATAGTATTGACTCAGTGTCTGCCAGATTGGGTGAATACATCGACTATTTCCTTCAACCTGTGGTCATTAAGACTGATGCTTTTTTGAAAGATACTAAGCACATCATCCAAATTTTTGAAGATCTTGAGTGCTCACCAACTAGTACATTGGTAACAGTGGACGTAAGTTCACTTTATACCATTATTAGTCATAATGAGGCAATTACATCTGTCCAATGGGCATTAACAGCTTCTGATCTTCCTAGAAAACACAAAAAAATCCTTATTGAATGTCTAGAATTCTGCCTTTCCAGAAATTAATTCTTGTATCAGAGTCAATTCTTTTCGCAGATAAGAGGAGTAGCTATGGGGGCACGATTTGCTTCCAGTGTGGCCAATGTTTTTATTGCCCACTGGGAGGAAGAAGTCATTTTTAAACATCGCCCTCCCCAATTAAAATGCTACAAAAGGTTTATTGACACCCTTATCCTTATCTGGGATTGAGATAGATGTAGTCTGGACTCTTTTTTGCAAAAACTTAATAACAATTCTAAGAACATTACGTTGTCTTGGAATGTTAGAACAGACAAGTTATGTTCTTAGATTTGGAAATTTCTATGTGTGGTGATCAGTTTAGAATGATAACTTATTTTAAACCTACAAATGGCAACTCCCCAGGGGTATATATAAGAGTTTCTATCACCAATCCTGGTTGGGCACTACCCCCAGAGGCCAGTTTATAAGACTCAGGCAAAAATTTTCTCATGTAGAGGACTTTGTTGATCAATCTAAGGTTCTTCTTGAGAGATTCCATCAAAAAGGGTATAGTAGAGATGCCTTAGAGGAGGAGATTGGAAAGGTAAAAGGGATGGATAGATAAGATCTGGTTTCTTCTGTTTCTAAAGAAGCAACAGATACAGACCATCATTATAAATTAGTGCTTGATTATAATATTCAGTACAAGAAAATTTAAAAAAATTATATTAAAAAAATTGGCCCATCCTTAAATAAGATAGCATATTGGGTTTGGTCCTGCTGGAAAGACCACAATTTATCTATAAGAAAGCCCCCGACTTTACGTGACAGATTGGCCCGGGGGTAATTGATCCCCCTATACATAAGGAGAGTACGCTCTTTGGCTTCTTAAAAGGTTTTTATGCCTGTAGCCGAAGTGTGGCCTGCAGACATTCAAAGGTGAACACGAAGAAGCGTAAAGAGTTTGTAGCCTCGGCCACAAAGTAATATAATATTCAACAATTAATCACCTGCACTACAGTTGGCATTGTCTATATGCTCGAATGCAGTTGTGGTCTGCAGTATGTCGGTAGAACATCCAGACCCCTGCATGTTTGACTTAGAGAGCATGTAGGCAACATCAAAAAAGGATTGTTAACACATAATGTGTCACGTCACTGTATATTATAATTGAGACCCTAAGGGGTTGAAATTCTGGGGTGTCGAAAAAGTAAATGAACTTTGGAGAGGGGGGAATTTCATTCGTCAGTTAAGCAAGAGAGAATCACACTGGATATATGAGACAAAAGTTTTAGTGGCAGGAGGTCTTAACCGTTTGCCGTCCGCCCACCGTCAAATGACGACGGATCGGTACGGCTCTTGTTCCGGGCGGACATTATATGACGTGAGCCCTTTAAGCCGGATTGCGTATGATCGGGTGCACGTATCCTGGCTCTGTCAGTGTTGGCGTGTCCCCGGGACACAGCTCGTCACCGATGGGGATGAACAGCCATTGGGCACAGCTGTTTACCACATGATCGGCCGTGACAAAGTTACGGCTGATCACAAAGTGGTGCTTCCCCCATTTACACGGTGCATGTGCGCGATCGGGAGCACGCTGCGTGTGTATGTCAGTGGCGGTGTGTTCCTGGAAACACTGCCTGCCACCAACAGTCGAAAATAGCCATTGGCCAGCGGCTGTTACCATGTGATCAGCTGTGATCCATTCAAAGCCGATCACATATGTAAACACAGAGCGGTAACTAGCTGTTACCAGCTCTTCTCTCCTCACACACCATTTCCAGTGTGAGGAGAGGAGAGCCTGGATCAGTGAGTTACCGATCTATGTCTGTACTGTACAAGCACAAGCACCTGCCACATCATCCCTGCCCCCCCCATTGCACCTGTCACCCAACAGTCACCACATCTGCCCCAATAAAGTGCACCTGTCATCAGTGACCTTTAGTGCACCTGTCACCCATCCGTGAACGTGGCCTGTCACCCATCAGTGACCACCACCTGTCACCCCTCACCCATCAGTGACCACCACCAGTCACCCGTCACCGACCACCACCTGTCACCCATCAGTGACCACCACCTGTCACCCATCAGTGATCACTGCCAGACACCCGTCACTCATCAGTGACCACCGCCTGTTACACATCAGTGACCACCGCCTGTCACCCATCAGTGACCATTGCCAATCACCCGTCAGTGACCATCGTTACCCATCAGTGAAAGTCACCTGCCATCCATCGCACAGTCCATCAGTGAGTGTCACCTGCCATCCATAGCACAGCCCATCAGTGACCGTCACCTGCCACCCATCGCACAGCCCATCAGCAACCGTCACTTGCCACCCATCGCACAGCCATGTCCAAAAGAGTTTATACCAGTGAAGAGGCATTCCAGATCCTCTCCATGACTGATGAGAGCAACGGGGAGCTCTCATCAGAATCTGATACCTATTCTGATTCCAAAACAAATTCAGCATTTGAACTAATTGTCAGCAGCAGATCAGAAAATGAATCGGTTCTGATTTTCCTGGTGTTTTCTTCTGGGGAGATCCTCCAAGAGAGGAAAAGTGTAATAAAGGAACAGTGAGTAACAACTCACCACCCTGGATAGGGTAGCCTATGCTATCTGGAAAATAAAAGGGGCCCCTGGAAATCTCGAGGGACTGTGGCGCCGGTGGGCTACGGGATAGAAATAGGGGGTGGCCCCCATATACGAGCAGGATATAAGAAGGAGGAGAGTGTATCCCCCATAAGAAGAAAAGATGAGGGGGAAACCGGTAAAAGGAGCGGGGGTAAATCCCCCCAAGATCAGTGCAAGTCCAAGCACCATCAAAACATACATGGTGCAAGAGAGTAGGCTGGGAAGCCCAGAAAAGCAGTATGGAGCAAAAAACAAGCAAAAGGAGTCAATGAATAAAGGAGCCCAAAAGAGACAGTCGACGGGAACAGAAACCTCGGGGGGCCCGGGACTAATAAGTAAGGGGCCGGACCTAGAGGAAGAGCAGCAAGCAAGTACATCGATGCCAACAAAGCTTGAGATAGTGGATATGTTCCAGAAACTCGAAGTCTCTCTTAAAGGTGATCTAATGGGATTACGTACGGACCTGGGACAGATCCATAAAAGGGTGGAGGAAACAGAGGAGAGAATGGAATAACAAGGGGAAGAAATAAGGAAATTAAAGGAACAGATGTATAGCCTTCAGATAGACCAACGCAATATAAGATACAAAATGGAAGACCAGGAGAATCGAAGCAGGAGGAGGAACCTGAGGATCCGGGACATCCCAGAGAGTATAACAGAAGACCACCAAGAAGAGGACCTACAGGAAGTCATGGACAAAATATTTGGGCCAATCTTAGGAAAGGCGGCTGGGGAAAAGATAGAGATAGAGAGAGTGCACAGGATAAGGAAACCTCCAGCGCTGGGGAAGGATATACCCCGGGACGTGATAGTCCGATTTCATAAATTTAAGGATAAAGAGCAAATATGGCAAAAAGTAAGAACAAGTAATCCGGTAAAGTATGGAGAAACGGAAGTAAAAGTGTTTGCGGACCTAGCTAAGGAGATGAGAATGAGAAGAAGAATACTGAAGCCGTTACTAGAACAGATGAGAAGACAGGATATATATTATACATGGGGGTTTCCAGCCTGTCTCATAGGAAAGAAAGATGGGAGATCCGCAAGACTGAGATTCCCAGAAGAAACGGAAGACTTTTGCAGGAAATTGGACATACAGATGCCGGAAATGGAGGGATGTACCGGAGGGGAATGTGGAAAGACAATGGCCGAAGGAGAACAGCAATGGCAGAGGGTGGGAAAAAAGAACTCACAGAAGAAAAAAGCTTAGAGGGAGCGGATGGGGAATTGGGAGGTGTAAGGGAGGAAGAAAGTAAGATCACGAGACGAACTGGGACTCACGAGACGCATTAGCCAGAGGATTCTTAGCGGATTGGGTTACAAGGGGAGCTCGACCCTCGGGGGTAAAACTGGGAGCGAGTCTTTGGCAGCAGTAGAAGATTCGCCCGCTAGGTAAGGGCCGTGATGAGCCCTAATACCCCGAAGGAGAGAGGGGGGGTGGGAGAGGGGGGAAGGGGGGGAGGGTAGGTTCTGACAATAGAGAAATATCGGAGATAAGAGGGGGTGATGGGAGGAGGGAGAAAAGAAAAATATGACTGAAATTAGATTCCTGACATATAACACACGGTGAATGAACACACCGACGAAAAGGCATAAAATACTTCAAGAGACACACATCTCCCAAAACACCAATATAAAAATATACTCACGGGACTTCCCAGTATGGTATCAGGGGGACTCGCCGACAAGTAGGGCCAAGGGGGTGGCCACTGGATTCTCTAGGAGGGTTCGGTTCACTCTAGAGGAGAGAGAGGGTGATCCAGAGGGAAGATATCTCTTCCTTAGGGGGAAGATCGATAACGAGGAAATCACCCTGGCAAACAAGTATGGCCCAGAACAGGAACCAGGTAGAATTCCTGACTGGGGTATTAGGTAGATTAATGGAATTTAAAAGGGGGAAGGTAGTAATAGCAGGAGATTTCAATTTACCGCTCGACCCAGAATGGGATAGTACATCCCATGCACGAGGGATCCGGAATGCACAGTTGAAGAGATTAAAGAAAAAATTGTTCCAATGTCAACTAATAGACGTATGGAGGGCATGTCATCCAAAAAGGAAAGACTATACGTTTCATTTCCCCGTGCATGGGACGTATTCAAGAATAGATTATATATTGATAGAACATAGGGCGTTGAACCAAGTGGTAAAAATGGAAATAGAAATAACTACACTGTCGGACCATGCCCCTGTTAGTATGACAATGATAATCACAAGGGATGAAAGGAAGGACAGGAGTGAGTGGAGGCTAAACGAGGAATTATTGAGGGGGAAAGACAGAGTAGAAAAACTTGAAGGAGAGATAAGCAAATTCTTCGAACTGAATAATACAGGAGAGGTGTCGATACCAACCCTGTGGGAGGCACATAAGGCCTATATCCGGGGGATCTTGATCACTATGGGTGCGAGGGAAAAACAAGAGAGGGACAGAAAGATAAAAGAAATAATAAGGCAAATATACGATCTAGAACAAAAACATAAGAAAGACTCCTCACAAGGGACATTACAAGCCCTGGTTATAAAAAGAGATGAGCTCAAGGAATTGATAGAACAGGAAACAAGGAAAACATTCAACAGAATAAAAAAAGAAAGATATATAGGAGGCAATAAAATTGGGAAGAACCTAGCTAGGATCCTAGAGAAAAAGAAAGCTGCAAACTACATTGAAAAAATACAGACTAAAACAGGAGGAACGGTATATAAGACAACAGAAATAGCAGAAGCGTTCCAAAAATACTACAAAGCACTATATACAATAAAATCAGAGGAAAATAAGGGAGTAGAAAGACAAAGGGGAGTCAAAATTAGTGAATTCTTGAGAGAAGCTAACCTACCCCAAATACCAACGGAACAGGCACTAGGGCTAGAAGACCCAATAACAGCAGAGGAGATACATACAGCATTAAAAAATACCGCACCAGGGACCCGACGGGTTCCCCGTGTTTTATTATAAGAAATTTAAAGAGATTCTCATCCCCAAATTGAGGGTATATATGAATGGGATAGGCGACTCCTGGGAGGTAAGAGAGGAGGCACTGCTGGCAACAATCTCAATGATCCCAAAAGAGGGGAAAGATAAAACACTATGTTCAAGCTATAGGCCGTTATTAAATACCGATATAAAACTTTTCTCAAAAATATTGGCCACTAGACTAAAGGGAGTAATAAAGGAAGTAATTAATGGGGATCAGGTTGGGTTCATGCCAGGTAGGGAAGGGAAGGATAATGGGATCAGAACCCTACTTTTGATCCAGAAATTAAAGCGACAAGGAACCCCCGGCCTACTGCTGTCGGTAGATGCCGAAAAGGCCTTCGACAGGGTAGACTGGGGGTTAATGTTTCAGACCCTAGAAAGCGTCGGGATAGGGAAGAGGATGATCCAATGGATCATGGCACTGTGCAAGAAACCTAAGGCAAGAATAAAAGTGAATGGGAAATTGTCCTCGGTATTCGAAATGGAGAACGGTACACGACAGGGGTGCCCACTGTCCCCATTGTTGTTCATACTATACTTAGAGCCATTACTGGCAGTGATAAGGAATAATCAGGAGATAAAAGGGTTCAGCATAGGGGAAGAGGAGCATAAGATAGCGGCACATGCAGATGATATGCTGCTGTACATAGGTTCCTCTAAAACAACTACCGTATATACTTGAGTATAAGCCGAGTTTTTCAGCACATTTTTTGTGCTGAAAAAGACCCCCCTCGGCTTATACTCGAGTCAGTGTCTGTGGGTGATGAGTAGATTCACATTAAACAGAGCCGTGCTGCTTCTAAGAGCCGTTCTGTGCTTTGTAAGTGTGATTAAACACATTGGAATGCAGAGAATGCTGAGAGAGGTGTCAGATTCTCAGCTTGATGTCGGGAGGTGGGGGAGGTGGGCGGGACAAGCTGATGTTAGCTGTTCAGTCCCACCCATCTCCTGATCTCCGTGAAGAGCTGCAGCTCTCTCTCAGCATTCTTTGCATTCCAATGTGTTTAATCACACTTACAAAGCACAGAACGGCTCTTAGAAGCAGCACAGCTCGGTTTAATGTGAATCTACCTTACTCATCCCTTATGTGTTCTGGCTACAGTCTGTGTCTTGGCTAAAATCCCTGTGTCCTGGCTACAATACCTGTGTTCTGGCTACAGTCTGTGTGTCCTGGCTACAATCCCTGAGTTCTGGCTCCCTGTCCCTGTGTTCTGGCTACAATTCCTGTGTTCTGGCTCCCTGTCCCTGTGTTCTGGCTACAATTCCTGTGTTCTGGCTGCTGCATTTGCCACCCTAGGCTTATACTCGGGTCAATAACTTTTCCCAGTTTTTTGTGGTAAAATTAGGTGCCTCGGCTTATATTTGGGTCGGCTTATACTCGAGTATATACGGTATACCAAAAGTGATGAAGGTAATTAAACAATATGGAGAAATATCAAACTTTAAAATAAATAAAGATAAATCAGAGATTCTAAGTATAAACATAGAAACACGAGAGAGGGCAGAACTTCAAAGAGGATTTTCATTCAAATGGGAGAACAAGGGACTAAAATATCTGGGGATCACATTGGTGACGGACGGAGAAAAAATATACCAACTGAACTATATCCCCTTAATAAACGAAATTAAAGATGAACTTAATAAATTAGCCCACAGACCACTGTCCTGGTTCGGGCGGATTAATACGATAAAAATGGTAATACAACCTAAAATTTTATATAAATTCCAAATGTTACCAATTGAAATACTGCAAGTTTTTTTCCAGGTAATAAGGAAATTGATGGATAAATTTATATGGAAGAATAAGAAACCAAGGATTAAATTCTCAACCTTAAATAAAGGGAAAAATAGGGGAGGGCTAGCAGTACCAGACATTAAAAAATATTACACGGCAAACGTAATATCACGGGTGATAGAATGGGTTAATCCCACTGATAAGAAATGGGGAAGAATGGAAAATATAATGAGCAGGAGTCACTTGGGAAAGGGGTGTGGATCCCACGGGGATACAGGGAATTGGCTAAGGACACAAGTAATTTGACACACACAGTACTTAAAGAGTGGGATAAACTGTTAGCACAAAGCAATTGGAAATTCAATTCCCCATATACACCACTGAGCGGAACAAATTATTTTGCACCTGGGAAAAAAGAATGGTTTGGGAAATGGATTAAAACAGACACAATAAAATTAAAGGATATACTAACGGGAAGGGAAATAGCAACATTAGAGGAACTAAGACGAAGAGGTGATTTCCTAGAGATCGACGCATGGCAGCATCACCAACTAAGGCAATTTGTCAACTCACTACCACAACCGCTAAGAACAGAAAGAGAATCAATACAATTGGAAAAAATATGTATGAATATGGGAAAAAAAAAGAGGGAGTGTCTAAATTATATAACATGTTGGTGGAGATGGGAGGAGAGGAATGTCCGCCATGCTTCGATAGATGGGAAAAGGAATTGGGTCAATAGGTGGGGGAGCACGCACGGGAAAAGATAATGAAGCTGGTATTTAAATCTGCAATAGATAGTAACACGTGGGAGACGAACTATAAATGTCTCGCATGTTGGTACCTTACCCCGGAGAGAATGTCAAAGATACAGACGGGTAGGGGAGAATGGTGCTGGCGGGGATGCAGGGTTAAGGGGACAATGACACACATGTGGTGGGATTGCCCGGGGATGCAGGGATATTGGAAAGAGGTAGTGGACCTGAGCAAAGAAATAACGGGACACGAGATACCAATGGACCCATGGACCTGCCTGTTCCATGGGACAGACAGGCCCACTACACAATACATAAGGACGATAGTACCACACTTACTTAATGCAGCGAAGGGCCTGATCCCCAGATACTGGCAAAAAACCAAAATACCAACAATGAGGGAATGGTGTCTAAGGATAGAGGAGATAAGAAATATGGAGTCCCTGAGAATCAGAGAAGAGGAGTCTATAGAGGATGAGGCCGGGAAATGGAAGGGATGGATACTCTTCAAAACCTCCAACATATACATAAAATTAATGAGTATGGAAGAAACAACAATCAGAACCTGGGGGGGAGGGGGGGAGAAGGGAGCTCGGAGACGCTCAGAGGGATAAATAGAGAATGTAGGAATTGGTATAGAAAGATTAAAGGAAAGCATATTTTAGTCGCCCGCAAGAATGTGGTGGAAAAATTGAATAAAGAACAAAATAAGTATATACAAGGGAGACCGGAAATGATGTGATGTCACTCCACGATGACACGTAAAGAGTGAAATCACAAGTGGAGGTAAGAGGTCAGTTCTGTACAGGCCAGAGGCGAAGCTGATCCGGGAGAAAAAAAAAAAAAAAAAGAAAATGAATCGGAGGAAGAATGGGCCCCTCCTAAAAGGGCATGGTGTTCTGGAAACCAGGCAGCCACCAGCAACCAGGATCACATTGCCAGGCCAAGTACCAGCGCTGCTGTTAGCAACCAGGATCACATTCCCAGGCCCAGTACAAGTGCTGCTGCCAGTGATAGGCCCCGAGAACAAATGCCCAGTACCAGCGCTGCCACATTGCGCCCAAGTACCAGTACTGGAGTATCACGTCCCCCAAGAGCCAGGGCTGTTACATACCTCCCAGATGGTCTTGTCAACCCAACATGGCTGCCTTCCAGCTCGGGAGCAGCAAGAATATCCCATTTCACCACACAGCCAGGTGTGCAGGTCAATATCCAAAATTTCAAAGAATTTTTTTTTTTTCTCTATTTTTGCCCGACATTTTTCTGCAACATATCGTGGACCTGACCAATTTATATGCCCAGCAATTTATTTCAAACAACCCCCAATCATCATATGCCCATCCATTTGAATGGAGAGATTTGACATTGTATAATGTGTGTTGGTGGCGCTAAACTGAATGTATGAAAAAGACCAAATGACGGCAGATTATGATATTATATCGATCATAGGGTGCAATAAATAGTGATCACTCAAATGAGACAGTGATATAAGATAAAATAGATAAAATGCATAGGTATAAATTACTGAAAAAATATGCTTTCATACATAATATTAATAAAAATCTTAATAAAGTGACAAAGTGTCCATAAAGTGTGACAAGAATCCGGTGTGCTATATCCAAATAGTGAATCTTCAGATAAAATCGGTGACTCTCTGTGATGGGTATTCAATGTGATAAGAAGGGCTCCAACTTTGGTCAGTGTGGAGGCTTACCAGAATTCAGGTGTAAGAGCGCCTTTGAGATCTATTAGGACCCTCCGGCCCGTGACGTCAGCGGTGGAAGAAGGGGGGGATCTCCTGCCTGGATCACGTCACACAGCCTGGTCGTCCTCCACTGGTGGATCTGGTTCCTTT
>BLSH010341427.1:157876-175526 GCA_018402905.1 Glandirana rugosa | reverse complement strand
CTCCGACCCAAGTGTGATAGGCTGTTTTTTTGCCAGGATGAAACTAGGATGTGACGACACGCTAAATGCCAGGATGTACCCCAGTTTCAGCCTGGCAAACAGACACGTGTCCCTAGACTGAAACTAGGGCTGTTACGGTCCGTGAAACACGAGGCCCCTAGAACTTCCCCTTGAGGTGCGGTATAAATATTTCTTTTTTGACCGTACCCCAGGGGGAGGTCCTCGTATGGTCCGGGAAACCAGACCATGTCTAAAATTCCCCTTGGGGTACGGCTTTTTTTGTCGCACCCCAGGGGGGGTTTTAGGTATGGTCTGGGAATAGGCTCGTGCGATTTTGGGGGGGACCCCACGCTGTTTTTTTCGGCATGGGGTTCCCCTTAAAATCTGTACCAGACCAAAGGGCCTGGTATGCTCCTGGAGGGGGACCCCATGCCAGTTTTTTCTTTATAAATATGGCGTGGAGTTCCCCTTCAAGATCCCCGGAGCACAAAGTGCCTGGCATTGTCGGGATCAAAGTCAGATCCCTGTGCACAGACAAACGGTCCGACTTTGACCCCATGTAGGACCGTAAATCGCACAGCAGTGTAGGATCAAAGTAGGACCGTTTTTTTGTCGGATAGTGTGAACCCAGCCTCAAAGCTAAGATTAGAAAATCATGTATGGATCCCTTTGATTGTTTTGCATTGGTCCAGAATTTATTTTTTGTTTTTTTCACAGACAAATTGAGTCTGTTGTGATTGCTGGTTATTCTGTAACAATTGTACATAAAGCTAAAATGCATTTAATCTACAGTATATCATGTTGTCTGGTATATGAGAAATGAATAAGAGCATGAATATTTTATATTTTATGCATTACCTTTATCCAGAACCTTTAGTTCTTCCCTCTTTTCTGGCTCCTTGCACCTGCTGTGCATTGTTTTGACTGCTGATTTTTGTCTCCTCCGGGTGTCTGCTTCTTTTACCTATGAAAGCAGATGTCAGCTTTTACAGGCCAGTATGGTGGGACACTGATTGAGGGATCTATTGAGAATATTATGTCCATTATGTCCCTATCCCTTTGTTGTGTTTTGCTCTGAAGCCCTTGGCTATTCCTGGTAGCTTTCTTAGTCACTAACCTTGAGGAAGGCAGCTTGGGAAAGGTAGTAGTGAGTCAGTATTGAAACCTGAAGAAATAGCCTTCTCACCAAAGTATGTAAGCCCTCCAGCTATTGATACAATAGTATATTTACATTACTGTCAGAAGTGCAATGCAAATTCAAAACTTTTTTTTTAATGATTTTGTTTCTTTTTTATTTACCGGAAAATACAGTTTTTTTTAAATATATAAACTGATTATAAATAACATCATGTTCATTAACCTCCTCGTATCCGCGCCATAGCCAAATGACAGCTACAGCGCAGCGCTAAAATGCCGGGAGGACGTCTATAGACATCCTCCCATTTGGCTCATGCTAGGCGCGCTCCCGCGGACGCAAGCGGCGCGCGCACGTGCCCGCGCACGCTTCGAGAGCGTGCCCACGGATCGGGCGGACCCGATGTCCGCCGGAGACCTGCGATCTCCTTCCAGAGAGCCGAAACGGGGAACCGCTGTGTTTACATCGTGACAGGGGACATGACAGATCTTCTGATCCCTGTCACTGGGATCAGTTAGATCTGTCATGTCCCTGCGAACCTCGCCCCCCCCAAAGTTAGAACACACCCAGGGAACATAGTTAACCCCTTCACTGCCCCCTGCAGGTTAACCCCTTCACTGCCAATGACATTTATACAGTAATCAGTGGATATTTTTATTTCTGATCGCTGTATAAATGTCATTGGTCCCAAAAAAGTGTCAAAGATTTCCGACATGTCCGCTGCAATATTGCAGTACCGATAAAAATCGCAGATCGCCACCATTACTAGTAAAAAAATAAAAATAAATAAAAACGCCATAAACCAATGTCCATAGTTTGTAAACGCTATAACCAATCAATATACGCCGATTTCGTTTTTCTAATTTTTTATTTTTGGATATTTATTATAGCAAAAAGTAAAAAATATTGTTCTTTTTTCAAAATCGACACTTCTTTTTTGTTTATAGCGCAAAAAATAAAAAACGCAGAGGTGATCAAATACCACCAAAAGAAAGCTCTATTTGTGGGAAAAAAAGGATGCCAAGTTTGTTTGGGTACAGCATCGCAAGACCGTGCAATTGTCATTCAAAAAGTGACAGCGCTGAAAACTGAAAATTGGTCCGGGCAGGAGAGGGGTTTAATTGCCCAGCAAGGAAGTGGTTTTAAACAGGCTTTTTAATGAAGTGGCTTAATTGGTATCATTACATACCATTCAAACTGTCCTGTACCGTAATTTGGGGTATTAGAAGCATATAACCAACTGTGCACACTGAACACCTGGAGCAAAAATAGTAGGTATTTGTTCTACTATTAAAAAACCATTACAGGACTATTATAATTATGCAATTAAATGGAGATGGGTAGAACAAATATTTATCTTTATAAAAGATTAGTTGGTAGATTTGTACTTCTTGCAGGTCTGAGCACCTGCAAAACAGTGGCCCCTTTAGCCATACACTATACTCTACAGCAATATTTGCTGTTGCAGTGCTAGACAAATATATTAAATGCCACTGCAAGAGAGAAAGAGTTACTTGATCTTCTGTATATCCGGATATGCTATTCAGTAGCCCCCTATGGTCAGAGATTAGAACAGGAGGAAGCCGGGCATATCATGTCCCATTTATTTATCCAGCTGCTGTCTTGATGATGAAAACTCAGCTTAGTGCTTTGAACAAATAGAATATTGTGCTATGAATTAACCACATGTGTGCCAGAATAAATGTGGAATTTCAGCTTTTGAATAGAAAGTACTATGTATGGTAATATGTATGGGATTTATTGAAATGCTGTATATTTCTAAGCTGACTTCATACCATGACCTAATGCAAACTTGGCAAAACAATAAGTGTCTACGTAAAAAAAAAAAAATGTTGATAGCACTTCAATGCCTGTTTTATACTCATATACATCTTAAAAAAAATTAGGAGCCACTTTTCCAACTCAGCAGTTTATAGTTTCAGTGGTAGAGACATAGTTCCCAATGACTACCAGTAATGTTATCTGGCTTAGGAGATCAATTCATTTACATACCAGTAGTCTTCTCAGTTTCAAATACCAGGATCTTTTATCACTAGAGGCAGCCATGCCATTAGAAAATGTAAAAAATTGTTTTGTTTAGACTGGATTTTTTATTTTCGCATCACCACAAAAATAATAATAAAAATAACAACAATAATGATAATTTATTATATAGAAGTATGTTTTAAGTAAATATTGCCTCAAAACTATTAAGACACAAACAGAAAAGTTCTACTTTCATATATTTTCTATATATATATATATATCACAGTCTTTTGTATATGCTATGTACTTTGTACAACATTTGCTTTGATTTCTTGTACATAATTTGGGATGGGCCGAACAGCCCTTGGTTTGGTTTGCACCAGAACTTGCGAACAGGCAAAAATTGTGTGTGAACACGCGAACGGCATTAAAATCAATGGGACTCAAGCATGAAAAATAAAAAGTGCTAATTTTAAAGGCTTATATGCAAGCTATTGCCCTAAAAAGTGTATGGGGACCTGGGTCCTGCCCTAGGGGACATGTAGCAATGCAAGAAAAAAAGTTTTTATATCAATGTTTTTTTCAGGAGCAGTGATCTTAACCAGTTCCACACTGCCTGCCGTGTATTCATGGCGGCAGTGTGGACGCTGTGCGCGAATCGCCGTAATAAGATGGTGATCTGCGTATGGCCGCTAGGGGGAACGCGCACCTGCCGCACTCCCGATGTCCGCCGGCGAGCCGTGATGAGCGGCCACAGGCAAAGAACGGGGAACCGCCGATGTAAACACGGCGGTTCCCCATTCTGACAGTGCGGGCATGGGTGATCTACTGATCCCTGTCACTGGGATCAGTTAGATCTCTCATGCCCATGGTAACCCAACACCCCCACAGTTAGAACACACCCAGGGAACATAGTTAACCCCTTCACTACACCCTGCAGGTTAACCCCTTCACTGCCAATGACATTTACACAGTAATCAGTAGACATTTAAATTTCTGATCGCTGTATAAATGTCAATGGTCCCAAAAAAGTGTCAAAAATGTCTGACATGTCCGCTGCAATATCGCAGTACCACTAAAAATCACAAATCGCTGCCATTACTAGTTAAAAATAAAAAAAAATAAAAACCCCAGAAATGAATTCTCACCATCCGTAAACGCGGCCACTTTTGCACAAACCAATCAATAAACGCAGATTGCGATTTTTTTTTATCACAAATATGAGGAAGAATATAAATCGACCAAAACTGGTGAAAAAAATTTTATTTTATATATTTTTTTTGGATTCGGATTTTAACAAAAAGTAAGAAATGTGGGTTTTTTTGGCAAAATGGTCGCTCTTCTTTTGTTTATAGCGGTGATCAGAAATGACGCAGAGGTGATCAAATAACACCAAAAGAAAGCTCTATTTGTGGGGAAAAAAGGACGCAAATTTCGTTTGGGTACAACGTCGCAGGACCGAGCAATTGTCAGTTAAAGCGACGCAGTGCCGAATCGCAAAAAGTGCTCTGGTCCTAAACTGGGAAATTCTTCCGGAGGTGAAGTGGCTAATAATGCTTAAAGTGAAACAATAAAAATGAAATATTCCTTTAAATATGGCGCCTGGGGGGTCCCCTTAGTCTGCCTGTAAAAGGGCGCACCTCTGTGATGTTTAGAACATAGCCAAAGCAAAATGAAATTTCCAAAGGAAAAATTGTAATTTATTATTGCGGCTGTGGGGTATTGCCGGTTCCCGGCAATATAGATAAAATCACTGAAAAAGCACCCCCCACCCCAGTCCATACCAGGCCCTTCAGGTCAAAGCATCCTCCCCATGTTGAGGGCATGTGGCCTAGTATGGTTCGGAGAGGGGGGGGGCGCTCGCTCGTCCCCACCCCCTCCTGCCATGCCAGGGCTGCATGCTCGGATAAGGGTCTGGTTTGGATTTTGGGGGGACCCTTACGCCATTTTTAAAAAATTTGGCGCGGGGTTCCCCTTAAAATCCATACCAGACATGAAGGGCCTGGTACAGACTTTTGGGGGTACCCCTATGCAATTTCTTTTTATTTTGGGTGGGGTTCCCCTTAAAATACATACCAGACCTGAAGGGTCTGTTACGGACTTTTGGGGGAACCCTACGCATTTTTTTTTTTTAATTTTGGTGCGGGGCCCTGCTGTTGTAAATTATTTTAAAAATTGTGATGACATGCCCCAGTCAAACAGGTGCCAAAAAATTGGGCCTTGGGTGTTGGCAGTGCCAGAACACTGTAACCCCTTGCAGTTACTCTTGTTGGGTGCAGAAACGGGCCCTGCTGTTGTAAATTAGTTTAAAAATTGTGATGATATGCCCCAGTCAAACAGGTGTTAAAAAATTGGGCCTTGGGTGCCAGAACACTGTAACACTGTAACCCCTTTTTGGGCACAAGAATGGGCCCTGCTGTTGTAAATTAGTTTAACCACTTAAGCCCCGGAGCCCTTTTTTACACTTGTTGTTTACAAGTTAAAATCATTTTTTTTAGCTAGAAAATTACTTGGAACCCCCAAACATTATATATTTTTTCTCAAACACCTTAGAGAATAAAATGGAGATCATTGCAATACTTTTTGTCACATGGTGTTTGCGCAGCGGTCTTTCAAGCGCAATTTTAAAAAAAAATCACTTTTTTGAGTTAAAAAATAAGACAACAGTAAAGGTAGCCCAATTTTTTTGTTGTATATTGTGAAAGAGGATGTTACGCTGACTAAATAGATACTATACATGTTACGGTTGAAAATTGCACACACTTGTGGAATGGTGACAAACTCGGTACTTAAAAATATCCATAGTGGACGCTTTAAAAAAATTTAACAGTTACCAGGTTAGAGGTGCAGAGAAGGTCTTTGGCTAGAATTATAGCTCACACTCTGCCAATCGCGGACATACCTCACATGTGTGGTTTGAACACCGTTTTCATATGCGGGCGTGACTTACGTGTGCGTTTTCTTTGCTGTGCGAGCTCGCGGGGACGGTGGGGCTTTACATTTTTTTTTTTTGTTTTTTTATTTTGTTTTTTTAACACTGTTCCTTTAAAAAAAAAATCTGATCACTTTTATTGCTATCACTAAGAATGTAAACATCCCTTGTGATAGTAATATATGGTGAAAGGTACTCTTTTATGGAGGGATCGAGGGTCTAAAAGACCCCCCCATCCCTCCTTTGCACTTCACAGTATTCAGATCACCAAAAAACTGCAATTCTGAATACTGTCATTTTTTTTAAAACCGGCGTTGTTGGCTGTAGAGTAAACTGGAAGTGACATTGTGGCGTCGCTTCCGGAAATGTACGAAGGAGTCCCGATCAAAGCTGATTCCGGCTTCCACAGGGACTCCACACAGCGTCCAGACATGTCAGATCGGAACACTGGTCTCCCGGTGGGACAGAAGACTGGAGAAGTGTGGCGGACGGTGGCGGGAGGGGGGATGGCCCCTCCTGCTCCCTGGGATAACGACCGAGCAGCAATTTGCCAAAAGAGCGTCCCTGTGGCACACAACCCTGAAACTGGGAGGCGATATCTTGTGTGCTCAGGAAACACACTTCAAAAAATCTGCAACCCCAAGGTTCCAACACAGACTATTTCCTCACATATACCTGGCCCGTGGTCCCGAAAAAAAGGGGAGTGGCCATAGCTGTCAAAAACACAATAGATTTTAAGCTGATACAAAAAATTGTGGATCCAGATGGTCGTTACATAATCCTGATCTGCAAATTGGACTCTGCATTGACTACTCTGGTGTGCTTATACGTCCCCAACTCAAGGCAGATGTCATTCCTCAACAAAACAATCAGGAAGGTTAAGAAAGTCCAGCAAGGCTCACTGTTACTATGCGGAGACTTCAACATGACCCTCATCTGGACACATCTAATAAAAAACTTAGACACGCCTCGCCAATGCCGCACTTTCTTCAAGCAAACAAAATATTTGATGTATGGAGATGCCACCACCCATCGGAAAAGGAGTTCACGTTTTACTCTGTGGCACATAACTCATACACACAGATTGACTAATTTCTTATGGACAAATCCACCACTTTGTGGATGGCCCACAAAGCATTCATGAGAGGTGCATTAATTAAAATGTGTTTATATGCAAAAAAGAGGAGGATGCAGCGGATAGATGAGGTCATAGCTCAAATTAGGTCCACTGAAGCTCTTAAAAAAACCTCCTCCACACATTCTCTCAGACTCAGCCTACTCACTTTAAGGCAAGAACTATGAGCACTCCTACTTGATAAATTTGAAAAAACATACCGTAAACTAAAAGCCATATGTTACTCCACTAGCAACAAGGCGGGGAAATGTATGGCCATATGCCTACGAGGAATTCATACAAAACCAAAATCCTATTCATATATCACCCCATATCTAAGAATAAAATTCTTAACCCCCAGGGCATAGCAGAATCCTTCAGCACCTATTACGAATCTCTATACAATCTTAAATCAGACCCGACAACTCCACAGCCAACTCCTAGCGCAATCCAAGAATTCCTTGACCAGATCAAGCTACCACGTCTTTCACAGGATCAACTAAACACTCTCAATTCACCTTTTACAGCCCATGAAATTTCTCAACTCATTAACACCCTCCCCAACGAAAAATCCCCAGGCCCCGATGGCCTCCCGAGGGAATATTATAAGTAGTTTAGAGACACACTAGCACCTTTTCTCAGCAACCTCTTCAATGTAGCTGCCTCCTTCTCTTCATTCCCCCAAGAAATGTTGAAAGCTCTAATTGTGACCCTTCCCAAACCTGGTAAAGAACCGATGACAACACAAAATTTTAGGCCAATTGCCCTGCTAAACGCAGACATTAAAATATATGCAAAATTTCTAGCATCAAGAGTAATGAAATACAGAAGATTAATTAACATAACACACTTAGCCAAGAGCTCTGGAACGCCTTCCCTGCTTCTCTCTCTGGACGCAGAGAAGGCGCTCGACAGGTTCCACTGGGGCTGCCTATGAGCAGTCCTTTCTAAATTTGGCATCAAGGATAAAATATTATCAGCTATAATGGCCCTATATTCGTTCCCCTCAGCAAACATATTTGCGGCAGATATGCTATCAAAAGCTTTTCCGATCACAAACGGCACACAACAGGGGTGCCCATTGTCCCCAATCATATTTGACCTTGCCATAGAGCCCCTAGCCAAACACATAAGAACATCTAACCAAATATCAGGATTCATGGGCGGTGACAGAGTGCTTAAAATAAGCCTTTTTGCCGACAAAGTCATCCTCATGTTAACAAACCCACACTCTTTATCACCAACCCAAGAACTCCTTACTAGGTTTATTATCATAGTACAAAGCAAATCCCTCAAAATCGCATATGCTGAACCTCAGAATAGATAGCGTGACTAAAAACCTATTGATTTGATTATAAAATTCCCATACCAGTGGACAGACTCCAACATAACCTATTTAGGTATCAATCTAACAAGTAACCCCAACAACTTATTCAAAGCCAACTTCCTTCCTTTCAAACAGAAATATTTAGACTCGCAAACATATCTAGACATGAGTTCCCCTGGGCCGGAAGACTGGCAGCGTATAAAATGATCATCCTTCCCCAGCTCCTATATATGTTATGCTCACTTCCCATTCCAATCCCCTACACATACCTTAACTCTTTACAGGCTTTACTAGGTAAGTTCATTTGGCAAAGCAAAAAAATCTGTGTCAACAGGATCTGCCTATATAAACACAGAGAAGTGGGGGATCAGGTCTGGTCAATATCTCAGACTATTACCTAGCCACCATTTTAACACAACTCAAAGCTTGGTTCACATTAGAAAACATCCCACCATGGTGTCACCTGGAAAGCCAAATCACACCTATAAACAATATGAAACTATGGCTATATAGCCTCTCCCCCAAAGCTCCACTCTCCAAACAACTGTCCCCTCCAATCATAGCCTCCATCAAAGCGTGGAGGAAATTTTCCTCCATGACATGGCAGAACACGCCTATCTCCCTACTGAAAATTCCAGCCACCATCACCCGCAGATTAATACCTGACTTCTCTCTTATCCCTTGGACCAAAGACCCCTCAAGCTTACTAAATGACACACAGAACCGCATCAAACCATTTCCACAAATGCAAAAAGAACTTAACCTCTCTGATGCAAGCGACTTCCAATATTTTCAATTAGCACACTGCTTAGGCAGCAATCCTCACCTGCTAACCAACATCCCTGAGCTAGCACTGAAATATTACTCCTCAAACAGCAACCCAGCCAAAGCAATATCACTATTCTACAGGCTATTACAAGAAAACTCTGAATTCCAACACAGCAACACATTTCACTTATGGGAAACTGACCTAGCAAAAATTTCTCCACCTACCAATGGCAATCTGCACTAGGCCCCATATATAAAGCCACCACATGTACAGCCCTATGGGAACTATCAAAAAACATACTCCAACGCAGATACCCAACTCCTCAAAAAATTGCTCATTTGATAGCAAAGCATCCCCGAATTGCTGAAGGCACTGCGGATCAATAGGGACACTCTTCCATGTCCTATGGGAGTGCCCTAAATTAACAGAATATTGGTCTGAAATTTTCCACATAATCTCCCAGGCCACAGGAAACAAAATACATGCCTCCCCGGCCCTAGGTCTTCTTAACCTTAACAAGGAAAACACCTCCTACAACTCTCATAAAGTAACCACCCATATACTCCTTGCGGCAAGACAAAATATCACAAGACATTGGAAAGACCCCACCAAACCCCAAACAATGCAGGTAGCTAAACAATTACAAGAACATTACACCTATGAGTTAGCCTTAGCGGCAGATAGTCATACCTACAACAAACTCTCTTGTTTTTGGTAACCCTTGGTAACATGGTATAATGCATATACCAAAATCTGAGTAATATAAACATAATGATATGTGCAGAACCCCTACTCCCTTTCTCTTCCCCTCCTAGTTCTTCAACCTCACCTTCCTTTGTTTCACCATCCCTCCTTACATTAGAGATGGCTTAATGATGCCATGCCATTAACACGCGGCTGAGTTAAAGATATTAAGTATTCCTTGCCTTAGTACACAGGAGAATTTGCCTTCCAGCCCCTCGAGACACAGTGAGTACCCATTGGGGTGTTTGGAGTTGGGAGTGGATTTATGCCACCGAACCTGCATACTCATTCTGCACCACATCTAGATCCAGATAAGATTTGTATTATTCTTTATATAAGTGAATGTCTAAATGACCAACTACTACTTTTTCACAGGCATGCATCTTCGAATTTATATGTGCCATCTCTATATCTTTGTATTCTTTATGTAAATGTGTGTCTACTATAATACACAATGTTTGTATGCAAAGACTTCAATAAAAAATATTGACTCATAAACAGTGATTTGCGTTAAGTGGTTAAAAATTGTGATGACATGCCCCAGTCAAACAGGTGCTGAAAAAGTGGGCCTTGGGTGTTGGCAGTGCCAGAACACTGTAACCCCTTGCAGTTATTCTTGTTGGACGCCTGCTGTTTTAAATTTGTTTAAAAACTGTATATATTTTAAGACACCACGTCAAGTGTACTATATACTGTACGTAAACCCCCGAATTCACTGATATATAGTGTACACTCAATACGCTGTGTGTATATATACATATATGTTAGACTGTATATATTCTAAAACACCACGTCAAGTGTACTATACACCATACGTAGACCACCAAATGCACTAATATATAGTGAACACTCAATCTATATATACAGTATCTCGCAAAAGTAAGTACACCCCTCACATTTTTGCAAATATTTTATTATATCTTTTCATGTGACAACCGTGAATAAATTACACTTTGCTACAATGTTAAATAGTGAGTATACAGCTTGTATAACAGTGTACATTTTCTGTCCCCCAAAAATTACTCAACACACAGCCATTAATGTCTAAGCCGCTGGCAACAAAAGCGAGTACACCCAAAGTGAAAATGTCCAAATTGGGCCCAATTAGCCATTTTCCCTCCCCGGTGTCATGTGACTCGTTAGTGTTACAAGGTCTCAGGTGTGAATGGGGAGCAGGTGTGTTAAATTTGGTGTCATCGCTCTCACTCTCTCATACTGGTCACTGGAAGTTCAACATAGCACCTCATGGCAAATAACTCTCTGAGGATCTGAAAAAAAGAATTGCTGCTCCACATAAAGATGGCTGAGGCTATAAGAAGATTGACAAGATCCTGAAAGTGAGCTGCAGTACGGTGGCCAAGACCATACAGCAGTTTAACAGGACAGGTTGCACACAGAACAGGCCTTGCCATGGTCGACCAAAGAAGTTGAGTGCACGTGCTCAGCGTCATATCCTGAGGTGGTCTTTGGGAAATAAATGAATGAATGCAGCCAGCATTTCTTCAGAGGTTAAAGGGGCGGGGGGGGGTCAGCCTGTTAGTGCTCAGACACACTGCATCAAATTGGTCTGCATGGCTGTCGCCCCAGAAGGAAGCCTCTTCTAAAGATGATGCACAAGAAAGCCAGGAAACAGTTTTCTGAAGTCAAGCAGACTAAGGGCATGGATTACTGGAACCATGTCCTGTGGTCTGATGAGACCAAGATAATTTTATTTGGTTCAGATGGTGTCAAGCTTGTGTGGTGGCAACCAGGTGAGGAGTACAAAGACAAGTGTGTCTTGCCTACAATCAAGCATGGTGGTGGGAGTGTCATGGTCTGGGGCTGCATGAGTGCTTTTAAATTTTAGAACAATAATATGGCTCTCTAAGCGGCTGGAAGAAACTTTGCCTATACAACTTGGAGATGATTTTAGAACAATAATATGGCTCTCTATGCAGCTGGAAGAAACGTTGCCTATACAACTTGGAGATGATTTTAGAACATATTGAATTTAAAAGGAAAAAGTGGACTTTAACGGCATACTGGGTAGGGTATAAATGTATAAATTTTATTTGTTGCAGAAGAATGGCAAAAAAATGCCCTATTTAGATACAAACATTTTAAAATTCGTCATTAAAAAATATATACATGTTCCACACATCATGCATATTATAACACAATGCCCCTTCCAGGGTCAAAGACAAATTTGGTCCCCCATGGGCACAAACCAGATAAGTTTTGATGTGCCCCAGGGGTGATCAACTGTAACTACTACAGACTGTCGGGATACCTATAACCTAAAAGAAAACACAATCCACTATCCACAATGTATCAATACAGAATATACATACATTTTGGTATAAGCATAACATAGGATTGGTTTTTGGTTACGCTGGTATGGATCCCAAGTGTACAGCTGTAGTGATGTTTTTTTGCTTGCTCAACTAGTTTCGCGCTTTATATATTTTGCGCTTCATCTGGAGCTGGAAAGAGTATCAATCTAATGAAAGATATATAAGAACAAACATATAGTAAAACAGTCATATGTACCATATGTGGTTAGCTTATACATACTAATCTATGATACTTTGCAACAAATACATGCTTCTAGAGCAGTCACTTACATTGTATAGTGTCTATCATCGGGTTGTAACCCAGAAAAGCGCTGGTGGGGTCCCCCTCCCAGGGTGTCTGCAGGACTCCCACACAATGATGCGGTGCCTGCCTTCCCTCCAATGGCCCCTCAGTCGGCCCCGAAAGCTCCCATGGGAACCAGAGCTGCACCAAGCGAGTATGGGGGCCTGTGTGTGATATACATAATAGTAGTATGAAACTGAGGTGTATATATAGCAGTTAACATGTATACCAGTGGAGGTACCCACTGTAACCAACATATTAAATAGGTCTGTGTACAGATCCAAAGTACCTGTATGGGATGTTTTCCAAGCTATCTTCCGAGATAGGTAAGTCTCTTGACACAGCTGGAGAGTTAAATGTATTTAAAGCACGGGAGGGTATATCCTTAATGGAGCAGCTAAGTGCATCTCAACAAAGGTAAGCCATCATGGAGGAGTTTTTACACACAGTAATAGATACTCCGTGGTGGATCCAATTCCTGGAAACCATATAGAGGGGAAAGCATACCACTGTCAATACCCGGTAACCCAGTTAGTACATCAAAAGAAATGTTTCTGTCATACATGAGCAGACCAGCCGCCTCATGCAATGCTTACCACGAGTTGAGATGTGCATCAAACAAGCGTGTCCCCAAGGGCCATAACGGACCACCAACCTGTTAGAGAGCTGCTCCAAACCCGTCTTATAAAGGGCACACATGGTCCCAATCAATGGCGTCTGTACCCTTAACACGCCGCACGTCGGCGGCGTGTGACGTCATTGACCCAGCTGATTCACTGCGCATGCGCAGTACCGCCCCGCATACCGCCCAACTGGGCTGTCGAGGAATCCTCGGCTCCAGCCCAGAGGGCGGGAAGAGGGGTTGGGCAACTCGCACGTCGCAATGATAGAGAACCCTCCCTCTGGATGTGGGAAGGTTCCCACGCCGCCGTGCCACCCCACGCAAAGGTCTCAAAGGGCCATATGACTGGGCGGATCACAACGGCGCTTTCAGCCGCATACCCACCCATGGGCGCTAGCGCAGAGCTCCCCCCAAGGGCCACAGCGCCAAACCCGGGGACACACCGGAAGGAGGGAAGTTGGAACATCCCCAGAAGGAAAGGGAGCCACCTGCGCTAGAGACAACCATTTGTATGAAAAAAACTAGTACATAAACCATCATTTAAACAAATACAATACCAATGAAATTGCACTTCACATTATCCATTCACAAATTGGAACTGGTATCCCAACTGGAAAGTCAAAGCAGTATAGTCGAACATAACACATTAGTTCATTCAAATTGAATTCACTTTTATATTTTAGAACTACCGCACCCAATAGAAACCCTTCCGGGTGAGGAGTGCTAGAGGTCAATAGTGCCACAGCAGAACATCTAGGGTGGAAACTGCATGGGGGACAGAACCCCCTGACAGTACCCACCCAGGAAGACAGCAAGCCAAAGACAGCCCCATAGACGCATGCAACAAGCACAGATACAAATGGGGACTGAGTTGTAGGGGTAACACCGAGATGGCATCCCCTAGGTTTGTCTAAAGATCTCCTTCTCTAATCCTTCATTTTGTAAAATAGCTCTTTCTTCTTTCTTCCTCCATCTTCTCCTGGCCCGGTCCTTTTTCTGGTCTTCCGCTTCTTCTTTTAGTCTTCTTGCTTCCTCTCTTCATCTTCAATCTTCAATCTTCATTCTCATCTTCTTCTTCTTCTACAGCCACCGCTCTCTCCGCTGCTGCAGTCCGGCCCCTGTGCATCTTCCAGAATGGGCGATCTTCACAATGACATTACTTTTATAAGAAGGGGCAGGGCCACCCAGTGACGTAACTGAGTGAATCTGCCCCTTCTGACATCATGTGATGTCAGAGGGGTTGGGTCACCCATTTACGGCACTGGGTGGCCCCGCCCCTTCTTATAAAAGAACTGTCATTGTAAAGACCGCCCATTCTGCGGGACACGCAGGGGCCGGACTGCAGCAGCAGAAAGAGAGGCGGCGGTGAAAGAAGAATGAAGATGATGATGAAGATTGAAAATTGAAGATGAAGAGTGGAAGCAAGAAGACTAAAAAAAGAAGCAAAAGACCAGAAAAAGGACCAGGCCAGGAGAAGATGGAGGAAGAAAGAAGAAAGCGTTATTTTACAAAATAAAGGACTTGTCAAAAACTGCCTCTTGTTTTTTTTTACACTACACTCCTTTTTTGGTGAATGGGTAGTGGTGTACCCCAAACCTGTTCACATAGGGGGGCGGGATCTGGGGGCCGTCTTATTAAAGGGGGCTTCCAGATTCCGATAAACCCCCCCACCTGCAGACCCCCACAAGCACCAGCCAGGCTTGTGGGGATGAGGCTCTTGTCCCCATCAACATGGGGACAAGGAGCTTTGAGGTGGGGCTGCATGCTCGGATAAGGGTCTGGTTTGCATTTTAGGGGGAACCCCACGTCAATTTTTTTTTAAATTTGGTGCGGGGTTCCCCTTAATATCCAAACCAGACCTGAAGAGCCTGGTTCAGTCTGGGGGGGGGGACTCCACACACTTTTTTTCATCCTTTTTTTTTGTATATTGCCGGGAACCGGCAATACATTACAGCCGCGATTTTAAATTACAGTTTTTCCTATAGAAATGTCATTTTGCTCTGGCTATGTTCTACATCTCACAGAGATGCACCCTTTTACACACAGACTAAGGACACCCACCAGGCACAATATTTAAAGGAATTTTTCATTTTTTTTTTCACTTTAAGCATTATTAAAAAAACTGTTCCTGAAAAAAGATTGATTTAAATTTTCCCCTATGGCAGGACTTGGGTCCCCATACACTTTTTAGGGCAATAATATTGCATATAAGCCTTTAAAATGAGCACTTTTGATTTTTCATGTTCGGGTCCCATAGACTTAAATGGTATTCGGATGTCCGCCCTGAACTTTTTGTCTGTTTGCATGTTCTAGTGGGAACCGAACCGGGGGGGGGAGGGTTGTTCAGCTCATCCCTACTCTACACTAAACTGTCTGTACTAACTGACTGTATATAGATTGCTCTATCTATCTATATATCTAATATATATTTCACGCTACACTAACTGACTGTATGCAGATCGCCTTATCTGTCTATCTATCTATCTATCTATCTATTTTTCTATCTATATGTTTTTCACAATAATCACTTCGCTAGCTACACTGCACTGCCTGCACGTCACTAGCTAAGCTCACTGTCTATCCACCGTTATTCACACACTACATAGAGCCGCTGTACAAGCAGCTTTATATAGTGTGGGGCATGGATTGAGGCTGCTGAGCAGTGATTGGCTAAAGGCACCCTGCCTTTAGCCAATCATATCTCTTACAGCAGAGTGCTCTGTGATTGGCCAAAGCATGCAGGTCATGTGCATGCCTTGGCCAATCAGTGGAATGCATTATAGGGCACTCGAAGTTACCGTGAATGCCCCATAATGTTCTAATTCTGATGAACGTGTGAATGGTTCCACTCGAACAGCTGGCCCATCCCTATACATAATATAAACTAGACAGCAAAGCTTAACAAAATGTAAAACCTGTATATCTTTTGTGATATATTGGGGTTTACCTACTGAAAGCAAATAGACTGTTTACTTAGCAAAATACATTTTAACTTTGCAAGAGAAAGTTCTCTGAGCTTAATGTATGTGAAGGTCTGCTGACTTTCATCATCCAATTACGTGAAAAATAGAAAATCAATTTTTTTTTCTTTGCTTGTGACTGATTGTGAAAGCTAAGGGGAACTTTCCTTGCAAAGTGAACAGTTTCTACTCCTTCAGTAAATAAACCGCATTATCTTAAGGCCTCATACATACAGGATGATTTTTGATTGTTTTACAGCAGCTGTTTTGAGCTGCAGACGTTTTTTTCTACAGTCAATAAACCCTCCATCATGTTATCCTATGTGTTCATGCACATAAAGACTGTTATCAACTGTTTTTAGCAGTGGCTTTTTTGAGCTGCAAAAGAACCCAAGACCAAAGGGTTCTGAGAGATGTTTTTCAGCTGTAAAAATGTTCAAACGCTCAAATATGCTCAAAAATGCGGCTAGACATCGATCCCCAAAGTTTTTGGATGTTTTAGATCAATTGAGAAAAAAAAACACTGCCCCTTTAACCACTTCCTTACCGGCGTATAGTAAATATACGTCGGCAAGGTGCACTCCCCATCCTAAGTGGACGTCATATGACGTCCTCTTGTTTTCGCCGCTTTGCGGGCCCCCAGGGGCCCGCATCGCGGCGATCGGGGACCGGCCGTGTCCCTCGGGACCCCGGCCTTCCGTGATGGGGGTAAAGAGCCAATAAAATTGGCTCTTTACCCCGTGACCAGCTGTGTCCTATCACAGCCGGTCACTAACAACAACACTGACAGAGCGGCGATCGGGGGGCGGGCTTGTCCCTCGGACAAAGCCCAACCCCGATCACGGTAAAGAGCCAATAATATTGGCTCTTTACCACGTGACCGGCTGTGTCCAATCACAGCCGGTCACAAAATGATGGGAATCCGCGGTAACGAGCTGTTACCGGGTTCTCCTCTTCACACACCGATCGTATGTGAGGAGGAGATAGCGGTAACAGCTCGTTACCGCCTACTGTCAGCACCAAGCACACTGATTGCCCCCCCTTCCAATAAAGAGGACCTGTCACCACCCCATCAAAGTACCTGTCACAGCCCATCAGAGTACCTGTCACCTGTCCATCAAAGTACCCGAGTACCTGTCACCTGTCCATCAAAGTACCCGAGTACCTGTCACCTGCCAATAAAAGTACCCGAGTACCTGTAACCTGCCCATCAGAGTACCCGAGTACCTGTCACCTGCCCATAAAAGTACCTGAGTACCTGTCACCTGTCCATCAGAGTACCTGTCACCTGCCCATAAAAGTACCCGAGTACCTGTCACCTGCCCATAAAAGTACCCGAGTACCTGTCACCTGCCCATCAGAGTACCTGAGTACCTGTCACCTGCCCATAAAAGTACCCGAGTGCCTTGTCCGTGAGCCCATGAAAATACCCGTCCACTGTCCAT
>BLSH010341427.1:141507-154891 GCA_018402905.1 Glandirana rugosa | reverse complement strand
AAAAACAGTGAGAGGGGGGAGGGGGGGTGTCCCCAACCAATTAAATTTGGCTTGACTCTAGTTAAAGAAATAAAAGCAGAAGGAAAAGGAGAAAGAAAATAGGGAGAGATAGAGATAGAAAGAGAGAGGGAGACTGCCGGAGAGAGGATGATCACGCCCCGATAACAATTTGCAGTGGTTTACTGCCCTGTTTTAAGCAGTGTCCGGGGAGCATCAGGGTTTCATCAAAATCTGGTGGGAGAAAGCGGTGGACCCAGGGCTGCCATCGATCTTCAAATTTAGGAATTGTATCTAAGGTAGTTGCCTCTATTTTAGCATGTATCATAGATTTAGTAATTCTATGCTTTGTCTCTAGGATTGGGAGGGATGGGGTCTTCCAAGCTCTTGCTATCGTCTGCTTCGTTTCCATTGTTACTTGCAGAAGTTTGAATTGCCTACGTGTGACCTCTATGGGTTTGTGGTTAAGTAGAGCGACAGTCGGTGTGGGTGGTAGGGATTGACCTATGAGTGTAGAGATGATGACAAATATGTCATTCCAGAATTTACGCACTAAAGGGCATTGCCACCAGATGTGCATGCGGGTGCCTCTGTCTGGACAACCCCTGAAGCAAACCGGAGGATATGTTGCTTGGTATTTGGCTATCCTCGCTGGGACTAAGTACCAGCGAAAAAATACTTTGTAGTTCGCCTCTGAGGCAATTATGTTTTGTGAGGCTGATTTGGTAGCTGACCAAATGTCCTTCCAGTCACTGGCATCCAGGCGTTCGTTCATGTCTGACTCCCATTTATTAACATAGGGAAGGGCGGTGTGTGGAGGGGATCTAACAGGAGCTGATATATTTGAGATAAAAGTCCCTGCATATGTGGGTCTTGGTCACATGCTTGCTCATAAATTGTTTTGTGAGGCAGGGAAGGGTCTAGACGTATGCAGGGGGTAAAGAAGTGCTTAAGCTGGAGGTAACGGAATAGCTCAGCATTTGGAAGGTTGTGTGACTCTGAACTGCTCCTATGCCTTAGACTATCATGAATAGCCTGTTATTTTTACTGATCATTTCAGGTAGATGTTTCATCTGTTTGGTACTGCTCAGCTGTCCCTCCCCATGTGTGCGTGTGTGCCGCTCGGCTTCCCTGGTGTCAGCAAAGGATTGACACGACCAGGCAGCCGGCGGCGCTCAGCATGAGTTGCTGAGCAACAGCTAGAGTTCTGATTGGCTGCACTTCGGGTAGTGGCGTGGCCCGCCCTGCCGCAGTAGCTCCCTCCCCCCGTCGGCGGTACGTCAGTCCGCTACTATTGGCTATGGGTGACCCGGATAGGACGTCCCTGAGCGAGTCTCTAGGTCCTGTTCCGGGTCACTGAGCTGGCTTGCGTTCCACGCATGTGTGAGCGCCAGCTCCTCTCCTCCCCCTCTCTCTACATCCACTGCAAGGCTTTATGAGCCGAATGAGAGGCAATCTCGCCGGCGGGAGATTAAAGAGGTGCACCACCTACAAATTTATGAATGAATCCCCCGGCGAGATTAGTGAGGTATGCCACCTACTACTTTATTAATGATTTATTAATGATTTTATGAATAATTTTATGAATGATTCTCCCTGCACACGTTCACCATTTCAACAAATACCCGCTGGCGGATCTGTGTTCTACAATAGGGTCCACAGGCTCTAGTACACCCTGGATGCCTGCTGGTGCGGGTGACGGGCGGCGCATTCACGTACACACGGGCAATTGCGTCTTTATAAGCACCTACTCACTGTGTATCAATCACTCAGATGTGCAAATTTATGGATGTCTTTACATGCATATACTTCTAGTATTTATCTATCATTGTAACATTATTTCTAACATCATTTATTTTACTAAGAGCAATATACCCAACTGGGAGTGGCCAGTAATACAGGAGGGGGCAACATACTGCTGGAAGAGGCTCCTCCTTTG
Source organism: Glandirana rugosa (assembly GCA_018402905.1). Lineage (NCBI taxonomy): Eukaryota > Metazoa > Chordata > Amphibia > Anura > Ranidae > Glandirana > Glandirana rugosa. The sequence goes on along the minus strand of BLSH010341427.1, from coordinate 152,955 downwards.
CCCTGCCCTATTGAGGTTTTCCCTTGCTGACCCCTCCCCGACCCCGCCCCTCTTTGAGGGGAGGGTCCTGAGCCACTCACACTTGGGTATTTAAGAGGGACAGCTCAGTTGACTGCTAGGCTCTGAAGAAGAGGGTTCGCCATGGAAACGTGTTAGCCTTGCGAATGGTACCATCTGGATCCTCCATAGCTGTGGTGGTGTTAGACTGATGTCACTGTATATCACTTACGTACCTTTGACACTGCTCCACTTGTGAGTATATTTTATGCTGGATTTTATCTTTTAATAAATGGTTTTATGGTATTGCACAAGGTCGGTGCACCCTCTCTCTTTTGTATTCCTCTCTAGTGTTTTCGAATTCCCATGGTCCTGAGGAGGCCAGCAAGATCTTCTAGTGCACATTAAAGAAAGAGTGAGAATTGCATATTAAGAACTGCATCTCCAGTCAGGCCCACCCTATTGGTGTTACATCCAAGCGCAGGAACTGTGTGGTGTTTGGGTTTCGGTTAGGGGCATAGTATGACACTATGGTGACAAGTGTGTCCATTAAGTGGCCAAATAGTATTAAGTACCTGCCTTCAGGGTCTCTTATGTCAGTTTACGTGTAAAGGGGGCCGATTTGTGAAACGCTATTAAAACCTCTCTTTGTTTGGTGTCAGCTGAGGCAGTATAGAATTGGGGATATGTAGCATTTAGATATTTAGGGGTGAGCTGTGCTATGAAGTGGGTCTCCTGGAGACAGATAATGTGGGCTTTAAGGGAGGCAAATGTGCGAAGGGCTTTACGCCTTTTGCAAGGAGAGTTCAACCCCTGTACATTAAGGGTAAGAATATTTAGGGCAGCCATGGGAAAGTGTTTCTGTACTTATAAGGACTGATATTGTGATAGGGCGAGGGCACCCACCTCCGGCATATACTGTAAACATAGAGTAGATAGAAGAAGAGAAGGAGGAAATGAGATCAAGGGAAAGGGGAGAAGAGCAGAGAGATTTAGGGAGAGGGTAGAAGTGGAGTGGCGTGTCATCCAGGTGGGGCAGTCTGCCCCATCCGTAGGAAAACATGTTGCCCCAGGAGCCCCTAACAGAGGGAGTCGTCGGACAAGAAGAAGGGGGGCAACAGTGACCAGCAGCCGGAGACCTAAAGGCCTAATAGTAAATAGAAATAATGAGTGTGTGTAGCCAGACCGCAAAGGTGATAAGGGTTGTCCGGGCGTCCCAGGAAAGGTTGTAACTTGGGGTATTGTCATGATCCTGGTGGTAGAGTCTGGCGTGTGCAGGGAACAACCACTCTTGCGCACCCGATTCAGGGGTCCCTGGTAGAGCAGACAGGAAGCCCGAGAGTGCGGGATGGCACGAGGGCTGGATGGTCACTGGTGGTGGTGTGAAGGCCCAGATGGCGTGCTGGGCAGAAGAATGGTCGTTCAGGCTGGGTCGGCAACTGGCGGGCTGTGCGGCACAAGAGGGTCAGGCAAAGGGTGGTCAAGTCCAAGCAGAGTTCGTTAACAGACTGGCAGCGGAGGTACAGAGGGTTCAGACAATTGGATGGTCGTGGATAGCCGGGGTCGGTGCAGGCAGACAAACAGCAGTTCAGGACAAGCCGGGTCGGATCAGGAAGGCAGGTACAACACAAGAGCAGGAACACAGGAACAGAGCTGGGCTCACAGGTACGGACAGCACTTGCTGACAGGAGCAGGAAGTTCAAATAGAGCTGCCCGGCGCCGCCTCCTCTGGGAGCGTGAGGAAAGCACAAAAAAGTGCAAACAAGTCCCCAGCACAGTCTTCTTCTAACAAGTATACAGTATAATATAAACCATGTTAAAGAGAAACATGTGCAGTCCTATGTCATAGGCAACTGGAATACAGTGGGACATAGTTTAACAATTCGTCCGTGACCTTCAAGACCAGGGTTGATTAATAAAGTTTTATGGGCGCAACTCTGAATATCAGCTGAGGCATGATATGTGCCATGGGGGTAAACCCATGGATGTTCTATATTTAGGGTCTGGGAGAGGGAGGTCCTGAAAGTCATGCACCACATATGCGGTAGAAATGTTGAAGGAATATACAAAACCTTACATACTAGCCACGGAGGGTTAAGCCCAAACCGGGTATTAAGATAAAGACCGGTCTCCCTGGACCCCCATGGGGGGGGCAGAGAGAGCGGCGCAAGTCATGTACCCGAGCAGGATAAAGTCTCTTAAACCCGTAGGCAACTTAAAAACTAGCACCAACAGGTATGCAAAAAACTGCCAAAGGCATACCAAAAAAGTGTCCCAATAGTATCAAAAAAAAGGGGGGGGCAAGCAAATATTCCAAAAAAATAATATGAACCATTTATAACGGTCAAAAGTTATTTGAAGGACCCTCAAGCATTTTAAGGAGGGGGGAAAGCAGAAAGTGAACAATCGAACAGACGGGTAAACCCAGAAAAAGAAAAGGAAAATGCTTGAGTATCTTCTTGATTTACTAGGAAATGTTAATGCACCCTGAAATGGGGTGAAGACATAATGTCTACAACAGTTATTGTAGAAAAAGAAAGCCATTGCCTCAATGAGTCAAGTAGTGGTAATAGTGAGGAAGCGAGTTACCGTTAGTCCATTGAATCAGAGGGGTCTTGCTGGGTGACCGCAATCCTGCTTCTCTTTGATGAGGAGAATGGAGTGGTAGTCGTCCTCTGAGGAGAGCAGGAGGCTGAGCGCCGACGGGATCCTTGCGAAGGAGTTGAGTCTGTAGGAGGTGAAGGTCTTGCAAGTAGTTCTGCAGGTCTTCTACTGTTTTGCAGGTATATTTGCGACCCTGATAAGTAAACCGCAGAACAAAATGGAAGCCCCAGGAATAAGACACACTGCGTTGCTGAAGGGTTTGCAGAAGGGGTTTGAAGGCCCTTTGCTTAGTAATGGTGGCCTTGGAGAGGTCTGCAAATAGTTGGTAATCATTACCTTGAAAGGAAAGCAAGTCTTTTTGTCTTGCCGCTTGCAGGAGTTACTCCTTCGGGCGGAAGTAATGCAGTTTGTCAATGATGTCCTGAGGCGGACCATTTTGCTTACAGGGGGCTAATGCTCTGTGCACTCGGTCAATTTCCAGATGCTCAATAGGGATGGACGGAGCTAATTCTTGAAAGAGAGTTGTGACTGTGGACTGCAGGTCATCAATGACTTCAGGAATGCCTCTAATTCTCAGGTTGGAGTGTCTCGCCCGATTTTTTAATTCTTCCAATTGTGAGTGGAGTGTTAGATTTTTCTTCCATGAGAGATTCAAGCTCATCAGCTTGGGATGAGAGGAGGTTTTCAAGTTCATCTACCCTCTGTTCTAGCTCTGTGGTACGCTGTCCTAGCTCCCTTATCTCCTTAGTCAGTTTATCTGTGATTTGATCCGAAGTATGCTTCAGGGCACGCTGGAGCATCTTTTCAAATTGTTGTAGTATTTCAGATTGGAGCTCTCTGTGTTGTGAGAAGAGCGGGGAGGCTAGGGTCTCTGAGTCTGATTCTCCCTCATCTGGGTGGCGTAGTGGACGGTATTTTGAAGTTCTCAGCGTACCTGTTCTGGCTGTGGGAGGCGGCACCATCTTGGTGGAGGCCCGCTACGTATGTTTTTTGTCCGAATTTTAGCCTTGGTACCCGTGGCTACCATCGGAAACGTGTCCAGGGACCCTGGAGTGTCAGCGGGTGCGGTGTGGGATTGAGGTGGCGGGCTGGCTGTGGCTTAGGCGGCCAAAGGTCTCGTGGCTGAGCGGAGCTCCACAGCGGCATGACCGTCTCATCGAGGTGCGCGCATGCGCCCCTCCACGTCTCTTTTGCAACGTCTAGTTGCTCCCTGGAATGTCTACCATACAAGAGTTCTCGTATGGCAAACATGAAATATGGTAGCAAAAAATCCCAATTTCTTCCATCTTTATCCACCACCTTTTTCAACATACTTTTGAAGGTCTTATTAAACCTTTCCACCAGACCGTCAGTTTGGGGGTGGTAAACAGAGGTACGGAGATGGGAGATTTTGTACAATTTGCACAATTACTTGGTAACTCTGAACATAAAGGGGTGCCCTGATCCTTTAAGCACTCCTTTGGGATCCCCACCCGACTAATCACCTGGACCAACTCTTTGGCAATAGTCTTAGCGGAAGTATTCCACAAGGGGATGGCTTCAGGATAATGTGTTGCATAGTCCAGTATGACCAGAATGTGCTGGTGGCCCCGAGCAGACTTTACTACTGGCCCCACCAGATCCATGCCAATTCTTTCAAATGGCACTTCAATGATGGGCAGTGGGGCAAGCGGGCTACAAAAAGGGGGGGGGGGGGCGGTGCAGTAATTTGACACTCGGGACATGATTCACAATGTTCCCTGACAACTGCATGCAACCCAGGCCAGAAGAACCTCTGGGTTATTCTCTCCTTGGTCTTCTCTATACTCAGATGTCCCCCCATTATATGACCATGGGCCAAGTCTAGCACCATCCGGCGATAGGGTTTGGGAACCACTAGCTGCTCCACCTTCTCCTCACCGTGTTTTACCACCTGATACAGTAAGTTGTTTTTAAGTGCCATGTAGGGAAAATACACCCCCAGTCAGGTTCCACAGGTTCCCCTTCCATCACCTTAACATTTTCCCTGGCTTTAATGCGGATGACATCTCGTAACTGTGCAGTACAAAAATCCTCCCTCCTGACCTCTAAGTCAAGGGTCTTATTCTGTTCACTCTCCCCATTAAAGTCGGAGATGTTTTCTGGTTCATTAACCTCAGGGGGACAGCTGTCTTATAGCTTCCCTGGCTCCCCAGCCATTACAGGAAAAGGGAGAGGGTCCCCTCCTTCCTCGGACCTGCTATCAGTCTCCCCTTCCATTTGGCAAAAAGGATCGGGAAAGAGTTCCCGTGCTTCCTCAGCAGGGGGAGCTCTATTCTCCAGCCTCCCTGTGCCTCACCATAACCTCCAAAAATGGGGAAAACCCCCCCCACTAGGGTTTCATTAAGCAGGGAAGGTACCACCCCCACTGAATGGGTCACTCTGCCGCAAGGGGTGTCAATCTCGACCAGCGCCGTCTGGTAGTCACGAGTGTCCCCATGGATTCAAATGACCCTGACAGTGCTAGGGTGTAACCTGGTCAGATTTACACAGCTGCTTTTGACCAATGTTATCACACTACCAGAGTCAAGCAGCGCAGTAACGGGTTTCCCATCAATAAGCAATCACGCACATTTGCTTCTCTACGCGACTTGAACATGATGCTGCACATGCGACCTGTGAAAAAAGAGAAAGGCGTCTATTCACATAAGTATAATTGCATTGCATGGGTTCATCATTCAGGGGACAATTGGAGGCAATATGGCCCAATGCATGACATCGGTAGCACTGTATGTGCTCTATACCCAGTCCTCTCAAGCATCCCTAAGACCTTCCTGGCTTCTTTGGCCAGTCTCCAGATCTAGAGCCCAAAGTCTCGTTAGTCATTACAGCAGTTTTATTAATCTTCCCGATGCCCTTGAGCATTGGGACAGTCTTACCAGATCCACTGTGGGATTTTTCACCCCTAGATACATTGGAGTGGGGCACAGATGGGTACCACAAGTCCTCAGCCGCACTGTTTCTCTCCACGAGGTCCACCAGTTGGGTTGCCATTTTGGGATCTCACTGGCTGACCCACTTCCTCAAAATCGCAGGGAGCGCACGCAGAAACCGGTCCATGACCACACACTCTACAATCTGAGGGCTTGGCAAAGTTCCTGGTTGTAACCACTTCTTGGTGAGATGGATTAAGTCAAACATTAAGGAGCGGGGTGGCTGGTCCATGCGGTAAGTCCACTGATGCACCTGTTAAGCCTGGACTGCCATGGTGACACCCAGACATGCAAGGACCTACGTTTTTAGTGACTCAAAGTCCTTATCGGGTTCCAAATCAAAATAGGCCTTTTGGGGTTCATCTGTCAGAAAAGGCGCTAGCAGTCCCGATCACTGTTCTTTTGGCCATCCTTCGCGAAGAGCGACTCTTTCACAAGTTGTGAGGTATGCCTCCACGCCATCCGCAGGTGTCCTTTTCTGCAGATGGTAAGAGGTGCATACCAGAAGAGTGCGCATGTGCGGAAGCTCCAGGATGGATGCTTAACCCGGAGCTCCGCACCATCACCCGCTCATGATGCTCTAAACGAGTGGAGACGACGCTAGAGAATGCCAGCATCAGGGGATCCCTTTCCCCCTAACTTCCCACAGTCCGAGGAGAGAGCTGAGAAGCGCCGTAAAGGTCCGCTGAGCTCACTCGCCGCATCGTGGAGACAGCCGGGTGTCCCAAGATGGCCGCGGCGGCGGCCTAACAGGCTCTGCAGATCCAGCACGGTGGACCCAAGCGAGCTGGAACATCTAGCTTGGTCAGGATCAGCTGGCCTACACACCTAGGGAAAAGGTTAGTGTATTGGGTCTTTCCCTGAGCCCCAAATATCACACTCCAGCTGCAACAGAATAATCTGGGTGTACCAAGATGGCCGCCGTTAGGGTCTAAAGGCATTCTAGCTAACGAGGACACTTGGCAACCTTCTTAATTCTCCCTGCAGAGACACAGGGCTGTCCTCCAAGCCCCATGGGAGGTTCTCTGGGCTCTCATCATCTATGAAAAGGGGTTCATGAATTCACTCGGACCAGCACCCCACACCATAACGCCTCACGCTGTTGATCGGTGACAACCTCTCTCATTCCCGGACTCCCTCTGGACTTCAAAGCCCATCAGTTCATTACCAGAACGGGTGACCTGGCCCCCACAACAGTGTAGTTTCTCCCCTGCATGTCAGCACCGACAGCAAGGAAGGATCTGAGCCTGCTCTTTTCTACGACATCTCAGCAGGAGTGTCCCAAGATGTCAGCAGCTCCAGCCACAGCTACAGGAGCCATGGAGAGTCCTCGCTTGGAGAGCCTGGGTCATACCTAACGCCCCGATTCTAGGCAAATACTCTCCCCGGCTTTGCTGACTTTCACCTCAGGACCACAGGGAGGCTCCTTGCAGCTCCCCTTACCATCGCCTTCCTCCACTGAATCACTACTAGGCCGTTTCCAAGGGGAACTTTCATCTCCTGCACTGGGGCCTAACAGCCCAGTTCCAGCATCACCTTGCCCCCCCCCCAGCCCTAACATTTCATTACAGGTGGAAGATCTCTACCATACATTTTCGTCTCTCCTTGAGAGGGGGCTAGCAAATACGATTGCCACTATTACCGGTGAGATCAAATCAGATTTCCAAATGCTGGGAACTCGTATTGAAGCAATTGAGAACAAGCTGGAATCCACGGCAGCAATCTCTAATCAGAACTCAGATCTTATTGGTTCTCTACAAGATCAATTAGATACGGCCCTTTCTAGAATTGATGACCTAGAAAACAGGTCTAGACGAGTTAATTTTAGAGTGAGAGGCCTCCCAGAGGAGATCAAGGACATTCCTGATGCTATACAAAATTGATAACCAACTTACTGCCAGATACCCCTAAACACCGTTTGGAACTTGACAGGGCCCACAGAGCTCTGGGGCCCCTACAGAAAGATGGCACCCCGAGAGACATAATCGTCAAACCTAATTTTTATGCCATAAAGGAAGGGGTCATGAAGCAATCCAGAATTACTGCCATGATCACCTGTAAAGGGCAGCCTGTTCAAATCTTTGCCGATCTGGCCCCATCTACAATACAGAAAAGGAGAGCTCTGAAACCCCTCCTAACGGTGTTGACGGAGAAGGAAATCAAGTATAAGTGGTCCTTTCCATTTGCCATTAAATTCTCTCACAAAGGTTGGGATTATGCTTTCGCTTCACTACAAGAAGGAGAAAAACTCTTTCTCCACCTCAAATTGATATATCTCAGGAATCCGAGATGGACACCTCTAACAACATCAGTTCGTCTAAGAGACAGTCGCCCACCAGTCCAAGGACCCACCTCTGGAAAAAGGCCAAACCAAAACGAGCGAAAGAAAGTGGTCCCCCGTGAATTGGCTTTAGGACAAAATCAACACAACATCTAACTAGCAGGACTTCTGCTATAGAGAAATGCTCATTTCACAATTTCTTCTTTTTGGTCTAGGTCCCAATGTAAATTTCAGCCCTATTTTATGTTTGGGCTTCTGTTGACTTAGGTCCACTATTAGCTTATAGGGTTACCCCTGTGGGCTCACCCTCCTGTAATAAGCTTGATGCAAGGTGATCCAGTAACATGTTTTTGCTTTTCAGGTTGATGGTTGGTTTGAACAAATAGACTATTTGATGCCATAGGGCCGAAATAGAGGTTGGATTACATTAAGGAGTCTTCCATGCTTTGAGGGCTCTTATGCCCCTTCCTTGGGGGCCATGCCATCGCATCTATGGTCCCGTCATATGGAGACCACCCTATCACCTCTTCTAGGGGGGGTGTTTCTGTGGGTCGGGGCCGGATGGGATGGCAACTGTTTCTCCCCAGGCGAGAGACTATTGGGGTTAATGGTCAGTATCAAGACCTTATATAAGATAAGCTTAGAATATAAGTCGTCTTTTTTTACAATGCTCAGGTTAATTATTTCACAGGGTGTCTGGGCGGGTGATGGCCTACTTGCGCCTCCGCCTATCTAGCTGACCTCGTTTGGAAGGTCAGGGATGGGTTTTCTAGCGGTAATAGCTAGACTTTTTGGTGTAGACCAAAGGGTATCCAAGGGGCTCTATCTTTTCTCCCCCCTTGGTCACAAATCCCTTAGTTGGAGAAAATGGCCCTTTTCAGGGCTACCTACCTGTCAGGATTGGTTCACAATGTTTAACATTACCTTCTTCTCTCTTCTGATACCCTTTTTTCTTCCTCTTCACTTCCTCTTCCTTTATTCCAGAGTGAATGCTGCTCAAGGCTCTATCTTTAAAATGCAATATGGTTCCATGGATACTGGGAAAACCCTGGGAAGGGTGAGTGAGCCAACTAATAGATACCCCCTCTGCCCCATACGTGATGGCTGACCTTCCACGATCCCCTTTCAGGGTAGCTACTCATAATGTCCAGGGATTGGACTCCCCCATAAAACGCAAGAAGATAGGTGATCTCTATAAATCTCTGAAATTAGACATCCTTATGCTCCAGGAAACTCATTTTCCTGCCCGATTTAATCCCAACTTCCTCCACCCCTATTTCCCAAGCTTTTTCCTAGCTAACGCTGATTCCAAATCAAAAGGAGTTGCTATTCTAATCTCTAAAAATTGCAACTTCACACGGCTCTCAGATGTCAGGGACCCTGAGGGCAGGTACATTCTGGTGAAGGGTTCTATTGATGGGCATATCATTTCACTAATTTCGTACCATGCCCCCAATCAGGGACAACTAAAGTTTTTTCCAGGAAATGTTAGCTACCCTTTTCCCCTTGCTGGAAGGCACAATCATATTTGGAGGGGACTCTAATGTAGCCTTTGACCAATCTTTAGATAGAACTAGACCCCTAGGCAACCAACTTTTGCGCCCAACTAAAGTCAGTTTGCGCATAGCCAAACACCTCCATTCCTATAACCTAATTGATGTATGGAGGGACAGACATCACCGTAGCAGGGACTTCACTCATTACTCTAGCCCCCACAACTCATATTCTAGAATAGATCACCTATTAACTCCCTTCTATACCTTACCAAACATTTTAGATGCCCACATTCATGACACAGTCCTTTCAGATCACTCTATAGTGTCGTTGTCCATCCGCATCCAGTCCAGACTATTCCCTAAACTGCACTGGAGATTAAATGAATCGTTACTCACAGACCCTGTAAATGTTACTGGAATGGATAATAGTCTTCAAGAATACTTTTCTACTAACAGGACAGGTGACGCATCGGTAGAAACAATTTGGGCTGCTAATAAAGCCTTTATTAGGGGTAAATTTATTCAATTAGCTTCCAGGATTAAAAAGGAAAGAGGACTCTATTTGCAGGAGCTGGAGGAATCCTTCAAAGCAGTTAAAGCAGAACACAAGGCGCATCCCTCCCAATCTCTCCTAGATAAACTTGACAAGGTGAAATTAGAGCTTAATCTTGCGCTCACGGCAAAAGTAGAGAAGGCCATTCGCTGGTCTAAAAACAAATTTTATACTCAGGGTAATAAAATGGGTTCCTATCCGGCCAGGAAGCTCACTCCCCGGGTAAGACATCTTGCTATGCCCAAAATCAGGGTAGACGGTAATCTCCCTTCTTCCAACCCTGACATAGTTATTGGAGCCTTTCAAAAATATTATGAGAATCTCTACAGCCCCAAGACTGGCGAGAATGTAGATATAATAAACCAGTTTCTTGACGGAATTCCCCTTCCCCTTCTATCGGGTCAACATAGAGATATAATGGATGACACAATTTCGGAGGAGGAGGTGTTGGGGGTAATTAAAGATCTCAAACAGGGCTCAGCCCCGGGACCTGATGGTCTCCCGGGCCCCTACTATAAAACTTTTGCTAAAACTCTGGCCCCTCATATGGCGAGATTTAATAATTCAAAAATGAAAGGGGAACCTGTCGAGAAACATCTTAACACTGCATACATAACTGTGATCCCAAAACCTGAGAAAAACCCAGAAGACATAGACAATTATCGTCCTATCTCCCTCATAAATAATGACCTGAAAATCCTAACTAAAATAATGGCGAACCGTCTAGCATCCTTTATTAGTCAATATGTTGATAAGGACCAGGTGGGATTCATTCCGGGCAGACAGGGTCCTGATCAAGTCAGAAGGGCAATTGATATAGTTTCAATACTTCAATCCAATTGGACAGGAGGGCAGGCTCAGAAGGGGATGTTGCTCTCCCTTGATCTTTGTAAGGCGTTTGACTCTGTCTCATGGACTTATCTGTTGTCCCTTCTGAAGCAGTGGGGTTTTGGGGAGAGGTTTATTGGCCTTATCAGAGCATTCTATTCATCACCACAAGCTATGATTAAACTGCAGGGATTCTACTCCAATTCCTTCCCAATCAAAACAGGCACTAGGCAGGGTTGTCCTCTATCCCCGCTACTTTTCACTATCGCAATAGAGACCCTTGCCATAGCCATTAGAGATAATCAACATATCAAAGGGGTGTTATGCGGACAACAAGAACACAAATGTGGTCTATTCGCGGATGATCTACTAGTCTTCATAACTTCCCCACAGTCCTCCCTCCCCATCTTATGTCAGCTCCTTAAAGACTTCTCTGTGATCTCGGACCTCAGAGTCAACTATACTAAATCACAAGCCCTAAATATCTCTTTATCTCCTGAGATTATAGCCAAGCTTAAGACGAAGTTCAAGTTTAGGTGGAGCGACACCTCAATTAAATATCTGGGGATTAACCTCACCTCTAAATACGAAACTTTATATGGCAATAACTTTCCTCCGATGTTCTGAAAGTTGGAAGAATTGAGAGGGTTCGGTACTCTATAGAACGAATCTGGTCTTGAATTCTAGTAGAAGGTTGAAAGTCTTGTAGCCTCCTTTCAATAACGGTATATTTCAAAG
>BLSH010341427.1:126152-137425 GCA_018402905.1 Glandirana rugosa | reverse complement strand
GAGACGTCGAAGCCTTGCGCGCCCAGGACCCAAGAAGAATGTCGAATTTTTGCGGTTGCGGTAGATGTCAAGTTTTTGCAGTGCACAAAGTTTCCCTCAAATTAAAGCTGAAAGTCTGCAGTTAAAGCACATCTTGTTCATTTCATTTCAAATCCATTGTGGTGGTGTATAGAGCCAAAAAGATTAGACTTGTGTCGATGTCCCAATATTTATGGACCTGACTGTATATACTGTATATATTCAGATTTCTTGTTTGCAGTACCAGGACTCTATTACATTTAAAGATGTACTAACTTTGCTGAGAAAGCAACAACAAAGGCCCAGACAAATTAATCATAGTAATAATTTGGTGATAATCAGCAATGTGATGTATGGTGACTTCTTTTCAGCCCTGCCACCAAAGAATATAGTCTGTATTAGCAATGTAGAGGACTAGTCCTTAGGCCTCATACACATGTTAACGCTGTGTTTTTGAGCTGTTTTTTACTGCTTAAGAGCCCAATACCATGTTATTCTATGGCCTCATACACGTGTTTTTGAAACACGTGACGTTTTTGAACTGTAGATGGCGTTGGCGTTTTTAAGCTGTAAGAAGAACCCAGGACCCGCGCGTTCCGAAGCTGCAGAGTTAGAGTGTTTTTGATGCTGAGCACTGAAAAACGTGGCTTAACATTGTATACATAGCGTTAAGCCTCGTCAGGTGTTTCTCTGCCTCTATTTAAAAATCAACGGTTCCCTATGGGAGCCCATTGACTTGAATAGAAGTCTCACCAGAAGTTGGATCATGATGATCCGACTTGCGGTGCGACTTGTGGGCAGAGGTTCTTGAAAGGGAACCCCTGCAAAAATTAAAGAAATATTTGTGTGTGGGGTTCCCCCCAAGAGGTACCAAGCCCTTCGGTCTGGTATGGATTTTAAGGGGGACCCCCACGCCAAAAAAATGGCATGGGGTCCCCCCCCAGAATCCATACCAGACCCTTATCCAAGCACGCAGTCTGGCAGGCCAGGAAAGAGGGTGGGGTTGAGCGAGCGCCCCCCCCCCTCCTGGACCGTACCCATGTTGATGAGGACAAGAGCCTCTTCCCTACAACCCTGGTCGTTGGTTGTCAGGGTGTGTGGGCAGGGGCTTATCGGAATCCTGAAGCCCCTTCAACAAGGGGGCCCCCAGATCCCAGACCCCCGCCCTATGTGAATGAGTATGGGGTACATCGTTACCCATTCACCTGGGAAAAAAGTGTAAAAAAAAAAACACACTACACAAGTTTTTAAAATATTTTATTAAATCAGCCCTGGCGTCTTCTCCCCTCTCTTCTCCATCTCCTTCTTTCTTCGGCTATTTTGCAGGGTCTTCCGTCTTCTGAGGGGTCATCATGATCCAGCTTCTGGTGTGACTTCTATTCAAATCAATGGGTTCCCACAGGGAACCATTGATTTTGAATAGAGGCAAAGAAACGCCGCTGAAAGCTACGCGCACTGACGGCATTAAAAAACACGCACTGACGTCAATGCAAAACGCTGATAAAATTGCGTTTTTAACGTGGCTTTTTTCCTGGTGTCGGTATTGACGTTACAGCTCATTTTTCAATGTGCCCATGTGTATGGGGCCTTATATTCAATCATATCTGTGTTTGCTACTCTTTAGTATTGGCAGTTATGAGCTGTACACTCTTTTTAATATACATCTCCTAATGGAGGACACATTACTTGAAACTATAGAAAAACATAACTTTTGATGACACTGTAATATTTAATAAAATGTATTTCAAGAACCAATTTTAATTCCAAATTAATAATAATATTTTTTTTTACAAGACAAAAAGGTTTCCATGGATTGATTTTTCTGTCCAAGTAAAAATGTGTAATTGCATCAAATAATATAAATGTACCAATCACTTACATTCAGCTTCCTTGTTTGTATGCTAATTTATTCATTAGATGCTTGCATATTACATTTCAAAGTTTAACTACAAAGCCACTGCTTAGTAGTCGTGTTTGTATTTTCTCAAAGAGACCCCATAACAAAGATGTATAGCAGACAAGTTTTGAGACAGTGGTCTTGTGAGGTGTAGGAATAGGGCTGACTGCCAGGGTAAGGGGGAGAGGGAGCAGTGTTTGTAGCCGAAAAAGGAATGCAGGCGCCTTCTGGTATAAAACCGTCACTTAAATAAATAAGATGTTAACAATGTCTCCTGTAGGACTTCAATCAATCAAAATAGGTCTTCTGGGGACTATTTGTTCTAAAAAAGACTGGCTGTTTATATAAGAGACCCAACGGTATGAGAGAGAGACAACACACCATTACAACCACTAAGAAACTTGTTAAATGAAATGGTCTAACAGACAAATTCAATTAGGCTGGCCAAGCACTTAATTGGTTAGTTGGACATGCAGGCACAAAACATTAATCCCTCAAGTAAAAAAACTACAGGCCACTATAAAAACTAGTACACACGGGTCAAATGCTGGGTGACATCAGCCCGTTCAATAAAAAACGGCCGACATTCGGTCCATGTGTATGGCAGTCCAATAGAAGCTAGCCGTTTGGCCAGCTTCTGTTGAGCGAGAATGCTGGAAGACCAATGTCTGAGAGTGCTCACTGAAGAGTTCTGGTAGGGGGGCCGCCCCCCTGTTAGAACACAATAGCTCAGAGGAGGAGAATGATGTACTAACATTGCATAGTTAGTACAGTGGCTCCAACCTGAGCTGTCAGTTTCTTTCATTTAACCCACTGGGCTGAACTTAAAAAAAGGTATAATATGTACTAGGCTTAAGACTTTCAAATGTGTCTAAGCTAAGCTTACAATAGAATATCTAGGGAGGAGAGAGCCTCTAGATGACAGAGATAATTCATCTGGTGATTAGAGAAGATTTTATAAGACCCCCATGCAGAATGGCTGCCTGAGGCTGTTTTTGGGTGTACAAATTCGGATCAGATTCTTTAAAAAAAAAAAAAACTGCTGAAATTCACTCAGTGGGGGGGCCTGTTGGCTGCCTTCTGCCTGCAATACCTTGATTGATAAATCCAAGGAGTCTGGAGGAAAATTGTCTGTCAAAAACCTGCTGCATGCAAACAAATGTAGCCGTTGTGTGCACAGTAGGAATTTTGTCCATTCATGCCAGCTTTCATCCAGCAGCTTTTGGCCTGCTTGTTAGATATTTAATATATGTTCAGAAGGTACTTTTTACAAAAAAAGTTTAAAATGCAGAAATCTTTAGACAAACAAAATACCGATAAACTGCAATGGGCAAACAATAGTACTGCTACCAGGTCTAAATCATCTGCAAGAATCAGACATGGGTGTCAGGCCACAAGCAAGATTCAGCCGACATTGTTCCGTATTGGGCTATAGGTGTGTCTTTGTACCATTAAGGAGGAATGGGCTACCTGCAACCATAACTGCCCTCAATTTATTCATTGATATATATACTTTATGTCTCAAGAGTGAAGCTCCCTAAATAAATTTATGTCTGGTACACACGTTAATTTTTTTTACTCAGCCAAAAAAAATGAGGACGTCGCTATACTAATTATGGGATGTTAGTACAGCGATCTCCCCGCTGTGCTATTGTATTCTAACAGGGGGACCACCCCCCACCAGAACACACCAGTCAGCGGTCACAGCCAATTCCATCCGATATTCGGTCCTTATGTACGGGGTTTTAGGGACTAAACTTATCAAAGGGGCCTTGGTAAGACAGGGTGGCTTTCATGTACTGTATATTATGTAGATGTGATATCTGTGTGCAGTGATTTGCAGGGATTTGCTGAGATTTGCTGAGACCCTGACATTCTACGGGAAGCTTGCTAGCACAAAAAGGTGTCGCACCTTCCACACCCACGTGAAAAATAAATAAAACAACCATGCAGCACTCACCTTATCCAACTCTTTCTTAAACAAATTATAGTGAAAAAAATATTATTACATCACCAGCCTAGGATCAACAATTATAATAAATTCAAAGTAACTTTGCCATGATCAAATACAGATATCATAATGAATTTAAATAAAATCATCCCTATTAGACCCAGAGTTTCCAGAGTCTCATCCAGGCTCCCCCTCCCTTCCTACTCTCTCCCTTTCTCTGTTTCTTTCCCTTTACTACTTCCTATTCTTTCTTGGTTCAACATGAGAAAAAGTTAATTTGATGTATTCATACCATATCAGGTTGATTATAGATTGACCACATTGCTAGATTATATAACAGTCCATGGTATATTTGTCATTTATACTTTTCTTACATTTTGTTCTTTTGCATGTTGACCTGTATTCAAATGTTTTTACTCAGCCTGACTCTTTTCCTTTGACACTACCCACAGTTTCATTGCTATATTTATAGTTTGTATATGTCATGCTAGCCATCGAGCTGACTTTCTGTTTCACTTTATTACCGTTGTGTCCTCAATCCATGTTTTTTTTAATGTTGACATAATAAAAAACATTTTCAACTCTAACATAAAAATATCAATAATCGTGATTAGCAAAATGAAATATGAAAAGCATTTACGATAAAAATTGTGTATGAAAAACCATTCTTGTGGACAGAATAATAATAATAAGTTCTACAGCACTGTGTAAACATTCTTATAAATCACCAGAAAGTACAGCAATGGACAATGGATCCCCATCACATTTCACCTTAATGCACTCTCTCCTCAGTGTCTCCAGAGCAGCTGACTTTGCCTTGTAGAAAGCGCTGTTAGCAGAGGACCTGACAGTGGAATTGGGCGGCTCTAACAGCGCTTACTGCAAAGTCAGCTGGCTCTGGAGACACTGAAGAGAGAATGTATAATGAAGTGTGATAGGGAAACCATTGTCCATTGCTGTGGCTTATAAGAGTGTTTACAATGTGCCATTTAATTGTATGCACGTGTTAATGCTTTGTTGCAAATTTAGCAAACTAAAACCTCAGTTTTAAACATACATTGTTGAAACAGTGAAGAAGATCTAAAGATATCAGCGTTTTAAGCTGTTAAGGGGCAAATGTTGTTATATATAAAGACTGTGACTTTAAGCAATTAAGTAGTATCCTTTGCATACCCTTTTATTACCAGGCCATATTTCAGTTTTCAGTACTGTGACAGTTTTACTGGCGATTACATTTTCATTCAACACTGTACTTAAATGAATCTTATATATTTTTTTGTACAGATAGAGCATTTTTTGTGGCATTTAATAACCATTCATTGTTTTAAGCTTTGCCTTAAAATACCTCCAGATTTGTTTAGTTTTAGTGTTTAGTTCAGGGCATACCATGTACTGTGATGCAGTCAGAGTGCTGGAGTCAGGACTATGTAATGCAAAGAACAACTTGCAGATTTTAGTGGTCAGGAGTTAGCACACTCCTTTATGGTGGTGGCAAGTCCCATTTTAGATATTGATGGTCAGTGGTGTGTGTCTCCTTCCTTTAATGTGGTGGTCAGTGGTGAGACCTGCATAAAATTACTGGTCAGTGGTGATTTTCCTAATTGGTGGTCAGTGAGCCCCTTTAACGCAATTTTAAAACAATATTTTTGATAAAAATACACCAAATCTCAGTGCTCACAAACACAGCATTACTTACAGAATTTCTACTAAATTCCTACTAAATCTAAAAACCAAACCTTTCTTAAGCTAATAAATAAAAAATATTTGTAAATATTCAATTGTTTATACTCTAAAAATGCTGCAATTAAATAAACTGAATTTTTTAATCTCCTACACAGCAGCTGTTCAGAAGTATTGGTGCAGATATTCAAGTAAACACAAAAAAAAAAAAAGACCAAGTAGTCCATCGAGTCTGACCCATTTTTTTTAATTCATACATTTGTTTAAAGGAGAAGTCCAGCCAAAGCTCATTTGGCTGTACTTCTCCTATGGCTCACAGGAGTGCAGTTCATTTTGCACTCCTGTAACCCGTTTTCAGCAGAGAGCGTGCTGAAGTCCGCTCTCTGCTGGTATCACAGAAGTCAGTCCAGGCACTGTGTCATCGTGACAATAAAGACTGGATTCACCAGGTGCCTAGACTGACACCCTGCTCAGCCTTTCAATGAGCCGCTGAGAGCCTGAGCAAGCATCCACCACCCCTCCACAGCCCAGCACTCCAATGAGCGAGGAGGGAGCAGAGCAGAGAGCTGTGAGAACCGAGCGATCTGCGATGTTCGATCACTCGGTTCTCAGTGCAAAGGTGCTGGGGGACAGATGGAGCATCGGACTGATGCTGCATCTACCTAGGTAAATATGATTCCTAAAAAGAACCTTTACTTCTCTTTTAAATGTTTTTGTCTAATGTGACTTTATGCGAGGTGTGATAGTAGACGCACGATACCTCGCATGCGTTCACTTGGAATAGAATAGAGTGGAATCCGGCCCAGTTTTTACCAGCCACCATGGCAGAGCTGGTTCTGGCCCTGAGTTTCTGGTCCACTCATATCCTCCATCAGGTGCTTAAATGACCAGGAAGAGAGCACAGTGTTGCTCTGGTCTGGGATTCAGACACACTATTCTGAGAGAGCTACTCATTGGGAATTGGTTGCTCAATGACTCTAAAAGAAAGGTTTGCATTTGCTTTTGTTTGGGGTTGTCTCAGGCGAGCCCGGAACCGTATAGTGAGGTAACCTGTTTAGCGCCAGACGGCAAGGATTTTTTTTTCTATTATGTTTGTTCATTATGACTTGCAACCTTTTCTAATAAACCTAGCAACCCGACAGAATTTTACGAAAGTTTGTCTGCACGCTGCCTTTTTCCAAGGAAAGGTGATCCCCACGAGCTAATCTCCCACGCGTGCTGGTCTCAGCGGGCACCTTTCCTAAATGGAGGATATATTGAAGACCCTGCTACAGGTGACTGCGGCCCAACGGGAGACCAACCTTCAGGTCGCACAAGCCTCTGCAGCGCAGCGGGAGGAGAGTCACAGACAGCATGAAGCCCAGCAGGAGATCAACCGCCAGCTGGGGGAGGCTTTGGTGGAGCTAAAAAAGGGGTCCACGCCTCCCGTGTAAGTGGAACCAAAGTTGGTACGCCCATCTTACCACCTGTAGAAGATGACACCTGCGGATGACGTGGAGGCGTACCTCACGACTTTTGAAAGAGTCGCTCTTTTGCGAAGGATGGCCAAAAGAACAGTGGGCGGGAATGTTAGCACCATTCTTAACAGGTGAACCCCAAAAAAGTATATTTTGATTTGGAACAAGATAAGGCCCAGGACTATGAGACTCTAAAGGTAGAGGTACTCGCATGCCTAGGGGTCATCATAGCAGTCTGGGCCGAACGGGTGCATCAGTGGACTTACCGCATCGACAAGTCACCCCGCTCCCAAATGTTTGACCTGGTCCATCTTACGAGGAAGTGGTTGCAACCGGAAACCTTGCTGGCCCCCCAGATTGTGGCGCGTGTAGTCATGGACTGGTATCTCAGTGTTCTCCCTGCTGCTTAGAGGAAATGGGTCAGCCATGGGGACCCCAAAAATGCAAGCCAACTGGTGGACCTTATGGAGAGATACACAGCTGCTGAGGACCTGCTGAACCTGTCTGCGCAATGCTTTGGTGTGCCAAGGGGTGAAAGGCTTCCCAGTGGATCCGATAAGACTGTCCCAGCGCTCAAGGGCATGGGGAAAACCGATAAGACTGCTGTGTTGACTAAGTGCCTGCTTTTTACAGGAATACTAGTGTATGCAAATTCTATACTTGGAATACGGCTACAACATTACAAACAGTGCAAATGCAAAAAAATAAACTGTAAAAATAAGCTGTTTGGAATATTCTAAATACTCCCACCTGTAGAAAAGTGAGCAACCAGTGCTAAAGATATATATTATGCAATTTATATAATAGCCAACCCTGTGTTGTCACTGAGGAATGTGACAATGAGGTTGCTTGTTTGGGGCTATGATTGTAATTAGTACTAACAGCTCTTTTGTTGTGATATGCTAATACGTGTTTTCCTTGAGTTCATTAATCCCCTTTTCATGCTCAGAGAGAGAAGACAGGATAAATATGCCCTCCCAGGCTCCTAAATGGCACATTTATGGCTCCTGTCTATGTTTTTGTTTGGAGATTAATAGCTCCTCTCAGCAGGGCTTCTAATAAACCAGTCACCTCCCATCAAGTTCAATGTCCCAACAGCTCTAATCCAATATTTTATCACAGATTCATGCATGACTGTATATGTGACCAGTATTTAGTGTTTTCCACAAATAGCTCGCAATGAAAAAGTAGGACAAAACTTTTGTAAAAAAATATTGCTCAGTTTGCATTTTGTACAGCTTTCTGTCTCTTTGGATTAATGTATACTGTACAAGAAAACAGCATATGATTAAAATGTTGGCTTTCACTTTTAAAATTTCAATTTATTAGAGGAAATAGGCACTTTAAGTGCTGTTTAAATGTGCCAGAAATGGGACGATTCTGGAAAAAATAGGATAGCTGAAAACCTATCAGTAAAATTTCATATAAGCTTTTAGGTGTTAATGTAATTTTCAATATTTAATCAAGATATGTAAGTTTCAATATTTGATTAAGATAATACCTGGTGATCTTGTCTTTGAAGAACAATACCTACTGTTATAGGATAACAACATCTTGTCTCTGTTTCCCAATTGTACTCCTGCATTTTAACTTTGATGGTTGCATTAATAATAGACAATGCTTTAGCATAGCAAATGTTCATTCAGTTAGGTTCTACATTTACTTTAAGAACAGAAACATAACAACCAAACTTGTCACCAGGCTTGGGCCCAGGCAGAGACAGGAGAGTTGCTCCCTGGAGCTCTGTGGTAGGGGAAAAGCATGCACGGGGGCCTTTTCTGTTTGGATCAAATCTTCAGCTCATCCCTACTATAATTTCTGTACCATATATTATCGTGCAAAAGTACATTTGAAATCATTTTAGCTTGGGGCAGGGAGAGGGCACACTTGGCACCCTCTTCTTGGATGCCTGAACACTTTGTCCCAGAAGTGACTCCATGAAAACAATTGTATCCTCTAAAAGCAGGAACATCCACAAATCATAGCAGATTTTGATGTTGCATACCAGATCACAAAGTATAATTATCAGAGAAGTTGACTGCTTTTATCTTTAGTTCTCAATGCTACACAATCTAGTTTGCGCTAAACTGTAAAACATTGTAGCTATTCATCAAAGTCCACATTACAGTGTCACTGTAAACCTTACCAAAGGCTGTTATTATTTTACAAATGCTATACAGGTCAGATGTCTACTGCATTAAAATCTCTGAAAACCCTATAACTAAAGCTGGGTGGACACATACCAAAAGTCGACTGGTGCAGCAGGAACCAGGCGCCTTTCGTTGTGTGCGTACTCTTCACTGTTTAACAAAAGCAAGTCGAAATAATGGCTTCTGTCGAATGATCTTGCTGGAAAAATAGCATTTGATCAGTGCTCTCAGCCAATGGCTGCAAGCATTGATCAATGTATTCTGTATTGTCAAATACAATAACTCAGCTGGAGAGCACACAATGATGTGTGATGCTGGGATCTGTCAGTTTTTATTTTTCTGTTTCCGGAAAAAAAAGAAAAAAAGCTGTGTGTGTATACCCATCTTAAGAAGTAACTAACTAGTACCATGTTCTTTTTTATTTTTTCTATATACAAATTACTTTTTTGCATTGTCTATTAACTGCATGAACATTCTTGCCTACATCATTAAGAATCCAGAATCTTGTTACATATATTTAAGTAAATAGACTAAACTGACCATTGGCAGACTAAAAGACTGCAGACAACACCAGACAGGGATTTTTAGAATGGAAGCCATGTAATTGTTTAGCCCTAGGTGTTTTGTGAGAAAGGGCTACATCAAACTAATGAGTACTAAGCTTGATCAGGTCTTAATGCCTATTGAAATGTACATTTAGTATAAGTCTAGTGTTATTTACCTAACTAGGGACATAAATATCCAAAATATAAACACACTGGTCTATGAAAGATACAGGTTACCTTGCCTCATCTGTCTCCCCACCCAGAAATACATTTTAGACTGCCAATAAAATTTCAGCTTTTCTCAACTGTTTTTCTTTTCAGTATGTTTTTATTGAATTTTCAAACAAGTGTCCAAACATATTTAATTGCACAGTAGTACAATTGATACATGCATGACTAAGCAACACATAACAACATACTAGTTAACAAACTTGTTCCATCTTCTCATTTGAAGCTCGCTGTATTTGTATATTTTTTCCAGTTTGGTTGAGAATTGCTGTGATCTATCGGCCTGCTGGACCGGTATCAAGCTTCTCTGCCTCACTACCCTACTTTTTTTATTCTGAAATTCCTACTATCAATCTTGGTGACTTCAACATCCCTGCTAATCTTAACACTCCTGGTACTTCTACATTTCTGAGCCTAACCTTCTCTTTTGACTTAAAACAATGGACACATGCTTCTACTCACTCTGATGGCAAATGCCTTGACCTCATATTCTCCTACCTATGCACTCTGAGCAACCTCTCCAACATTCCTTTTCCTCTCTTTGATCACCACCTTATTAGTTTTACTCTCTCCTTGTCTTCCTCCTCATTGCCATCTAGCTACCAAACAATTACCTGTAGAAACCTTCGCCATCTTAACCCTTCTCTTCTTTTTCTGCTACAGATTGTCTCCATGACAAAATCTTTGTTCTTGTCCTGCCCCAACCTGGCCACATCTATCTACAACAGTTCACTGTCCTCTACCCTGGATACATTGGCCCCCTCACAACACACAGAATACAAGCTGTACACTCACTACTTTACATTGTAGCAAAGTGTCATTTCTTCATTGTTGTCACATGTAAAGATAAAATAAAATATTTACAAAAATGTGAGGGGTGTACTCACTTTTGTGAGATACTGCATATGCCTATCTCTCTACCCCTCAGGTCACCCCATCAGTCTCCTCACACATCACTGTGATGGTACCTCCACACGAGGTAATGATACCAGGCCCAAAACGACACTAACTCCATCTTGGCAGGGAAGCTACGTAAATAGTTACGTTTTTTTTCTCTCTCTCCTTCTAACATGACTGTTAGAACAGCTTGTCCTTTTCCCCCACCCCCTCTGCTTGTGGACAGGCCAATTTAAAAAAGGAGGCTCTGATTACGGTTTATGGCCAGGAGAAGGTCTGTCCACTTATCTTGAACAAACATAGCACAACCTGATGTGGGGGATGCCCCATCGTAAATCACCCCCCAGGAATTCTGACCCCTTTCAATAACTTTGGAACGCAAGGTTTCAATAACTTTCCCCAGTCTTAAGGACCCCCCACTAAATGCTACCCCGTAGGGGGTGTAGTCCA
>BLSH010341427.1:73826-86295 GCA_018402905.1 Glandirana rugosa | reverse complement strand
CTACCTCCTCCTACTCCTCTACCACCGCCACTTCCACCTACACTACCACGGTCACGGCCTAGTCAACCTCTAGGCTCCTACTCCACCATATGGTTTCTACCGTTAATTAATACTTTTCAGACACAGTTTGAAGATGATCCACATTCACCTCCATTTTTGCTTTTTTTTGTTTTTATTTTTTTTTAAATATTTAAAGTTATTTCCCTGTCCCCATTTTTTTTGTAGGGCACTTGCCCTACCCTTACCCCCATTTTACTTCCTTTTGCAGCCCTCTGGGGCTTTCCAGGACTTTGCTACAGCCATTTTTGTGCCTAAAAGTTCGGGTCCCCATTGATTTCAATGGGGTTCGTTGTCCGTGCGATCGTTCGGGTTCCGTCCGGACCCGGACTTTGTCCCGAAGTTCGGACGGACCAGCAGAACCCGAACGTCCAGGTGTTCGCTCAACTCTAGTCATCATCAGAGACGTGCTGCGCTGGTGTTTCCATGTCCTCATCCTGCAACAGAAGTGGTTGGGCATCGGTGCACTCAATGTCTTCCACTTCTGGGGCAGCGCTATGTGGATGGCCCACGGAAAGCACACCAGGAGAGTCATCAAAAAGCATAAGAGTCTCTTGCATGACTTGAGGCTCAGACTGCTTGGCTAATTTACAAGGGGCTGAGGTGAAATACAGATGGCCATACGGTTCAGGTGCCAACTATGAGCTTTCATCAAGGGACCGGGAGGGAGACAATGTGAAGGAACTGGAGGCATTGTCAGCCACCCAATCTACTATCGCCTGTACTTGTTCTGGCCTCACCAATCATTGAGGGGCATTCGGGCCTACCATATACTGGTGAAGGTTCTGTTGGCTACCTGAGGAAGGTGTTTCCCTTGTAGCTGGCACACCTCGACCACGTCCTCTCCTTCCAACAGGAGGTTCACCAACACCAGCAGCACAAGCATCACCAGCAGCACCATGACCACGTCCCTTATTTGCTCTCCTCATTGTGCCCACAAATGTACTTTGTAGCCCTATTTAAGTATTTATTAATACCAATTAATACCTCCTTTTTTTTTAAAACACCAACGTAGACTGACTTTTTATTTTGGTGCAAGAAATGCACCGCTCACACCAACAGCTAGAACCTCTGCCTTTAGAATTAGGAGATGATTTTTGAACTATAATCTGTCCCTCTAAGCAACAGCTGGAACCTCTCCCTATAGAACAAGGAGATGATTTTTGAAAAATAATCTGTCCCTTTAAGCAACAGCTGGAACCTGGCCCTATAGGAGTAGCCAATGATTTTTGAACAATAATCTGTCCCTCTAAGCAACAGCTGGAACCTGGCCCTATAGGAGTAGCTGATGATTTTTGAACAATAATCTGTCACTTACAGCAACAGCTAGAACCTCTCCCTTTAGAACTAGGAGATGATTTTTGAACAATAATCTGTCCCTCTGAGCAACAGCTGGTATATAACTCAAAGTGAGATATGTAAATCGCAGTGAAATAAACAGAGATGTCTCTGAAGCAGCGCTCATGTAATCTCCTAAACCTTCAAAGACAGTTCATGCAGTCTTCATAAAGTGTGGGCCAAACTGTTGTAAAACTTGCCGTCACCATACAAACACCACGTGAGTGAAATCGGGGTCCCCTTTGGGGATACACTCACCAGAATCAGGTGAGAGATTCGCATTGGGTTCAAACTTGGATGTAGAAGTTGTAAGACCAAAGGATTCAGGCAAAAACCCAACTACTTCATAAGTGTCCGGTATCCCAATCAGCTCCACAAAGATAATCCCTCGTACAACATAAAGGAGGAGGAAAGAAAGGAGCAAGACCCCAACATAGCATAAAATTGTAACATTTATTTGAACCCTCCACTCCCCTAAAAGCCACTCACATTATAAAACAATATATATAAAGTGATTTCTTTTTTAAGCAGTAGAAATACTGATTTTAGTAATTTGTTTAGAATTAATGATTATCAAAATCCAAATCAAGAGGCTAACTATAGTGGGATTCTATTCGCTTTAGGTAATGCTCTGGAAAAACAGGTGAGGACATGGTGGGATATTTTCACCATGGAGCATTATGTGAAAGAGAATATCCTAATACGGAGCCTGCATTGGGATGTTCCCCCACAAGATGGTTTGGACGATCAAGAGAGCGCTGATGAATGGAAAAAAACATTTTTTTTGATGGGGTAGGTTTGAGGTTGCATGAGCTCATCCTTAAAAGGAAGAGACTCAAAATGGTCAAATTAGAGTCTAAGATTCGAGACCTGCAACAACAGATCGACCCAATTAAAGAAACACAGCAGGTGACAGATTTTAATGTTAGGATTAAAAAGAAATTAGAAAAGGTAGATAGGGATACACAAAAAAAGAAAATTAAAAAATTCCAAAGGGATTACATGGAATGCAAAAATAATAGGGCTTACTCCTGGCAGATACACAGCACATATGAGGTTGGAGAAGCCCCTAGGGACAATGCGTCCAGACAAGGGACGGAATGTAGGGACACTCCCTCAAATCAGGGTCCGGGTGCCAATAATCACTTCCAGACCCCCCGTGTTAAAAAAGGCAAGAATAAAAATAGGCCTGATGGGGAGACCAGGAAGAGTCAAATTCAGGGATATAACCCATCTGGGACTCCTCAGGGTCCCAGGGGCGATACCATGATATATCAAGTAAATACCTCCAACAGATATAGTGCATTAGAGGACTATGGTGAGCCCCAATACCCCACACCTCCCCAACAGAATCATTTTTTAGGGAGGGGACAGGGGAGACCTGTGAGGGGGAGAAGTCGACCTTACAGGGGAGGTCCATCAGGCATGAGGCACCATGGGTACCAATCAACGCCCAGAGAAATGCACTATCCATCCCCCTGGTAGGAGAGGGGTTATTCAGAGACAGTGAGACCCCAAGCACCTCCACAGTACAGGAGGAACATTCCCCCATTAATGCAAAGAAGGGAGGGAGAGGGTGCAGGGCAGGTAGGAGGGTCCAAAAAAAGAAAACTAGATGCACATTAGGAGGGATCTATAATCTGGCAGGGGTCCAATTGTCGCCCAAGGAGACTAACATTCTCAACTTGGGTCTTAAATGTGGTCTCAAGAGACCTATCAATAAGTTTGAGGTATTTGTGGATGTCCACAAATATATGAGGACCCTAAATATAAAAAGATTCTTCCTAAATAAAACTTCTCAGCCCACCCCTACGGGGAATGTTGAGACAGGTGTGGTCAATAGTGGCCTAAAAAATAAATCTTTATTCAACCTGGCACAAAATGGGTCACATCACCTTGATGTGTTCAAAGGGTTGATCTTGAGGAACCTTCAACAAATTACACCTAATAAAGGGTGAACCCTATGCACATTGAGAATGGAATTAGGGAGTTAGAAAAACGAAAAGAAGTAATCATTAGGCCGGGAGATAAAGGAGGGGGTGTGGTGATTCTAGATAAAGGTTTCTATGTGTCCCAATTGACTGAGATGTTAATGGATACCACCACCTATCAACAATTAGATGGAGACCCCACTATACAATATAAAAAAGATCTAGAGAACTTAGTTGAGGGGGGATTCAAGGCAGGTGTACTATCCAGGAAGGAAAAGAGGTACTTGGTTCCTTTAAGTACACGTATTCCAACCATCTATACCCTGCCTAAAATACATAAGGACCCCCTGAACCCACCTGGCCGTCCCATTGTCAATGGGATTGGCTCAGTCTCGTCAAGAGTGGGGGAATATGTGGACCACTTCCTGCAAGGGAGTGTGGTTCAAATTAAAGCATATCTTAAAGACACCAAAGATTTTTTGCATAGATTAGAACAGGTGGTACTCAGTGATGATCTGGATATATTTCTTGTTACGGCGGAAGTGTCTTCACTGTACACAATTATTCAACATGAGGACGCATTGCTGGCCCTGAATTGGGCCTTCAGCCAAAGGGAGGATCTCCCACATAACCAAAAGATTTTCATTAGGAATTGTCTTGACTTCTGCCTCACCCATAATTTCTTTTGGTTCGAGGGCCATTTCTTCAACCAGAGGAGAGGCGTTGCTATGGGGGCAAAGTTTGCCCCCAGCATCGCAAATTTATTTATGGGTGAGTGGGAAGACAGGTCAATTTTTGCCAACAGAAGAAGGGAACTCCTGTTTTATGTTAGGTATATAGATGATCTGTTTTTCATCTGGAAGGGTTCGGAGGAATCACTGATAGAGTTTATTGAAAAGTTAAACAGTAACTCTAATAATATTGTCCTCACTAGCCAGTGGAGTCGGAATCAAATCCATTATCTTGATGTCACTATTAGTAGGACTAATGACACCCTGGCCACTAAGGTTTTTTTTAAACCGACTGACAGGAATAGTTTCCTGCCCTGGTTTAGTGGTCATCACCCGCTTTGGTTGAAGAACATACCAAAGGGGCAGATGATGCGGGTACGAAGGAATTGTTCAGATCTTGAGTCTTTTCATGAACAGTCGGTAGTACTTAGGGACAGGTTTGAGGAAAAAGGTTATAAGAGGGAGCATTTGGATTTGGTCATTAATGAAGTAGCCAGTGTATCGAGAGACACATTACTCACTGACCAACCCCGCGGGTCTTCTCAAATTAATACACATCAGTTTGGTTTTATCACTGGGTACCATGAACAGTACCAACAGGTTGAAGTAATATTCAAGAAACATTGGCATGTTTTACTGATGGACAGATTACTGGGTCCCGTGCTTCCCACTCGCCCTAAGTTTATTTACCGTAAAGGTCCCAATATAGGAGATAGGGTTGTACGTAAAGTACTTGACCCTCCTACCAAACCCTTAACCTTTTGGGACCAAAAGGGTTTTTACGCCTGCAGGAAATGCAGGGCCTGTAAGGAAGTCACCACTACTTTGAGAGGGTTGAAATCCTTCACTTTCTATGCTAATAACTCAGAGTTCAAGATCTCGGACTTCATCACATGTAATATGACACATGTGGTGTACGCCCTGAGATGTCCCTGTGGTCTACTCTACATTGGGAGGACTAAGCGCCCCCTCCGTGTTCGCATTGCTGAGCATATTGCGAACATAAAATTAGGCTTTAGGGACCATAACGTCTCACTTCATTTTTTGAAGTCTCACAATCGTGACCCATCGGGTCTCACGTTCTGGGGGGTGGACCAATTGGTGCCACCCTGGAGGGGAACAAATTTAATCCATGACCTGTCCAGATGTGAGACCCGATGGATCTATTTAACAGACTCCCTCACGCCTAAAGGCCTGAATGTGGAGTTGGATATCAACTGCTTTATTAATGATTATTGATTGTGATATGCATGTCGGATATTTGGGAATTTATATGGTTAACAGATATTTATTTATAATTAGTCCGCAATGTCCTATTATCTGCATTCTTTGTATATGATATTCTTGTGTCCGTTTGGAATTTTTTGAGATAATTTTGGTGCATGTTTGGTGCATTTTTTAGTTTTTTACTGTCATCTTTTTATGTTATACATGTTCAGGTCACCTGCTGGTGGGTTGCTTCTTGACTGAGGTGATTCTACCTTTAAGCATACTGTGCAGTTCACTTTGAAATACTATGGTTATATAAGGTTGTTAGTAGATTGCATTTACTTACCTCCAGGCAACTATATAATATATTGCCCATAATTTGGTGTCAACCTGGTAGACTGTAATGGTTTACCTGGTTTTTGAAGTATAGAGCCACCTAGCGGCTCTGCTTGTGCATTTTAAGATCAGTGGTATTGCACGGCTTGGATGCTGTTGACTGCGTTGCCTGGAGACGGGTAAGCTGCGTTGTCACATGGGTAGTCATTTCCCGTGGCGGCTGCTATAAGACCAATGCGGAGCGTCACTAGGCCACGCCCTCTGTCGAAGTCGGATATGACGAAACGCGTCAGTGAGGAGCCTAGTGATGCATTGGACTGAGCTGGTTACCTACGAATGGAGACGGTGATCTCAGGACTAATCGGGCGGGCACCGGTCTGATCTTGGACGCCAATCCCGGAAGTGGTAACTAGCCACAATATGTACATTTAACAGCGCTTCTTATTGTTTTATAATTTGAGTGGCTTTTAGGGGAGTGGAGGGTTCAAATAAATGTTACAATTTTACGCTATGTTGGCGTCTTGCTCCTTTCTTTCCTCCTCCTTTATGTTGTAAGAGGGATTATCTTTGTGGAGCTGATTGGGATACCGGACACTTATGAAGTAGTTGGGCTTTCGCCTGAAGCCTTTGGTCTTACAACTTCTACATCCAAGTTTGAACCCAATGCGAATCTCTCACCTGATTCTGGTGAGTGTATCCCCAAAGGGGACCCCGATTTCACTCATGTGGTGTTTGTATGGTGGCGGCAAGTTTTACAACATTCTGGCCCACACTTTATGAAGACTGTATGAACTGTCTTTGAAGGTTTAGGAGATTACATGAGCGCTGCTTCAGAGACATCTCTGTTTATTTCACTGCGATTTACATATCTCACTTTGAGTTATATACCAGCAGCTGCTTAGGACTGAGGAGGAATCACACTTCCCTATAGCGCTGAGCAGAGAGTTTCCTTGTAACACTAACGAATCACATAACACCGGGGAGGGAAAATGGCTAATTTGGCGCAAGTTGGACATTTTTCACTTAGGGGTATACTCACTTTTGTTGCCAGTGATTTAGACATTAATGGCTGTGTGTTGAGTTATTTTGAGGGCACAGCAAATTTACACTGTTAGGGCCGGTTCACACTGAGGCGATCCGACTTTGGGGCGACTTTGCTAGGCGATTTGAAAAGGCGACTCGGCGCGATTGCGGCGTGACTTCTGCGTGACTTCAGGCGATTTCAGGTGATTTCAACACGAGTTTCCATGCCAGGCGATTTTACCTGTGGCCAATCAGATAATACTTGTGCTGACAACATTCCTTTTCCTCTTCCCTAGTTCCTGGTTCCCTGGTCTCTGTTATTTACCCCAGATAAAAAATGACTTCCTTACCTCATTTAATCACGGATGTGATTACTTCCGGATTGGAAGTATTGATGGAAGAGGAGGAGAGGCAGCATAAGCTGATGATGCGAAGAAGACATCGCTATTGGGTCCATCCAGTGATAGTTAATCGAGAAACCAGAGGGCAGTTTTACCAGAGGGCCAAATACCCAAATACAGAGAGACCAGAGGGCAAAATACTGCACTGCTGACCTGCTCTGGTTAGCTGTACTAATGGCCTGCACTGACAATACTGCACTGATGAACTGCTCTGGTTAGCTGTACTAATGGCCTGCACTGAAAATACTGCACCGATGAACTGCTACGGTTAGCTGTACTAATGGCCTGCACTGAAAATAATGCACTGCTGACCTGCTCTGGTCAGCTGTACTAATGGCCTGCACTGAAAATACTGCACTGATGAACTGCTCTGGTTAGCTGTACTAATGGCCTGCACTGAAAATACTGCACTGCTGACCTGCTCTGGTTAGCTGTACTAATGGCCTGCACTGACAATACTGCACTGCTGACCTGCTCTGGTTAGTTGTACTAATGGCCTGCACTGAAAATACTGCACTGATGAACTGCTCTGGTTAGCTGTACTAATGGCCTGCACTGAAAATACTACACTGATTAACTGCTCTGGTTAGCTGTACTAATGGTCTGCACTAAAAATACTGCACTGCTGACCTGCTCTGGTTGTGCTGGTCCTTATATTTAGGATTCTTCTTCTCCCATAGGGCTGGCCAGCCTGATGAGCATTTCATTATCAATGCTGTTTCTCTGGAACAGCTCTCTGTGCTCTCTTCTGCTTGACATTCTTGCAGAATACCATGCACAGGTGGAGAATACAGAGGTGGAGGAAGTGACATTGGGGTTTTCTGGGTATTCCCCATATATATTTGTTTTTTGTGCATTTATACATTTTTACTTGGAGAGGAAAAATGATCAAACGAAACCATTTTGTTTGTTTTAACCAAGTAGAAAAACACAGCGCCTCTAAGTGCAGACGGTATAAAAGCATTTAATAGCAAAGGATAAGGATAAAAGGTACTCACAAGCATATGAGCGCAATAAGCGTTGCAGTATAAGTCATTCCACACTTCTTTAGAGTGTCCTGAGGGGGCTTTATCCTAAGTGCGCAGTGACTTATACTACAACGTTTATTACGCCTATATGTTTGTGAGTACCTTTTATCCTTTGCTGTTAATACCTTTTTATACCGTCGGCATAGAGGCGCTGTGTTTTTATTCTTGTTTCAGTGCAGAGGCTTCTTCAACCTTATACAACAGCTGCCCTTTGTGAAACCGGCTCCTCCCAGCCCCTTTCCCAATATCCCCTTCCCCCCCCCCCACTGGATCCCACCACAAGGACTTGCCAAATTGGACTCTTCATGGAGCCCCCTTTACATTCCCCCTTATGCCAGTGAGACATCAAGCGCCAACAATCACCCCATGTTTTGTTTGTTTTAACCACTTCCCGACCTCCTCACGTACTTTTACTGCTGCAGAGTGGTGCCGTATCGTGAATTGCCTTTTATAAACGACAGCGTGCGTGGCTAGCAGGTGGGAGCGCACCACCGGTGGCGCACTCTCATGCTCACCACACTCTGCAGCAGTGTGGCCGCGTGTCCAGTGGGCTCGATGTCCGCTGGCTACCCGCGATGACCTGGCAGAGAAGAAAAACGGGGAACCGCTAATGTAAACTCGGTGGCTCCCCGCTCTGTCAGGCAGCATATGAGAGATCTACTCATCGCTGTCACTGGAATCAGTTAGATCTCTTATGCCCCTGGCAGCCCAGCCCCCTCACAGTTAGAACACGCCTAGGGAACAAAAATGTCCGACATGTCCACTGCAATATCACCTTCCCGATAAAAATCGCAGATCGCCACCATTACTAGTAAAAAAAAAAATTTTTAAAAACGCCAGAAATGAAATTTCATGGTTTGTAAACGCAGCCATTTTTGCACAAACCAATCAATAAACTCTGGTCGCAACTTTTTTTTCCCACAAATATGAGGAAGAATATATATCTGCCAAAACTGATGAATACATTTGTTTTTAAATTTTTTGGATTTGTATTTTAGCAAAAAGTAAGAAATATGAGTTATTTTTGCAAAATTGTCGCTCTTTTTTGTTTATAGCGGTGATCAGAAATGACTCAAAGGTGGTCAAATATCACAACCAAACTAATAAGAGGCAGGGAACCAAACTAATAAGAGGCATGAAGGAGCTCAGCTATGAGGAAAGATTAGAGGAAATGAATTTATTCTTTCTTGAGAAGAGGAGATTAAGGGGGTATATGATCAACATGTACAAATATATAAGTGGTCCATATAGTGACTCTTTACATCTAGAGGAAAAAAGATTTAATCTACAAATACGGAAAGGTTTCTTCACAGTAAGAGCTGTGAAAATGTGTAACAGACTCCCTCCAGAGGTGGTTCTGGCCAGAACAATAGATTGCTTTAAAAAAGGCCTGGATTCTTTCCTTAATGTACATAATATAACTGGGTACTAACATTTATATGTAAAGTTGATCCAGGGAAAATCTAATTGCCTCTCGGGGGAACAGGAAGGAATTTTGTCCCCGCTATAGCAGATTTGATCATGCTTTGCTAGGGTTTTTTGCCTTCCTCTGAATCAACTGTGGGTGAAGCATTGTGTATATGGGATTGTATGGTTTTATATATATATATATATATATATCTATATCTATATATATATATATATATATAGATATATATATATATATATATAGATATTTTTTTTTTTATTGGTTGAACTAGATGATCTTGTGTCATTTTTCAATCTGACTAACTATATCAGCAGGGAGCGTTGATAGTTAAAGAACTATTGAACGGGCATCTTAACGATCACAACATACAGGGATATGCAAATTACTATTGACATAAACATATACACACACCACAGGTTAAATTGGATGGACTTGTGTCTTTATTCAACCTTACCAACTATGTAACTATTTATGGCCAGCTTTAGAATAGATCAGAACCAATTAGTACGTATTATTACCCTCTAATTTCCATTCAGAAGATCTTTAGAGAGGGAGGAAATTCACCCCACTCTACAGTATATCAAGCCTGCCAACAAGTGATCCAGGAGAAGAGAGCTCCTGCACAGACTGGCAGGGAATATTGGCATCGATAAACACAGAACAGAAATGGGAATTTTTCAAAAAAACTATATGCAAACTCAATGTAAAGTATATTCCCATGGGCAATATGTTTAAAAGGCTAAAAATAAAACCTATGTGGCTCACGGCCAAAGTTAAAAAAGTTTTAAATGATAAGAAAAGAGAATTTAAAAAATATAAAAATAAGGGAACTCTATCATATTTTAAATGTTACAAAGAATATAACAGAATATGTAAAAAGGAAAATCAAGGACACAAAAATTCAAAACAAATGGCAGATTGCAAAAGATAGTAGGGCAAACCCCAAAAAATTCTTCAAATATATTAATAGTAAAAAGGTCAGGTCTGAGCATGTAGGCCCTTTACTAAATAATCTAGAGCGCATGACTGGGCACAAAGAGAAGGCAAACTTATTAAATACATCCTTCAGCTCTGTGTATACAAAGGAGCATGGCGGAGCTCATGTCCACGATGGGGGGTGGTAGTGACACAGACACAAATGATCCACAATGGCTCAAAAGTGAAATGGTCCAGAAGTATTTAGACAGAATAAAGGTAGATAAAGCGAATTGAGCTCTGTAATTTCAAAGCCATTGTATCTAATTTTTAGGGACTCCTTAATGACTGGAATAGTACCACTGGATTGGCATAGGGCCAATGTGGTGCCCATATTTAAATAGGGATCAAAGTCTTTACCGAGTAACTATAGACCTGTTAGTTTAACTTCTATAGTTGGGAAGATACTAGAGAGTTTAATAAAAGACCACAGAGATGATTTCTTATTGGAAGAAAATGTTTTTAGCAACAGACAGCATGGATTCATGAAAGACAGAAGTTGTCAAACAAACCTGATTTATTTTCATGAGGAGCTAAGTAAAACCTTGGACAGAGGGGTGGCTGTGGAAGTGGTATACTTGGATTTTGCAAAAGCGTTTGACACCATTCCCCACACATGGCTAATGGGTAAGGTAAAGTATACAGGCTTGGAAAGATCAGTTTGTAAATGGATAGAAAACTGATTAAAAGACCAAATTCAGAGAGTAGTGATTAATGATTCTTACTCTGAATGGTCTAAGGTTATCAGTGGTGTACCCCAAGGTTCAGTGTTGGGACCCTTACTTTTCAATATATTTATAAATAATATAGGGTCTAGGATTAAAAATACAATTTCAGTGTTTGCAGATGACACCAAGCTATGCAGTGGAATAACGCCCTTACAGGATGTCTCCAACTTACAAGCAGACCTCAATGCACTGTCTAATTGGGCGACTATGTGGCAAATGAGGTTTAATATTGATAAATGCAAAGTTATGCATTTAAGGGCTAAGAATATGCATGCATCGTACATACTAGGGGGAGTACAACTGGGGGAATCCATAGTGGAGAAGGATCTGGGGGTTTTGGTAGATCATAAGCTTAATAATGGCATGCAATGCTAAGCTGTGGTTTCCAAAGCAAGCAAAATCCTTTCTTGTATTAAGAGAGGTATGGACTCCAGAGATAGAGACATCATTTTACCCCTGTACAAATCATTACTAAGACCTCATCTGGAATATGCAGTTCAGTTTTGGGCACCAGTTCTCAAAAAGGATATCGGGGAACTGGAGAAAGTGGAGAGAAGGGCAACCAAACTAATAAGAGGCATGGAGGAGCTCAGCTATGAGGAAAGATTAGAGGAACTGAATTTATTCTCTCTTGAGAAGAGGAAATTAAGGGGGATATGATCAACATGTACAAATACATAAGTGGTCCATATAGTGAACTTGGTTTGGAGTTATTTACTTTAAGGTCATCACAAAGGACAAGGGGGCACTCTTTACGTCTAGAGGAAAAGAGATTTCATCTCAAAATATGGAAAGGTTTCTTCACAGTTAGAGCTGTGAAAATGTGGAATAAACTCCCCCCAGAGGTAGTTTTGGCCAGCACGGTAGATTGCTTTAAAAAAGGCCTGGATTCTTTCCTTAATGTAAATAACATAACTGGGAACTAACATTTTTAGGTAAAGTTGATCCAGGGTGTATCCGATTGCCTCTCAGGTGATCAGGAAGAAATTTTTTCCCCCCGTTATAGCAAATTGGATCATGCTTTGCTGGGGTCATTTGCCTTCCTCTGGATCAACTCCGGGTGAAGGATTGTATATGGGATTGTATGGTTTTATATATATATATTTTTTAGATGGACTTTTGTCTTTGTTCAACATGACTAACTATGTAACTATCACCAAAAGAGAGCTCTATTTGTGGGGGAAAAAGGACGCAAATTTAGTTTGGGTACAACGTCGCACGACCGCGCAATTGTCAGTTAAAGCGACGCAGTGCCGAATCGCAAAAAGTGCTCTGGTCCTAAC
>BLSH010341427.1:20057-35614 GCA_018402905.1 Glandirana rugosa | reverse complement strand
TCCTGGTGCTGGTGTGAGGGATAGGTTACCGTTCTAAAATCATCTCATACTGCTATAGGGAGAGGTTCCTGGTGCTGGTGTGAGGGATAGATTAGCGTTCTAAAATCATCTCATACTGCTATAGTGAGAGGTTCCTGCTGCTGCTGTGAGGGATAGATTAATGTTCTGAAATCATCTCATACTGCTATAGGGAGAGGTTCCTTCCTGGTTCTTGTGTGAGGTATAAATTAGCATTCTAAAATCATCTCATACTGCTATAGGGAGAGGTTCCTCCTGCTGCTGTGAGGGATAGATTAGTGTTCTAAAATCATTTCATACTGCTATAGGGAGAAGTTCCTGCTGCTGGTGTGAGGGACAGATTTGTGCTCTAAAATCATCTCATACTGCTATAGGGAGAGTTTCCTTCCTGGTGCTGGTGTGAGGGATAGATTAGCGTTCTAAAATCATCTCATACTGCTATAGGGATAGGTTCCTGCTGCTGCTGTGAGGGATAGATTACTGTTCTAAAATCAAAATTTTTTTATTATATTAATAAATAGTGCTACATAGTACATTTGCACCTTGCTGTGCATTTCTTGCACAAAAAAAAGTGCGTCTACTTTGTTTTTTTTTAAAAAAAAGAATAATTTATTATTTTTTTTTTATTATTATGAATAAATAGTGCTACACAGTACAATTGCACCTTGCTGTGCATTTCTTGCACAAAAATAAAAATTGTGTCTACATTGTTGTTTTAAAAAAAAAAGATGAATCATTTATTATTCTTTTTTTTAAGTATTAATAAATAGTGCTACACAGTACATTTGCACCTTGCTTTGCATTTCTTTCACAAAATTAAAAAGTGCGTTGACATTGCTGGTTTAAAAAAATAATCTTAATTTGTGCTAAATAGTACATTTGCGTCCAGAATGAGGAGAGTGTCAAATAAAGGACGTGGTCGTGGTGCTGCTGGTGTTGGTGGTGTTGGTGAAGCTCTTGTTGCAAGGAGAGGACGTGGTCGATCTTTTCCAGCTACATGCACAAGTGAAACACCTTCCTCAGGTGCGAGTAGCTGACAGAACCTTCAACGTTATATGGTAGGCCAGAATGCCACTCAACGAATGGTGAGTAGGTGGGGATAGTAGATTGGGTGGCTGACAATGCCTCCAGTTCCTTCACATTGTCTCCCACCCGGTCCCTTGCTGAAAGCTCAGAGTTTGCAACTGAACCCCATGGCCATCTGTCTTTCACCTCAGCAGCCCCTTGTAAATCAACCAAGCAGTCTGTGCACCAAGTCATGCAGCAGTCTCTTATGCTTTTTGATGGCTCTGCTGGTGTGCATTCCATGGGCCATCCACATAGCCCTACCGCAGAAGTGGAAGACATTGAGTGCACCGATGCCCAACCACTTCTATTGCAGGATGAGGACATGGAAACACCACCGCAACAAGCCTCTGATGACGAGGTGATGAAACACAGGTGCCAACTTCTGCGGCTTTGTACAGTGTGCACACTGACAAGGAGGGCAGTGGTGAAGAGTGGGTGGAAGATAATGTGGAGGATGATGAGGTCCTAGACCCCACATGGAATGAATGTCATGTGTGTAACTGTGCAGTTTGGAGGAAGAGGTGGTGGTCACACAGAGGTACCAGCACAGCAAAAGAGGAAGCAGGTTGCAAAAGCGGAGCGACCATCCCCTAGACAGTACGCCTGCTACTACCCACCACACCCAGGGACCTAACACACCAAAGGCAGCTCAAAGGTGTTCCCCGGCATGGCAGTTCTTCAGACAATGTGCTGACGACAAGACACAAGTGGTTTGCACGCTGTGCAATGAGAGCCTAAAGCGAGGCATAAATGTTCTAAACCTGAGCACAACCTGCATGACCAGGCATCTAAATGCAAAGCACAAGCTGCAGTGGAATAAGTACCTTAAAATCCAAGAAAGGTCACGGCCTCCTCCTGCTTCCTCTTCTGCTTCTGCCTCGGCCTCGTCCTCCACCTCTACAGTGCCAGTGTCACCTGCCACCCAGCACAGACGATGTGACAGCAACACCAACATGTCCGCCACTGTCCCATGGAAGCTTACAGCTGTCCATCGCCCAAACACTGGAGAGAAAGAGGAAGTACCCTCCTACCCGCCCGCGATCCCTGGCCCTGAATGCCAGCATTTCAAAATTCCTGGCCTTTGAAATGCTGTCATTCCGTCTGGTGGACACAGACAGTTTTAAAAACCTGATGGCGGTGGTTGTCCCACAGTACGTGGTTCCCTGCCGCCACTACTTTTCCATGCGAGCCATCCCTACCCTGCACAAACAAGTCGGGGACAAAATCAAGTGTGCACTGCGCAACGCCATCTGTGGCAAGGTCCACATAACCACTGATATGTGGACAAGTAAGCACGTGCAGGGACACTATATCTCGCTAACTGCACACTGGGCAAATGTAGTGGCGGGTGGGCCTGAGGCGGATAGCAGTTTGGCGCATGTCCTTCCACCACCCAGGATTGCAGGGCATTTCTCTTTACCTCCTGTTGCCTCCTCCTCCTACTCCACTTCCTGCTCCTCTACCACCTCCTCATCCGGTCAGCGTAACACCTTCACCACCAACTTGAGCACATCCAGGGGGAAACGACAGCAGGCTGTTTTAAAACTGATATGTTTGGGGGATAAACCCCACACTGCCCAGGAGCTGTGGATGGGCATTCAACAACAGACCGATGAGTGGTTGTCGCCACTGGTGGCCTGGTGGTGTGCGATAATTGGCAAAATCTCATAGCAGCTCTGGGCCTAGCCAGTTTGACGCACATCCATTGCCTGGCGCATGTGCTGAATTTTGTGGTGCAGAAATTTCTAAAAATCTACCCGGATATGTCAGAGCTGCTGCAGAATGTGCGGACCGTCTGTGCGCACTTTCGGTGTTCTCACCCTGCTGCTGCTCGCCTGTCTGCTTTGGCCTTCCCGCTCACCGTCTCTTTTGCGACGTGCCCACAAGGTGGAACCCCACCTTGCACATGCTGGAGAGACTGTGCGAGCAGCAGCAGGCAATAGTGGAGTTTCAGCTGAAGCATGCACGGGTCAGTCGCTCTGCGGAACAGCACCACTTCACCACCAACGAGTGGGCCTCCATGCGAGACCTGTGTACCATATTGCTGTGTTTCGAGTACTCCACCAACATGGCCAGTGCCGATGACGCTGTTCTCAGCGTTACTATCCCACTTCTATGTCTCCTTGAAAAAACACTTCGGGCGATAATGGAAGAGTATGTGGCACAGGAGGAGGAGGAAGAGGGGTCATTTCCACGTTTATTAGGCCAGTCATTCACAATTGGCTCAGAGGTTGGTTCCTGCACCAGCATAGGCCAGGTAAAACATTTTCAAGCCAGGGCACAGTTCTGGAGGATGAGGAGGACGAGGATGATGAGGAGGAGGAGGAGGAACCGTGTTCACAGCAGGGTGGCACCCAACGCAGCTCGTGGGCATCACTGGAGCATGGCTGGGGGGATACAGAGGACACAGATGATACACCTCCCACAGATGACAGCTTGTCTTTGCCTCTGGGCAGCCTGGCACACATGGGCGACTACATGCTGCAGTGCCTGCTCAATGACAGCAGAGTTACCCACATTGTAACTTGTGCTGATTACTGGGTGGACACCCTGCTGGATCCCCGTTACAAGGACAACGTGCCGTCCTTAATTCCCTCACGCTGGTAGACGCGCTGCTGAGGGCATTCCCAAATGACACAAGGCGAAGGCAGAGGAGGAGGAAGAGGTTCGCCAACGCAGCTGTGGCACCTCCAGCACCTCAGAAGGCAGTGTTAGCATGGCCAAAATGTGGAAAAGCTTTGACAGCAGCACACCACAACAAACAGCACCACCAGCTGATAGGCAACGTCTTAGCAGGAGGCAGCATTTCAGCAACATGGTGGAACAGTATGTGTACACACGCCTACACGTACTGCCTGATGGGTCTGCCCCATTGAACTTCTGGGTCTCCAAATTGGCCACATGGCCTGAGCTTGCCCTTTATGCCTTGGAGGTTCTGGCCTGCCCTGCAGCCAATGTATTGTCTGAACGTGTATTTAGCACGGCAGGGGGCGTTATCACAGACAAGCGCAGCCACCTGTCCACAGCAAATGTGGACAAGCTAACATTTATTAAGATGAGCCAGGCATGGATCCCACAAGACTTGTCTGTACCTTGTGCAGAATAGACATTTAGACTGGCCTCAAACAGCCATTGGTATACTTTTTTTTTAATATGTCTCAATATTTTGGGGGCTACTCCAATTAGAAAAAATACCCAAACAAACAAAAAACAGTGTTGGCTACCTCCTCCTCCACCGCCACTTCCACCTACACCGACACGGTCACTGCCTCCTCAACCTCCTACTCCACATCCACCTCCATCCACCTCCTCCTCCATTTTTTATTTTTTTATGTGATTTTAAGTTATTTCCCTATCCACATTTGTTTGCAGGGCACTTGTCCTACTCTTACCCCCATTTTGCAGCCCTCTAGCCCTTTCCAGGACTTTTTTACAGCCATTTTTGTGCCCAAAAGTTCAGGTCACCATTGACTTCAATGGGGTTCGGGGTCCGGGGTCAAGTTCGGGTCAAGTTCGGTGCCGAACCCGAACTTTTTCGTGAAGTTTGGCCGAACCCGCCGAACTCAAACATCCAGGTGTTCGCTCAACTCAATTTGTAACCTGTTCCCCTTTCCCTTTTCACTGTTTTCACCATCTTTGGTGATCGGGCCTTTTCATGGTGAACATTGGTCTTTTTACCTACTTTCACTCCTTATATTTTGGCATGGATCCTATTTGATCACTATACCAGCCCATGCTTTTATTATTTGCATGTTCTCACTCAGGTACCTACCTCTCACTTTTCGTGACATTCCCCATGCCATATTCTAGGAGATTCAGGATCATTCCATTTTATTCAATTTACATATTCTTCCACCATAGATCCAATTGGCACCCTTTCACCTCTAGTTACTATTCACATTTCAATGGAGACAAGTGATCTGGGCTTGTGGAGTGATGACTGTGTGCCCCATTATTTCGGGGATAGTGACCACCTCAGCTCCCAGGACAGACAACATCACTGGCCCCGGCTTCATACACACTATACATCATTATGTTCCATCTTAGGTGACTATTTGTGAATGCCACTTTGCCTTTTTCCCGTTGTGCTTAGCCCAACAATAGACTCAATTACAGGTGCCGGATCATCAGGCTGGGCAGCAGGCTCCGGATCAAAAGAATGGGCAGCAGCCACCAGATCAGGCTGGGCAACAGGCACAGGATCATCAGGCTGGGCAGTGGGCACCCGGATCATCAAGCTGGGCAGCAGGCACCGGATCATCAAGCTGGGTAGCAAGCACTGGCTCATCAAGCTGGGCAATGGGTATCAGATCATCAGGCTGGACAGCGGCCACCGGATCATCAGGCTAGACAGCAGTCACTGGATCATCCGGGTGGACAGCGGGCACTGGATCGTCAGGCAGGGCAGCAGGCGCCGGATCAGCAGTTTGG
This sequence comes from Glandirana rugosa, assembly GCA_018402905.1. NCBI lineage: Eukaryota > Metazoa > Chordata > Amphibia > Anura > Ranidae > Glandirana > Glandirana rugosa. The sequence goes on along the minus strand of BLSH010341427.1, from coordinate 30,097 downwards.
GCAGCAGGCACATCAGGCTGGGCAACAGGCAGAGGCACATCAAGCTGGCCAGCAGCCAGAGGCACATCAGACTGGGCAGCAGGCAGAGGCACATTAGGCTAGGCAGCAGGCAGTAGCATATCAGGCTGGGCATCAGGCAGGGACACATCAGGCTGGGCAGCAGGCAGGGGCACATCAATCTAGGCAGCAGCCAGGGGCACATCAGGCTGGGCAACAGTCAGTCGCACTTCAGGCTGGGCAGCAGGCAGGGGCACATCAGGCTGGGCAGAGAGGGGCACATCAGGCTGGGCAGAGAGGGACACATCAGGCTGGGCAGCAGGCAGAGGCACATAAGGCACTGAAGCAAGCAGAGGCACATCAGGCTGGGCAGCAGGCAGAGGCACATCAGGCTGTGCAGGCAGGCAGAGACACAGCACACTGGGCTGCAGGCAGAGGTGTATCAGGATGGGCAGCAGGCAGAGGCACATCAGGCTGGGCAGCAGGCAGAAGCACATCAGGCTGGGCAGCAGGCAGAGGCACATCAGGCTGGGCAGCAGCCAAAGGCACATCAGGCTGGGCAGCAAGCAAAGGCACATCAGAATGGTAACAGGGTACTGACATATAGTTGGCAATAGGGTATACTGGGCTGCAACCGTGGTTGCTGTGGGTGATGGAGAGAGAGAGGTGATGGAGAGAGATACCCAAGAAGGCGGGTGTCTAGCAGCAGTAATGGGTTGTTGAAACCTGACTGGGGCTGAGTGCAATATATCTGACCATGCTTGTAGTAATGGTTGAACTAAATTCAGTTTACACTCTGCTTATCTGACAAGAGACTGCCCTGCATTAAGATACTCCACTAGCACATGTTGGGAACATGCTGAATAGTGTTCAAAGAAATAAGCCCTGTTGTCCTCCAAAAACCATACCAGTGATTCTACCTGGGCCACACTGAAGGGGGAGAAAAGTCATCACTGCCTTTAGGAGTACTGGACAAAGCCAATTCCACACAAACCTAAATCAATGGCTGAACATCACCAAACAACATCCTGCCCTCATCAACTAGGGAATGAGCAAGAAGAATGCATTATAACAGCTGGTCACTGGCCCACTCCTTCAGTATCTGGTAGCAGTACTCCTTTTCTTCTGTCACTAACAAAGAAAAGTATACAACCTCCTCAGAATGCATCTTGCCGCAAACAACAGCAGAGTCAAGATGGCTTCCCTGTGCAGCCACTTCTGGTCAGGGCTGGCCTTGGTGTTATGTCAGGAACTGGTGTGACCAGAAATGTATGGACTGCCACAGAGAATATCAGGCACAAGTGCAGTGTAAGATAATATAATTTATTTGAAAATAAGTGAACAACATAATTGTAAATGCACCTCCAATATACCAAACTGTGTAAAAATAAACCAGAAAACAAAACAAACCATGACATACAATAAGCAATTGCCCAAACCAGATACAGTGTATACAGCAAGCAGGAAATACTAAGCAAAGTCATAACAGAGCCAGGGTCATACACGGAAAATCAAGGAGAGGGAGCTGGGAGCCAGACGGGACAGGGAGGCGGTAACAGGAGACAGAGAGAGCAGGTGGGAAGGGAGCAGGGTCCGGGAACAGTCTTAGGGTCCAGGAACAGGAACTCAGGTCAGGGGCACCTGGAGAACAAAACACCAAGGCAGTAATGAAGAGCATGGATAGGGTTTAAATACACTTCCTTCAACCAGCATCAGATGATGACTCAGTTCATTAGATGATGACTGCTGAGAGACACCCGCTGGTGGATGCTGGAACTGCAGCCTAAGGATCTAGGAGCCACTTTGCCACCAGCAGGTGAGACCTTTCATGACACACTGCTGGGAAAAGGTATTTAGAGATTATATTGCTGACAAAAACACTGCCATTACTATTGCCCCATTAGAGAACCTAAAATTTAAGTTTATTGTAGAGACTTTACATCCACTTTAACAGGAGTGTACAGCTTAGATATAAGTAATTGCTAACACCAAAGAGAAGCAGATATAAGTGCAGTAATTGCTATAGTAATGAATATAAGGGCTAGCCTTACATTGTTTTTGCAGGATATGGTCTATGGTGGCAGAGGTTGCAAGAAGTCACCCTCGCAGATATCATGTTGCTGCCACCAAAACATTACAATCATTAATATGACCATGCCTTTGTTCTTGCTTTCTCTGCAAAGTATGCACATTTTATGTTGATGTAATAGCGTCCTGGTACAAGCAAATCCCTCATTCTGTATTAGTATTTTTGAAATCTAACTGCTAGCAGAACAGACTAATGGTTTGCTCTCTAAGTGTTTGTTGCATGTATACTGACTAGGGATGGGCGAACGGTTTTGCCCCCCTCATGAGTTCGGACCGAACATTGGCTGTTCGCCCATTTGCTGTACAACCAAATTATATGGTTGTTTGATCGTTTGTTCGGCCCACTGAATGACCACAATGCACTGGGTCACTGCACTGTTCATTGAAAGCCCTGATTGGCTGAAGCAATGAAAGCTTTGCCTAATCAGGGCACAGAGCACTGTTAGAGCCATGATTGGACGCTGTCATGATGACTCTAGCCAATCATGGCTCATTGCTCTTAATCCACCCCACACTATAAGTATTCTTTCCATTGCAGCCATTTTTACTGTGATATCGCTGTGTAGTGAGATAGAATAGGGCTCTGTTCATTGCTACTAGATAAACAGTTAGTGTGCTATAGTGTGTTATTGTAATTCTATTGTCAGTTTAGAAGATTAGTTTAGTGTAAATATAGGGACAGTGCAGTCAGTGTGAGTGTAATGTGACCACAATTCATCTTTATATTAGTGTGAATGTAGGGACAGATCAGTGAGTGTAGTGCGACCACAATTCATCTTTATATTCATGTGAATCTAGGGGCAACTGATTGAGTGTGAGTGTAGTGACTGTTTAACGCTGTATATTTGATTGCGTTACTGTAACTTTAAAGCTGTATATTTGATTGCATTACTGCAAGTTTAACGCTGTATATTTTATTGAGTTACTGCAAGTTGAACACCATATATTTCATTGCGTTACTGGAAGTTTACTGCCATATATTTCATTGTGAATTTTGGAATGGAGTACCGCGCTAAGCCTATAGCTACTGTAGGGAAAGCTGCCAAACAGTGACCAAACTAGTCATATTATAAATTAGATATAGGGGTTGGCGCTAATCTAAGATGTTGAATGATATGAATCACATAACAGTATATGTCCTGGTTGTACGACACAACAAATGCAAACATAAACTGTAAACAACCTATATAGTATAAGATGTCCTAGTTACAAGACATAACCAGAACGTGCAAACAGTCTTATAGGTCTGCTAACATATGGTGAATAGTCCCGTATCCCAGGATTCCAAGGCTCCAAGGTGTAACATAAATAGTGCACCTATTACACCTCCTGGAGCTTACAAACAGTCATATAAGCGTGGCAATAATGGTATATGGTGGATAGTTCCGTGAGAGAGATGGTCAGTCACTCTTATACATTGATATGTGGAATAAATGGATAAATTCAATCAGAAAATTGGTGATCCTAGGAAATTCTTCCAGGTGTCAGCCGTATGTGGAGAGAAGAACGGATCAATACATATGGTGAATCCGGGTTCCCGCCCTAGTGAATTAAAGGCTTACCAGATTGCAGATATATGTAGGCCCACATATATGACACCAGGGGGTTATGGTGGCGATAAGGGACTCAGTCTCTTTTACACTCCACAAGGAACTTGCCGATCCCCTGGGTCGGTACTTGATTTTAGTCTGTGAGATCAACTCCTCTACATACACTGTGGCAAACGTCTATGCCCCTAACACACGCCAGATCACATTTAAAACTAAATTAGATTGATACAACGAAGTGCACTTCTAGTATGTGACCTGACGCCCGATCCCAACATGGACTCCACATCCACCATCCTTAAAATCTGCGCTCAAAACTTGTGACTTATACGATGCTTGGAGATGCCTCCATGCAAACGAGCGCAATTACATATTTTTCTCTACTAGGCATCTATCTTACAGCAGAATTTACTTATTTTTACTTTCAAAGATTTTTATTTTATGATAGTACAAAGCAAGTAGGTTACAGTACAATAGTGTGAGAGTCAGAGTAACAAACAGATAAGTATTATACCGTTATCATTACCTAACTTGGTTAACCCTACACTTATTCCAGGAGTATCTCAATATTCTATGGCCTAGGCACGCTCGGCGGCATACGGCCTAAGGAACAATGATGGCATGCTGGTTTACCCCTAACCTCCAGGCACCCAATAACGGGATCACACTGTGCGTGGAGAGGGGGTTATACTTAATTAAGGCCCTTTGAGATAATAGCATGCCTCCTGAAACAAATGGAGGCCCCTGGAAAGGTAGGGCAAGATAGTGTCCCCTGGTCAGGGGCGTCAAACTCATAAAGGTAACAAGATAATTAGAAACCAACAGAATCACAAACCAGTAAAAGTCTAAAGTACTGAGATAGAAATGAGGGGGAAGAGATGAGGTGGGGAAAGGAGGTGGAAGAGTGGAGGAAGCACCTTGAGTCAGTCACAAATAGTTCTATCTGGTTGTATGCTGGGTCCTGGAATGAATGAGACTCCTATGTATTCGGCCCAGGGTTCCCAAATCCCCTCAAACTTTTTGATGGTGTCCGAGAGGATACTGGCCAACTTCTCCTGGGACATAATCCAGGAGATTTTCTGTATCGCTGCCGCAAAGGACACCTTTGTTTTTTTCCAGGATTTAGCGATGGAGAGTTTAACTCCGGTTAAGATGAAATGAACCAATTTCCTGTAGGGCTTGGACAGGTTCGGGATGTGGGCGTTAAGGAGAGTGATCTCAGGGGACCTAGGAACCTGGGTCTTGGTCAATTTCTCAATGAGGTTAAAGATTCTCCTCCAAAAGGGTCTAATCCTTGGGCATTCCCACCAAATATGCGGCATTGAGCCAAGAAGGGCACAGCCCCTGAAGCACTGTGGGTTGGCCGAGGGATATATGCGGGCTAGTTTGGATGGAGTGAGATACCACCTAGTGATGACCTTGATGCTTGCCTCCATAAGTACAGTGTTTAAGATGCCCCGGTAGGAGTCGGCGAGAGCCCGGTGCCATAATTCTAGGTCCCATGAGATCTGGAGATCCTCCTCCCACTGCTTCATGTATGGGGCCTTTTCTGTTGTCTGAATGAGGGCTGCATAGACCACTGAGATGCCTCCCCTCTGCTCCGTGGCTTGGCCACACCATGTTTCATAGGCTGAGATTCTAGGCGGAAGAGGCTTCTCTATCCAGATATGTTGCAGGAAATTATAAATTTGTCAGAATCTAAATTTTTCAGAGGCTGGGATGTCCAGTTTACTTACGCAGTAGCCCATAGAGATGGGGCCCGAGGGGGTGAAATAATGTCCTATACGGTACAGCCCCTTGTCCAACCACCATTGAAATGCCCTAATATCTAGTCCGGGAGGGAAATCTGGGTTACGGAATATGTGCGCCAGGGGGGTCAGTGTAGATACTAACTCAGTGTGGTAGCGTAGTGAATCCCAGAGGGCAAATGAGTGAGAGAGGGTCGGGGATAAAATGGGAGGTCTTTTTTTGGGATGGGTCCATAGGAGGAAGTCTATAGTGTGCTGCGGTACCGCCTGCTGTTCGATCTGGATCCAGTCTGGCTTTTCAGATCTCAAGTAGACTCGGGAAAGTTGGGCCAATATAGCTGCTTGAAAGTATTTGAGGAGCGAGGGTACACCCAGACCACCCTTCTTCTTATGGCGGAGTAGCGTGCTTTGGGGAAACCGGAAGCCAGAGCGGCCCCAAATAAACTTGAAAATTTTACTCTGAAGGGATCTAAGATGGTTTCTCCATATGGGTATCAGTAAGGCTCTAAATAAGTATAGAATTTGTGGGAGGAGCGTCATTTTGACTGCATTAATTCTACCCAACCAGGAGAGATTACTGCTGGACCATGTTTTAAGGTCGTTCTCTAATTTTCTGTAGATGGAGGGAAAATTGTTAACATATAAATCCTCTATCTTGGCCGTCAGGTTAATGCCCAAGTATTGGATGGAAGATCTGCTCCATTTAAAAGGAAATGATTGTTGCAGCGAGATGACTATGTCCTGTGCGAGGGAGATATTCATTGCATGGGATTTGGAATAGTTGACTGCTAAACCAGAGTGTTCAGCAAACGCGTCTAATAATCTACTTAGGTTGGGGAGGGATGTATGAGGGGACGTTAAAAATAAAAGTATGTCGTCTGCAAAGAAGCCACATTTATGAATCTGGGGTCCGCAGGAGACCCCCTTGATGTTCTGATTTTGGCGAATAGCGATGGCCAGGGTTTCAATCGCTATGGCGAAGATAAGTGGGGATAGAGGACATCCCTGTCTTGTTCCTCTGGCTATGACTATCGGGTCGGAAAGGTATCCCTGTAACCTTATTTTGGCTGATGGGAGGGAGTACAGTGCTCTAATGACCCCCAGGAAACGTTGGCCGAATCCCCATATCTCCAGAATCTTAAGTATATAGTTCCAGGAAACGGAATCAAAGGCCTTCTGGAGGTCTAGGGATAGGATCATGCCTTGCTGTTTATTACCACCTTCCCAATTGGATTGGAGAATGGAGATCAGGTCGATGGCTCTGCGTGTCTGATCTGGGCCCTGTCTACCCAGAATAAACCCTGCCTGGTCTTTATGTATGTATGAGTTGATGAATGAGGATAACCTATTTGCCAGGATCTTAGTTAAAATTTTTATGTCGTTGTTAATCAGCGATATGGGTCTATAATTACCAACCTCTTCAGGGTTCTTATCAGGTTTTGGGATAACCGTTATATAGGCCATGTTAAGCTGTGGGTCCAAGGGAGTGCCCTGAGTTTTGGAATTGAAAAATGTAGTCATATGGTGGGTGAGTGTCTCGGCAAAAGCCTTATAATAGGGTATGGGTAGTCCATCCGGACCTGGGGCCGATCCCTTTCTCAGGTTCCTGATGGTCTCCCCGACCTCTGCCTCAGAGAATTGTGCTTCCAAAATCTGTTTGTGCTCGGATGACAGGGAGGGGAGGGAAATATCCTCCAGGAATGCCGAGAGGGAGTCTGGGTGGTTTTGCTTAGGTGTGCCGTAAAGCTCAGAATAGAACTTATGGAAGGACTCCAAGATTAGAACATCCCAAGAAGCTTCTTTAGAACACAGATCAATCATTTCCCCGGCTACTCTTACCCTCACACCGGGGCCCAAGTTGCCTGTTCAACAGCCTTTACTCATCTCCCCTGCCTCCACTGAGTCACTCCTCCGACGGACAATGGATGATTCTCCCTTCACCCCGGGAACCCGGCCTCCTCCACGTCAGCAAGAGATGAACACTCCCAGCCCGTCAATTCAGGAACCAGCTCTCAACACCGCAGATTTGTTCATTCAATTTCAAATCTCCTAGAAAGGGGACTAGCGAACACAGCCGCGAAAATCACAGGGGATATAAAAGCAGATTTCAACAATCTCGGTTCCAGAATGGACGCCATTGAACAGAAACTGGACTTTACTGTGGCCAGAACCAACCAAAACTCTGATCACTCACAAGTTCTACAGGACCAACTGGACACTGCCCTAGCACGAATACACGACCTAGAAAACAGGTCACGTCATTACAATTTTAGGGTGAGAGGCCTCCCGGAGAACATCACCGAAGTCTCCCCAGCGATCCAAGACCTGATTCAATCCATCATCCCAAATGTCCCTAAACACAGGCTAGAGTTGGACAGAGCCCACAGAGCCTTGGGCCCCCCAAGAAAAGATGGATCCCCCAGGGACATCATAGTCAAACCGCATTTCTATGCCATTAAAGAGGAGCTAATGAGAGCCTCTCGATCCAACCCTCATATCTCTTGTATGGGCCATCAAGTCCAGATCTTTGCGGACTTATCCCCGAACACGATCCAAAAGAGAAGAACTCTCAAACCACTCCTCCTGATATTGCAACGAGCAGAGATTAAATATTGGTGGGCCTTCCCGTTTCCCGTGAAATTCAACCAGAAAGCGAAAACTTACACCTTCCCCAATCTTGCCGAAGGGGAAAAACTCCTACTCCACCTTAAACTAATATCCCAAGAAGCGTGGATGGATCTCACCGACCCAACTTCCTCCCATGCCAAGAGACCGCTCCCTTCCAGCCCTGTCTCCCCGCTACGGTCCAAGTCCAAGAGCAAGAAGGCTAAAGACCACAGACCTCCATAACCCATCAGAAGGCCCGCCTGGACATTGGCTTCTTTCCCCTTCTTATTTGACTCAAAATCCTCTGGGGCTTCGGATGCAAATTTCATCTCCCCAAGAGAAACACCTTGTGACCGGAGCTATCTCGCTCCCTCGTCTTGATTTTTCAACAGAAGTTCCTCAAATGCTCTTCTGTTGGTCCCCTTGTTTTATAAAATTTTATATAGTTCATGTTCCTGCTTTGCCCTTAATGTGGAAAGAAGTTTTTATCCTCCCATCTAGGGCATAAGTTCTTGGATTTCCTATAAAGCTTTCTTTTTGCATATATACTAGAAGTCTCTCCTATGCATTTTATATGGTTAAAGTTCAATCAAGGGGTGACCTGGCCGGGGTAAGTCCCCATGCGCCTCCACTTACCTCGGGGACTTTCCTTTGAACTTCCTCGGGTTAAGTAGTCTGACCTTGATGGGTTAGATACTTGCAATTCCTATCTACTTTGTTGTAGTCTATATCCCTCTTAGGAGGGCAGGGTCGACGGGCCAGGGGGGGCTTCTCCCCCCCTGACACCGCCCCTGCTAGCTATTTGTAGATGCAATTGTTCTAGTTGTTTATCCCCTTTCTTTTCCCGCTTTCTCTCTCTCTCTCTCCTGTGTTCGAAACACCTAATTTCTTTTTATGTTTCAGATATTTCCGGGTCAGTCAGTTGCGGTCCAGGGTCCCCGATCTTCTTTAGACGCTCCTTCACCCCCTCAGGGGCTTCCACTTGCAGCGTGAGTGCTGTCGTAGACATAAGCTATGATTCCCACAAGCTCCATGGCCAAGGCTTCCAATAGATACCTCCATATAGCTACCCACAATGCTCAAGGACTAAACTCCCCGTTAAAAAGAAGGAAAATGTTTTCCCATTACAAAACGCTTCATTTAGATGTAGTTATGGTCCAAGAAACCCACTTCCCTTCACGGTACAGCCCCAAATTCCTCCACACACACACTTCCCTGTTTTCTATCTGGCTAATGCAGACTCCAAAACTAAGGGGGTAGCGGTCCTGTTTTCCAAAACCTCTGGCTTTTCTTACCTAGGTGACCTTAAAGACCCAGAGGGAAGATACATTTTAGTTAAAGGCTCCATTGATGGGACTATATACACATTCGTATCATATTATGCCCCTAATAAAAACCAACTAAATTTTTTTAAAGCAATGTTAGACTCCATCCAGCCTCACTTAGAGGGCAGGGTTATCCTGGGAGGTGACTCTAATATTGCCCTTGACCAGGGGCTTGATAAATCTAAACCACTGGGGCACCAGTTAACACGCCCGACTAGAGCGAGCTTAAAATTAGCCTCTGTATGTGGTCCCGCTGTGTAAAAGTGTCACACATGTGGTATCGCCATACTCGGGAGGAGTAGCAGAAGATATTTTAGGGTGTCATTTGTGCTGGGTACATGCTGTGTGTTAGAAATATTGTATAAATTGACAACTTTGTGTAAAAAAAAAATGCGTTTTCATTTTCTTTCCACATTTTCCCTCGTTGCAGTCCGCAAGATCCTCGTATTTAATGTGTAGATTAAAGAACTGATGGAGAACGTGAAAACTTCCAGAACCTCGTGGTCCGGTTACCTTTGCGGGTTTTTTAGTGGGGTAAAACCTTTCGTTTGTGCGGTTGTATATAAGATCCTCCGTATTACTCAGAAAACTTGCCAAGTAAAAAAGGTGTTCAAAAACCTTTTACACCTTTCTTTTACTTTTGCGTAAAAAAAAAATGTGTTTCAACAGTTAAATATGTTATAAAGATTGTGTGTCGTACATGGGTCGTGTTTACTGTGGGATTTTAT
>BLSH010341427.1:3642-20047 GCA_018402905.1 Glandirana rugosa | reverse complement strand
CCTTGGAATGTCTACTTTCCAAGAAGGGGTAATTTGGGGGGTATTTGTACTTTCCTGGCTTGTTAGGGTCTCGGGAAATGAGATAGGCCGTCAGTAAATCAAGTGTGATCAATATTCAGTGATTGGCACCATAGCTTGTAGACTCTATAACTTTCACAAAGACCAAATAATATCCACTAATTTGTTTTTTTTTTACCAAAGATAGGTAGCAGTATACATTTTGGCCAAAATTTATGAAGAAAAATTACTAATTTGCAAAATTTTATAACAGAAACAAAGAAAAATTCATTTTTTTACAAAATTTTCGGTCTTTTTTTAATTATAGCGCAAAAAATAAAAAACTCAGCGATGATTAAATACCACCAAAAGAAAGCTCTATTTGTGTGAAAAAAAGGACGCAAATTTTATATGGGTACAATGTTGCATGACTGAGTAATTGTCATTCAAAGTGTGAGAGCGCTGAAAGCTGAAAATTGGTCTGGTTGTTAAGGGGGTTTAAGTGCCCAGTGGTCAAGTGGTTAACATTCTAGAGACCCAAAACAAAATTCATACCTCCCAAAAGGTATCAGACCAACTTACAAAACCTGCAGTCACCTTCGGGCTCTACTGCTGGGAGAATTTGAAAAGGCCTCCAAGAGGCTTAAAATGTCTTACTACGCAAGTGGTAATAAAGCGGGGAAGGTGCTAGCCAACCGCCTTAAAGGGCATAGACACAAAACCCTGATCCCTTTTATAATACACCCCAAACACCAAACTAAATTGCACCACCCACAAGATATCGTAGATGCCTTTAGTCATTATTATAGTTCATTGTACAATCTCAAAAATGACTCCACTACTCCACAACCTACACCAGAAGTCATTGCACATTTTTTAAAACCACTTGATCTACCTAAATTCTCGGAAGACCACCTCAATACTCTTAACCTGCCCATAACAGAAGAGGAGGGCCTCCGAACTATCAACTCATTGCCCTGTAACAAATCACCCGGGTCAGACGGCTTCACGGGGGGAGTATTATCAGTCCTTCAAAGACATTCTGGCACCACACCTAGTGGAGATATTCAACTCAGCTGCTGAATCCTCCTCCTTCCCTTCAGAAATGCTCAAAGCCATGATAGTAGCACTTCCAAAGCCAGGCAAAGATCCAGTGACTCCACAAAACTTCCGCCCTATCACTTTGTTAAACAATGGCTTAAAAATCTTTTCAAACTCTTGGCCACGAGACTAGTAGACATATTACCGTCCCTCATTAATAGGGATCAATCTGGTTTTACAAAAGGCCGACAGATTGCCTATGCCACCAGACGCCGTATTAATCTTATTCACCTAGCTAACAAAAAAGAAAACGCCTTCTCTGCTCCTCGTGTTGGATGCAGAGAAGGCATTTGATAGAGTCCATTGGGAGTTCTTGGCACAGGTCCTATCGAACTTTGGTTTCAAGGGCCCCATATACTCAGCAATAATTGCCCTATACACCACGCCATCAGCCCAAGTTTACATCTCAAGCGCTTTATCAGTTCCCTTTTACATATCAAATAGCACGGGCCAGGGTTGTCCACTTTCCCCATTAATCTTTAATTTGTTAATGGAACCTTTAGCAACACACATCCGAACTCACCCCCAAATAAAAGGCTTGACCATAGGCAACAGAACCCATACCATTAACTTATTCACCAATGACGTTATACTGATACTAATGGATGTAGAAAGATCCCTAATATCAACTCATCAAGTATTGAATAGCTTTACGGGCATTTCGTACTATGAAGTCAACAAATCAAAATCTTACATTCTAAATGTGAGATCCCAACTAAAATTAATTGAAGCCTAGAAAAAACCCTCCCCTACAAATGGAATGAAACCGGGATTAAATACTTAGGCATTACTCTAACCTCTAAATTAACTGACCTCACCAGGGAAAACTACACCCCTTTCCTAAATTCATTAGGTTCTAAACTAAACAATTTAGCCCGAGCTGAGCCCTCTTGGTCAGGACGTTTGGCAGCGTTCAAAATGCAAATTCTGCCACAGCTCCTATATCTGTTTAGAACGCTACCCATACCACTACCCAAAACATACTTTAGTGCACTACAAGCCAAAGTGAATATATACAGTCAGGTCCATAAATATTGGGACATCGACACAATTCTAATCTTTTTGGCTTTATACACCACCACAATGGATTTGAAATGAAAAGAACAAGATGTGCTTTAACAGCAGACTTTCAGCTTTAATTTGAGGGTATTTACATCCAAATCAGGTGAACGGTGTAGGAATTACAACAGTTTGTATATGTGCCTCCCACTTTTTAAGGGATCAAAAGTAATGGGACAGATTAACAATCATAAATCAAACTTTCACTTTTTAATACTTGGTTGCAGATTCTTTGCAGTCAATTACAGCCTGAAGTCTGGAATGCATAGACATCACCAGACACTGGGTTTCATCCCTGGTGATGCTCTGCCAGGCCTCTACGTCAACTGTCTTCAGTTCCTGCTTGTTCTTGGGGCATTTTCCCTTCAGTTTTGTCTTCAGAAAGTGAAATGCATGCTCAATCGGATTCAGGTAAGGTGATTGACTTGGCCATTGCATAACATTCCACTTATTTCCCTTAAAAAACTCTTTGGTTGCTTTCGCAGTATGCTTCGGGTCATTGTCCATCTGCACTGTGAAGCGGCTTCCAATGAGTTCTGAAGCATTTGGCTGAATATGAGCAGATAATATTGCCCAAAACACATCAGAATTCATCCTGCTGCTTTTGTCAGCAGTCACATCATCAATAAATACAAGAGAACCAGTTCCAGCTTCCTGTGCCTGATGTGAGAGGAGCGGTGCGCAGCGGCTCCGACACCTCTGCTTGCAAAAGTGGCTCCAAACGCCCGCGAAAGTTGAGCAACCCCCCCATCGGGCACTACACACGCCAGAGCACCCCATGGAGAGGTATTTGGTCCATGGCTCTCCACCAGCTGCCCCATCACAGGCCGGTCACAACACATGGAACCGGCCGGACACCTCCAATATGGCCGCCAGTGTCCCTCAGCCAGATGCAGGGACGACCTCCCAGATGCAGAACGGCACAACCAACCCCGCTGCAGCCATCAATATTCCCCCTACGGGGTTAATGAAGAGTACGCTGGCCTCGCTCAGGCAGTAGCTGCCCTATTATCGCCCATGATCACATCGGCCGTGGATAGAGCGATAGCAGTGGGCATGGTGCAGATTAGCAGGGAGCTCGGGGAACAAAGCAAACGCTTGTCAGACGTCGAATGCAGAGTCTCAGAATTAGAAGATGAAGTGCAGGCCTTCACCACAGAAAGAGAAATCAAACACACGCAACAATACATCCTTGATAAGCTCGATGATTTGGAAAATCGCTCGAGATGGAACAACTTAAGGGTAATAGGCCTCCCTGAATCGTTCAACTCAGAATCCTTAATGGACATATGTTCTATACGGATCCCTCAGGCCCTAGGCCTCCATTCTCCTTGCACTGTGGAGAGAGCTCACAGGGTAGGAGCACCCTCTAATGACCACCGCACACCAAGACCAGTGATTGTGCGTTATCTCAGCTATGCAGACAGAAAAAAACATACTGAGGTCATTCCATAATTCCAAAGCTCTGCAACTAGAGGGGAATAAGCTACTCTTATTTGCAGACTATTCTCAGGAAGTCTCCAGGAAACGTAGAGCCTTTCAACCAGTCTACTCAGCGCTTTATCAAAAAGGCATTCGATTTTCACTAGCCTACCCGGCTATTCTGCGCTTTTCCACCCCCAATGGTGACCAGAAAACCTTCCATACGCCAGAGGAAGCGAAGCACTTTCTTGAATATTCCCTACATATCCCCATGGATACGTCAGCCCCCCCGGAAAGTACAGGCCCAGGCTCCGGCACCTCACGCAATCAACACAGCCCAAGGAAGGACCCGCCTAAAAACTCTGTTTAACTGATGCATCTTGTTACAACAGATGGACATAAAGACTACCACCCTCTCTCCCCCGAGGAATATCAATTACAGGACCTGGGTGATGTATTTTGTGGCTATGCCGCTCTCTCTCTTATACTGCTCGGGTTCTTCATACTCTCTTGCTGATTCAGGGAGGTGTCAGTAGTTCAGTTCCACACGCCGACACCCTCAGTTGTTATCCTCTTTGATGGATGTGTTCTCACATTTTGTTTGCTATTGCCTACCCTATACCTCTTGTTTTCCAAGACACCACAGCCACTCTCTACCTCACGCAGCCTCACCGAGACATATAAATAAGCCCAGCAAATTCTTCTTTGTGGGGTTGTGGTAGTTTGAGCAACCTATCATATGGCCACCCGTCCAATGGGGTCTGGCACATCTCCCGCAAGAATCTCCTCATTCTCGGTAATGCTGTGTAGGTCAGGAGTTTCACATGAAAAAAAAAGCGAAGTGCATGTTCAATTGTTTGTATGGTGGTTCAGTTCCAGCCAGCCTGATAACCTCCTTTTCCCCCAACTTTGCTACTCCCCCCACCTTTCTTACCCTAACTCCACAACAACACAATTCTAATTCGCTCCTTTCACACCCCAACAACAGGACCAGCCGTCCTTTGCACCACGCTAGCATAACACTACTCCACCTCCAACAACCACCTTCCTGAAAATACTAACATGGAATGTGAAGGGACTCAGGTCCCCATGTAAGAGAATGTCCATCCTCAGGCATTTAAAAAGGTTGCGAGCAGACCTAGCGGTCCTGCAAGAGACCCACGTTGATACCACAGACTTTCATCACCTGCGCAAACTGTGGGTAGGCCAAGTAATCGGATCCCCATCGTCCGGGAAAAGGGCAGGAGCTATACTGCTAATAAATAATAACACCCCATGTGAGATACTTTCCACACACGCATATTCTGATGGCCGGTTCTTTACGGCTGTACTCAAAAATCAAGACCAAAAGTGGGCTCTGACAGCAGTCTATGCTCCTAACTCACCCACCCAATCCTTTTTCCACTCCCTATCAGACCATATAGCCCCTCACCTCCATCTACCCCACGTCTGCGTGGGAGATTTCAACTCTGTTATGTCCCCAAAGGAAGACAGATTGAGAGATAGGACGATGAGCAACCCGACAACACTATCATCCCCCACGCTGCTCTCCCAATGGACCGACAGCCTTCACTACATAGACATCTGGAGAATACAATACCCAGAGGGAAGAGACTTTTCATTCTTTTCCACTCCCCATGGCTCCCTATCCAGAATTGATTACTTTTTTCTAAACAATAGTATGTTGACTTTCGCAAAAGACCCCACTATATATGATATTGCTATTTCCTACCATGCCCCAATATCCCTCCACCTGTCAGACTTCTCTCACCCTACCAGCCCCAAAATCTGGCTATTTCCCTCCTACCTAGCCAAGGACGTTTCCCTTAAACAACTACTCTGCGATACTTGGACTGAATTTGTGGACACCAATGCGGCTCATCTAGAAGACTCTAATCTATTTCGGGAAACGGGCAAGAAAGACTCTACCGTTCACATCAAGAATTGCAATTCCACAAACACGGCCACAAGCCGGGCAAACTATTGGCCCGACTATGCAGAGGCCACCACACCACGAACCACATACCCTCACTAAGAGACAAGAGTGCAACACAACCTCTTCTCCCGAAAAAAAAATTCTATCCTTCAAGAATTCTATGGATCTCTTTACAGTCACAATCCCATAGACGAGGAAAGTGCCATGGACTTTCTGAAACTCACCTCTCTCCCCCGTATCCCGCGACAAAGCTTAGACAGCCTGAACGCTCCCATCACAGATTTAGAAATTACTAAAACGATCAAAACCCTAACCCCAGGCAAGGCTCCAGGCCCTGTTGGATTCACCTCCAAATTTTTCAAACTCACTGAATCTTTTATTGCCCCTACCCTCAAATCTGTCACGTACCTGGTGATGGAGTCTGGCTTATGCAGGGGTAACCTCTCTTGCGGCCCTGGTTCGAGAGTCCCTGGTAGTGCAGACAGGAAGCTCAGGAGCACAGGGGGGCACGAGGGCTGGACAAGTCTCAGGTGGCAGGTAGGTGTCCGCTGGAGCTCATGCAAGCTGAAGAGTAGTAAGGCAGTCCGGGTCAGTAACTGGTGGGCGGTGCAGTACAGAAGGATCAGGCAGATGGATGGTCGGGTACAGGCTGGGTTGGCAAAGTTCAGGTGGCAAGTACAGGGGAGCAGGCAGAAGCGTGGTCGTGGAAGCTGGGGTCAGTGCAGGCAGAGTTCAGAGCAGGGTCAAACAGGCCGGGTCACAGGAACAGGTATCGGGCAATCAGAAAGCAAGGAAACTCACACAAACGCTGTAGAATGGACAGCACCTGCTTCCTGGTGCTGTCCTGCTTAAATGGCCGCTATTGGCGCCATTAGCTCAAGGAAAACCGGAAACGGCCAGTAAGTCCATTTTCCTAACAAAATCAGTCTATCAGGGTATTCTCGATGGTAACGATACCTACCCACAGGGCTCCAAGCTCACATTAACCTCATCCCAAAAAAGGGCAAAGACCCTCTAGACCCCGGTTCCTATCGTCCCATCTCTCTCCTAAATATTGACTCCAAAATCTTCACCAAAATAATGGCCTCTAGACTGGCACTCATCGTGTCTTCTCTCCTACACCCAGCCCAGGCAGGCCACATCTAACATTAGGAAGGTCCTTATGGTTCTGGAGTGGGCGAGAATGGGTCGCGCTTGAGACTCAGCAATTATGACTTTAGACGCGGAGAAAGCCTTTGACAACGAAAGCTTCCACTGGCTCAGATTAGTCCTCTACAAATTTGCCTTCTCCGGCCCCTTCTGTCACCTAATCGATACTATGTATTCTGCCCCAACGGCGGGGGTGGGGACAGCTGGTATGGTCTCCGACGCGATCCGACTTCATAAAGGAACCAGACAGGGATGCCCCCAATCCCCCCTACTTTTCAATTTGGCCGTAGAGCCACTGTCCAGATATCTAAACTCACACCCCACTCTCACAGGAATACACATAGGTTCCCAACCACTAAAAACCGCCCTCTTTGCAGACGACATCTTAATATTCTCAGCTAACCCATCAAAAGATATGCCAATAATTAGGGACACCTTCGCTCGGTTTCGACAATGCTCTGGCCTGCGCATTAACTTCTCTAAAAGTGAAATCCTCCCATTTATGTCAGCTCATACCCCCCCAATGGGCGCCAGTCTCTTTATTCCCCATAGCCAAAACTCACATCACCTACCTGGGCATCAAGATAGGTAAAAACCCCCTCATCCATATACCAATTGAACATCTCCCCCACAATACAAAAAATAACACAAGAGCTAAAACAGTGGGCATCGCTTCCTATATCCCTAATGGGCAGATGCCATCTCTACAAAATGGTTTGTTTTCCAAAACTGCTATATCCCCTTCAAACAATCCCACTTCTGCTGAAACACAAAGACGTGCATCGGCTCCACTCCGCACAATCCACTTTTATTTGGAATGGCCGTAAACCCCACATCGCCCTACAAAAACTTTTCCTGCCAAAGTCAGAAGGGGGAATCAACCTCCCCAACACAAGATTACAGTCAGGTCCATAAATATTGGGACATCAACACAATTCTAATCTTTTTGGCTCCATACACTACCACAATAGATTTGAAATGAAACGAACAAGATGTGCTTCAACTGCAAACTTTCAACTTTAATTTGAGGGTATTTACATCCAAATCAGGTGAACGGTGTAGGAATTACAACAGTTTGTATATGTGCCTCCCGCTTTTTAAGGGCCAAAAGTAATGGGACAATTGGCTGCTCAGCTGTTCCATGGTCAGGTGTGTGTTATTCCCTCATTATTCCATTTACAAAGAGCAGATAAAAGGTCCAGAATTCATTTCAAGTGTGCTATTTGCATTTGGAATCTATAACTTTCAATATGAGATCCAAAGAGCTGTCACTATCAGTGAAGTAAGCCATCATTAGGCTGAAAAAACAAAACAACCCCATCAGCGAGATAGCAAAAACATTAGGTGTGGCTAAATCAACTGTTTGGAACATCCTTAAAAAGAAAGAAAGCACCGGTGAGCTCAGCAACACCATAAGACCAAGAAGACCACGGAAAACAACTGTGGTGGATAACCGAAGAATTCTTTCCCTGGTGAAGAAAACACCCTTCACAACAGTTGGCCAGATAAAGAACACTCTCCAGGAGGTAGGTGTATGTGTGTCAAAGACAACAATCAAGAGAAGAGTTCACCAGAGTGAATACAGAGGGTTTATCACAAGATGTAAACCATTGCTGAGCCTCAAAAACAGGAAGGCCAGATTAGAGTTTGCCAAGCAACATCTAAAAAAGCCTTCACAGTTCTGGAACAACATCCTATGGACATATGAGACCAAGATCAACTTGTACCAGAGTGATGGGAAGAGAAGAGTATGGAGAAGGAAAGGAACTGCTCATGATCCAAAGCATGCCACCTCATCAGTGAAGCATGGTGGTGGTTGTGTTATGGCGTGGGCATGTATGGCTGCCAGTTTAACTGGTTCTCTTGTATTTATTGATGATGTGACTGCTGACAAAAGCAGCAGGATGAATTCTGAAGTGTTTCGGGCAATATTATCTGCTCATATTCAGCCAAATGCTTCAGAACTCATTGGACGGCACTTCACGGTGCAGATGGACAATGACCCGAAGCATATTGCGAAAGCAACCAAAGAGTTTTTTAAGGGAAAGAAGTGGAATGTTATGCAATGGCCAAGTCAATCACCTGACCTGAATCCGATTGAGCATGCATTTCACTTGCTGAAGACAAAACTGAAGGGAAAATGCCCCAAGAACAAGCAGGAACTGAAGACAGTTGCAGTAGAGGCCTGGCGGAGCATCACCAGGGATGAAACCCAGCGTCTGGTGATGTCTATGCGTTTCAGACTTCAGGCTGTAATTGACTGCAAAGGATTTGCAACCAAGTATTAAAAAGTGAAAGTTTGATTTATGATTGTTAATCTGTACCATTACTTTTGGTCCCTTAAAAAGTGGGAGGCACATATACAAACTGTTGTAATTCCTACACCGTTCACCTGATTTGGATGTAAATACCGTCAAATTAAAGCTGAAAAAGTCTGCAGTTAAAGCACATCTTGTTCATTTCATTTCAAATCCAATCAAATGGCCAATGCATACAAGGCGATAAAATAATTCTGTTTGAGGTACTCGCTGACAAGCTGAAGCTCTTCCACACCCTCTCATTCTGGACATACCGCCAGATCCACAGCTACCTTTTCTCCCTAGATAAGACGAACCTATACAGACCACCGACTCCCTTTGAGACCACGTTCTTGGCGGGTACTCCGGTCGCAAAGACCACATCCCTGGCCTACACATGGCTGCAAGAGACAGATCCCTCAGGGCCTACTTCCTCCCAAACAAAATGGGAAACTGCCCTACAGGTAGGATTCTCTGAAGAGCAATGGCAGAAAGCAAATATCTTTGCACACAAATGCTCTATAAATACCAGACTCCAAGAAATGTCCTACAAGCTGCTTCCACATTTGTACATGACCCCGTCCAGACTACGTAAGTGGTACCCGGCAGCATCTGATCCCTGCTGGTGATGTAAGAAATTCGAAGGTACGCTGCTACATATCTGGTGGGGGTGCGAGCTCATAGCCCCTTTCTGGGAGACGGTTCGAACCCTAATTACACAAATAACCGAAACACAGATCACACTAGACCGAGCCTGCTGTTTACTACACATAACAGATAGCCCTGTGAGGAGATACAAAAACTGACTAGACACATGCTCAATGCGGCCAAATCACTGATCCCCAGACACTGGAAATCCACCCGACCACCGTAGACTGCAGAATGGATCCAAGAAATCGAGAACTTGTATCAGATGGAGGAATCCGTGGCTATGGCCAGGGACTCGTCAGACAGGTTTCATAAAATGTGGAAGCCCTGGGTACTTTTCAAATATTCTGATAGTTTTACAAGCATTTCATAAACCTACAACCCCAACTTAAACCCGACATGACCGGACGGAGGTCCCTAAAGCCTTGCTTGTGGCTTGACTATTATTGTCACTTACGACGGGACAAAGTATTGCAGTATACTTGCAACTGGCCAACTGAAGCACTGGCATGACACCATAACACGATTAGGTCAAAACCCAGTTAGGGTTGTTTTTAACCAGCCCTATGGGACAATAAGTGACAGGATCCTGACCTGACTCATTAGGTCTAACATTACCTAATCACACTGCGGCTCTTGTGGAACGTAATCCCAAGCTGGATTAGATGAGCTGTACCTTGGGTCTGGGGGGGCCCGGGGGGCTGCCCCCTCCCCCCCAAGGAGACACCAAGATCCCATTTGGGGGTGTTCTGGGGGGGTGGTGACTCCTAGGGTTATGCAGAACAAGGCAAAATACGGAGATGTGCTATTACCATACCTCTTCCCCTTTTATAAACTGCTATTTGTTTTACATGCTCTATTAGATTCGACTGCATCTTGCCTGTACTTAAGATGGTCTGTATGACGGACCTTATTGTCATGTTTATTCATTCATTCATGACCTTTGTGACTGCATAGTCTCTGTAAGCTGTATTACACTGAATAAAACAATTGTTAAAAAAAAAAGAATTGAAAAAACTTGGCACAGTATGAACGATTCTTCACTGGACACTTGCTGTTTCTGAAAAAAACTGCTGGCAAATAAAGCCCCTTAAGTATGCAGGAGGAGGATAAAAGGGACTTAATATTATTTGTTTTTCTTATCCTCCAGCCAGGCCCTCCAGAGGGGTTCTTTGTGTGAACATTTATGTGGACTTTAATGTTTCTCTGAGATGTTTATAAATATAATTGCATAGAAGCGTGCAACAGTATAACTTCAGAATTAGGATGTTTGTGGACACAATGGTTAGTTGTGGAAAACAGTGAGCACAGCTAGCAATTGCAGGTGATTGACTAATTAATGACAGCCTAAGGGAAGTGTGGTCTAACTTTCAATTGCCAAGAAATACTATCTTCTTATATATAGCAGCAGCTACCAGCAATATATTTAAAAAAAAACAACAAACAAAAAACACCTTAGTATACCTAGAGCGCTGGGATCAGGGATACAATTAAGTTTCTCTGATATTCATATATATAGATTTTAGAACAATAATCTGTCCCTCACAGGAACAACCGAAACCTCTCTTTGTAGCACTATGATGAGATGATTTTCGAACAATAATCTGTCCCTCACTGGGGAAGCAGGAGCCTCTCCCTCTAGCAGTATGTGATGATTTTAGAACAATAATCTGTCCCTCACAGCACCAGCAGGAACCTCTACCTCGAGCAGTATGTGATGATTTTAGAACAATAATCTGTCCCTTACAGCACCAGCAGAAAACTATCCCTATAGGACTAGGAGATGATTTTAGAACAATAATCTGTCCCTCACAGGATCAGCAGGAACCTCTCCCTCTAGCAGTATGTGGGGATTTTAGAACAATAATCTGTCCCTCACAGAACAAGCAGTAATCTCCCTCTAGCAGTATGTGATGATTTTAGAACAATAATCTGTCCCTCACAGCACAAGTAGGAACCTCTCCCTCTAGCAGTATGTGATGATTTTAGAACAATAATCTGTCCCTTACAGCACCAGCAAGAACCTCTCACTATAGAACTATGAGATGATTTTAGAATATTAATCTGTCCTTTACAGCACCAGCAGGAACCTCTCCCTCTAGCAGTATGTGATGATTTTAGAACAATAATCTGTCCCTCACAGGAGCAGCAGGAACCTCTCCCTCTAGCAGTATGTGATGATTTAAGAACAATAATCTGTCCCTCACAGCACCAGAAGGAACCTCTACCTCTAGCAGTATGTGATGATTTTAGAACAATATTCTGTCCCTTACAGCACCAGCAGGAACCTCTCACTATAGAATTAGGAGATTATTTTAGAACAATAATCTGTCCCTCACAGCACCAGCAGGAACCTCTCCCTATAGAACTAGGAGATGAATTTAGAACAATAATCTGTCCCTCACAGGAGCAGCAGGAACCTATCACTATAGAACTAGGAGATGATTTTAGAACAATAATCTGTCCCTCACAGGACCAGCAGGAACCTCTCCCTCTAGCAGTATGTGATGATTTTAGAACAATAATCTGTCCCTCACAGGAGCAGCAGGAACCTCTCCCTCTAGCAGTATGTGATGATTTTAGTACAATTATCTGTCCCTCACAGCACCAGAAGGAACCTCTACCTCTAGCAGTATGTGATGATTTTAGAACAATATTCTGTCCCTTACAGCACCAGCAGGAACCTCTCACTATAGAATTAGGAGATTATTTTAGAACAATAATCTGTCCCTCACAGCACCAGCAGGAACCTCTCCCTATAGAACTAGGAGATGAATTTAGAACAATAATCTGTCCCTCACAGGAGCAGCAGGAACCTATCACTATAGAACTAGGAGA
Source organism: Glandirana rugosa (assembly GCA_018402905.1). Lineage (NCBI taxonomy): Eukaryota > Metazoa > Chordata > Amphibia > Anura > Ranidae > Glandirana > Glandirana rugosa. The sequence goes on along the minus strand of BLSH010341427.1, from coordinate 7,600 downwards.
TGATTTTAGAACAATAATCTGTCCCTCACAGGAGCAGCAGGAACCTCTCCCTCTAGCAGTATGTGATGATTTTAGAACAATAATCTGTCACTCACAGCACAAGCAGGGACCTCTCCCTCTAGCAGTATGTGATGATTTTAGAACAATAATCTGTCCCTTACAGCACCAGCAGGACCCTCTCCCTCTAGCAGTATGTGATGATTTTAGAACAATAATCTGTCCCTTACAGCACCAGCAGGAACCTCTCCCTATAGAACTAGGAAATGATTTTAGAACAATAATCTGTCCCTCACAGGAGCAGCAGGAACCTCTCCCTCTAGCAGTATGTGATGATTTTAGAACAATAATCTGTCCCTCACAACACAAGCAGGAACCTCTCCCTCTAGTAGTATGTGATGATTTTAGAACAATAATCTGTCCCTTACAGCACCAGCAAGAACCTCTCCCTATAGAACTAGGAGATGATTTTAGAACATTTAACTGTCCCTTACAGCACCAGCAGGAACCTCTCCCTCTAGCAGTATGTGATGATTTTAGAACAATAATCTGTCCCTCACAGGAGCAGCAGAAACCTCTCTCTCTAGAAGTATGTGATGATTTTTAGAACAATAATCTGTCCTTCACAGCACCAGCAGGAACCTCTACCTCTAGCAGTATGTGATGATTTTAGAACTATAATCTGTCCCTTACAGCACCAGCAGGAACCTATCCCTATAGGACTAGGAAATGATTTTAGAACAATAATCTGTCCCTCACAGGAGCAGCAGGAACTTCTCCCTCTAGCAGTATGTGAGGATTTTAGAACAATAATCTGTCCCTAACAGCACAAGCAGAAACCTCTCCCTCTAGCAGTATGTGATGATTTTAGAACAATAATCTGTCCCTCACAGCACAAGCAGGAACCTCTCCCTCTAGCAGTATGTGATGATTTTAGAACATTAATCTGTCCCTTACAGCACCACCAGGAACCTCTCCCTATAGCACTAGGAGATGATTTTAGAACAATATTCTGTCCCTCACAGCACCAGCAGGAACCTCTACCTATAGCACTAGGAGATGATTTTAGAACAATAATCTGTCCCTCACAACACCAGCAGGAACCCCTCCCTATAGCAGTGAGAGATGATTTTAGAACAATAATCTGTCCCTTACAGCACCAGCAGGAACCTCTCCCTATAGCAGTAGTAGATGAATTTAAAACAACAATCTGTACCTCCCAGCACCAGCAGGAACCTCTCCCTATAGCAGTATGTGATGATTTTAGAACAATAATCTGTCCCTCACAGCACAAGCAGGAACCTCTGCCTCTAGCAGTATGTGATGATTTTAGAACAATAATCTGTCCCTCACAGCACCAGCAGGAACCTCTCCCTATAGTACTAGGAGATGATTTTAGAACAATAATCTGTCCCTCACAGCACCAGCAGGAATCTCTCCCTATAGAACTAGGACATGATTTTAGAACAATAATCTATCCCTCTCAGCACCAGCAGGAACCTCTCCCTATAGAACAAGGAGATAATTTTAGAACAATAATCTGTCTCTCACAGCACCAGCAGGTAGCTCTCCCTATAGAACTAGGAGATATTTTTAGAAAAATAATCTGTCCCTCACAGCACCAGCAGAAACCTCTCCCTATAGAACTAGGAGGTGATTTTAGAACAATAATTTGTCCCTTATAGCACCAACAGGAACTTCTCCCTTTAGCAGTAGGAGATGATTTTAGAACAAAAATCTATCCCTCACAGCACCAGCAGAAACCACTCCATATAGCAGTATGTGATGATTTTAGAACAATAATCTGTCATTCAGAGCACCAGCAGGAACATCTCACTATAGAACTATAAGATGATTTTAGATAAATAATATGTCCCTCACAGCACCAGCAGGAACCTTTCCCTGCAGTACTAGGAGATGATTTTAGAACAATAATCTGTCCCTCACAGCACCAGCAGGAATCTCTCCCTATAGAACTAGGAGATGATTTTAGAACAATAATTTGTCCATCACAGCATCAGCAGGATCCTCTCCCTATAGCAGTAGGAGATGATTTTAGAACAATAATCTGTCCCTCACAGCACCAGCAGGAACCTCTCACTATAGAACTAGGAGATGAATTTAGAACAATAATCTGTCCCTCAAAACACCAGCAGGAACTCCTCCCTATAGCAGTGAGAAATGATTTTAGAACAATAATCTGTCCCTTACAGCACCAGCAGGAACCTCTCCCTATAGCAGTAGGAGATGATTTTAGAACAATAATCTGTACCTCACAGCACCAGCACGAACCTCTCCCTCTAGCAGTATGTGATGATTTTAGTACAATTATCTGTCCCTTACAACACCAGCAGGAACCTCTCCTTATAGAACTAGGAGATGATTTTAGAACAAGTATCTGTCCCTCACAGCACCAGCAGGAACCTTTCTCTATAGAACTAAGAGATGATTTAACAACAAAATTCTATCCCTCACAGCACAAGCAGGAACCTCTCCCTATAGCACTAAGAGATGATTTTAGAACAATATTCTGTCCCTCACAGCACCAGCAGAAATCTCTCCCTATAGCACTAGGAGATGATTTTAGAACAATAATCTATCCCTCACAGCACAAGCAGGAACCTCTCCCTATAGCACTAAGAGATGATTTTAGAACAATATTCTGTCCCTCACAGCACCAGCAGAAATCTCTCCCTATAGCACTAGGAAATGATTTTAGAACAATAATCTGTTCCTCACAGCACCAGCAGGAACCCCTCCCTATAGCACTAAGAGATGATTTTAGAACAATATTCTGTCCCTCACAGCACCAGCAGAAATCTCTCCCTATAGCACTAGGAGATGATTTTAGAACAATAATCTGTTCCTCACAGCACCAGCAGGAACCCCTCCCTATAGCAGTGAGAGATGATTTTAGAGTAATAATCTGTCCCTTACAGCACCAGCAGGAACCTCTCCCTATAGCAGTAGGAGATGATTTTAGAACAATAATCTGTCCCTCACAGCACAAGCATGAACCTCTCCCTATAGCACAAGGAGATGATTTTAGAGGAATAATCTGTCCCCCACAGCACCAGTAGGAACCCCTCCCTATAGCAGTAGGAGATGATTTTAGAACAATAATCTGTCCCTCACAGCACCAGCAGGAACCTCTCCCTATAAAATTAGGAGATGATTTTAGAACAATAATCTATCCCTCACAGGAGCAGCAGGTACCTCTCCTTCTCACAGTATGTGATGATTTTAGAACAATAATCTGTACCTCACAGCACCAGCAGGAACCTCTCCCTATAGCAGTATGTAGTTGATTTTAGAACAATAATCTGACGCTCACAGCACCAGCAGGAACCTTTCCCTCTAGCAGTATGTGATGATTTTAGAACAATAATCTGTCCCTAACAGCACCAGCAGGAACCTCTCCCTATAGAACTAGAAGATGATTTTAGAACAATAATCTTTCCCTCACAGCACCAGCAGGAACCTCTCCCTATAGAACTAGGAGATGGTTTTAGAACAATAATCTGTCCCTCATAGGAGCAGCAAGAACCTCTCCCTCTAACAGTATGTGATGATTTTAGAACAATAATCTGTCCCTCACAGCACAAGCAGGAACCTCTACCTCTAGTAGTAAGTGATGATTTTATAACAATAATCTGTCCCTTAAAGCACCAGCAAGAACCTCTCACTATAGAACTAGGAGATGATTTTAGAACATTTATCTGTCCCTTACAGCACCAGCAGGAACCTCTCCGTTTAGCAGTATGTGATGATTTTAGAACAATAATCTCTCCCTCACATGAGCAGTAGGAACCTCTCTCTCTATCAGTATGTGATGATTTTAGAACAATAATCTGTTCCTCATAGCACCAGCATGAACCTCTCCCTCTAGCAGTATGTGATGATTTTAGAACAATAATAATAACAAGATTTTAGTAGTGTATGACTATCTCTCTCTCCAAGG
>BLSH010341351.1:1105144-1116591 GCA_018402905.1 Glandirana rugosa | reverse complement strand
GTGTTGTGTAATTTTTGTACTCCGGAGACAAGAAATCTAACCCCCAATGGGTCTGTCTTCATATCTCCCACTTAGTCTTTGATAGGACTGTACAAAGCGGATATTGTCCGAAGGAGTCCCCTAAACCAACTGTGGGTGGTTTGTGTACGAGAATTTATTACTTCTTTAATCAGTTAATTACTGTTATGTGTTTCATCTATCTGTTAAATTGTTAATATATTATTATTTTACCACGTCGCGATTAATTAAGTTACATAGTACTCAGGTAATTTGTCGTTTAGGTTCCTTACCATCCATAAGTTCCTACTTCCGTTTGTCCTCTTTTTCAGGGTTAGGCACAGTCTTTCCTTTTACTTTTGTGAGACCATCTCTGGTAAGAGTATATTAGCAGGGGTGTTGAGTGGCACCAGAGTGTTTTCATTTTCCTTTCTGACACGGATTGGGACTTTTTCTCCTGTTTGCCTTCATCCTTGAATACCTACCATTCCTTGGATTTGCTGTTTAATGGACTCATGATACATTGAATTAATTAGCGCTGCACCATTTTATTATTATATAATTGTTAAATTGTCTATCTACTTTGTGTATTGTCATTAATTGACTAATTTCTTCATTATTTAAGAGCATGTGTTTGGTGGGTGTCAACCAAATCCCCTGAGGAAGCCTGTTATAGGCGAAACATGTCAGGATAGTTTCTGATTCACCCTCTATACTTCTGTCTGGGTAACCCCCAATCTAAAGAACAGAGGCCTCATGTTTTTAATGTGTTGTGTTGTACAAATATCTTGCTTTTTGTCTTTTATCAATTTGTACTAATACAAATTTGATATTTATTTATATATATGGGATAGTGTTGATCCTTGTTACTCTGCACCGTATAATCCCATCTGGGAACCGTTTTCTACCAATTTAACTCTTATATTGGGGATTAGGTGCATTTTTTCATTATATGTTTTACTGGAAACCCAGGAAAGGGGATACATTCAAACAAGCCCATTGCAGTGTCAGCCACTGCAGGTTTTGATCAACTAACACGTCGGCAATCAAGGAAGTGCAGGATGGTGGTTGTATGGATCGTGGTGCTCCAGGACAGGCAAACACTGGTGCCTGCCAGCGCTTCCTGAATCCAAGCCGATGTGATGGATGGGCGTCACTTCCGGTTGCGGCGTGATGATGTACGGCGACACATTCTCAGAGCTTCTGCCCTTTCTTCAGGCTGAGATTTTACCATGCTGAGTAAGGGCACATTTATGGGCAAGTGTTATGGGAGTACACGCCCCCTACACATCTACCAAGGCTATGTAAACACGTCTATGTAAACAAAAGAAGCCTGACACATAATGCTATAAGAGCGGGTGCGGGGTGCATATTAAACAAAGAAGCCTGACACATGATGCTGTAAGGGCGGGTGTGGGGTGAATTTTAATTCAGAATGTAAGGGTGATATTAGCTGTATATGATACTGAGAGGCAACACTTGATCTATTTAGAAGAGGTTTGTGTGGAGGTGCACAGGGACAAATACAGCTAACCGCAAAAAGTGACGTAATCCACATTATAGGGTAAAAACTTGTGAGTGCAGGCATCAGTGGAGGTCCGCCCATAGGGGGCGCCCAGGCACCGCCCCCCCTAAAAAAAAATTCCCCTTTAAAAAAAGTTTGTTTAAATTTACTGTTTAAATGCACTGTGTTCGGGTGCCGGACACAGTGCACTATGGGAAGTGTGACGTTGTTGCAATCGCATGATTGCAGGCGTCACGCTTCAATGGCAAGGTTTAATCCTGCCTTGATGCGCTTTGCTCTTTGCCTCAAGCTGCTAATTGGCTCCTGGTACTGTCAATCAATCACCACCGTCCAATAGACGGCGGTGATTGATCTGGAGGAGCCTCGGTGTCACTTCTGGTCATGGAGACTGGAGAGAGAAGTCAGACTCCAGTCTCCAGGCTTCAGCATGCTAGCCGCAAGGGCTGCCTCTGCATACAAACAGCCGCTGGCCACATGCCAATCTCTGCAACGGCTGCCTGCCTATTAGATGGGGTAAGTGCGGGACTTGTCCCAACTTTGGGGGGGCACCAGGAACCCCTATCTGGTGACTGTATACACTATCTGGGACCCTGCATGTTCAATACTCTGCATGGAGCTGCCTGTGACATGTCCTATGTGCAATACTCTGCATGGAGCTGCCTGTGACATGTACTATGTGCAATACTCTGCATGGAGCTGCCTGTGACATGTAATATGTGCAATACTCTGCATGGAGATGCCTGTGGCATGTACTATGTGCAATTCTCTGCATGGAGTGGCCTGTGACATGTACTATGTGCAATACACTGCATGGAGCGGCCTGTGACATGTACTATGTGCAATACTCTGCAAGGAGCTGCCTGTGACATGTACTATGTGCAGTACTCTGCATGGAACTGCATGTGACATGTCCTGTGTGCAATACTCTGCATGGAGCTTCCTATGACATGTAATATGTGCAATATTCTGCATGGAGCTTTCTATGATATGTACTATGTGCAATATTCTGCATGGAGCTGCCTGTGGCATGTACTATGTGCAGTACTCTGCATGGAGCTTCCTATGACATGTACTATGTGCAGTATTTTGCATGGAGCTTTCTATGATATGTACTATGTGCAATATTCTGCATGGAGCTTCCTATGACATGTACTATTTGCAATACTCTGCATGGAGCATGAACCGCTGCAAACCCCTACCTGGTGACTGTATACACTATCTTGACCGTATATACCCCTATCTAGTGACTGTATACACTATCTGGGATTGTATATACCCCTATCTGGTGACTGTATACACTATCTGGGACCCTGTATACCCCTATCTGGTGACTGTACACACTATCTGGGACCCTGTATACCCCTAACTGGTGACTGTATACACTATCTGGGACTCTGCATATCCCTATCTAGTGACTGTATACACTATCTAGGACACTGTATACCCCTATCTGGTGACTGTACACACTATCTGGGACCCTGTATACCCTATCTGGGACTCTGTATACCCTATCTGGGGCTCTGTATACCCTATCTGGGACCCTGTATACCCTATCTAGTGACTGTATACCCTATCTGGGACACTGTATACACTATCTGGGGCTCTGTATACCCTATCTGGGACTCTGTATACCCTATCTGGGGCCCTGTATACTCTATCTGGGACCCTGTATATCCTATCTGGTGACTGCATATCCTATCTGGGACCCTGTATACCCTATCTGGGACCCTGTATACCCTATTTGGTGACTGTATACCCCATCTGGGACTCTGTATACTGCTATCTGGGACCCTGTATACCCTATCTGGGACCCTGTATACCCTATTTGGTGACTGTATACCCCATCTGGAACTCTGTATACTGCTATCTGGGGCTCTGTATACTGCTATATGGTGACTCTATACTGCTATCTGGGGCTCTGTATACTGCTATCTGGGGCTCTGTATACTGCTATATGGTGACTGCATACTGCTATCTGGGACTCTGTATACTGCTATATGGTGACTCTGTATACTGCTATATGGTGACTCTGTGTACTGCTATATGGTGACTCTGTATACTGCTATCTGGGACTCTGTATACTGCTATCTGTGGCTCTGTATACTGCTTTCTGGTACTCTGTAAGTGTATACTGCTATCTGGTGACTCTGTATACTCCTAACTGGTGACGCTGTATACCACTATCTGGTGATGCTGTATACCCTATCTGGTGATGCTGGGCTGTATACTCCTGACACAAGGGGTGAAAAATATAAGGGGTGGGGCTTATGAGAAGTGGAGGGGTCAAAAAGGAAGGACGGGGTCTGGCGCCCCCCCAGCCTAAAATTTCACCAGCCGCCACTGTCAGGCATCATTATATTGGGGCTCCAGAGGGAGTGATAATGCAATGTGATGCACTTGTTTTTTTTTTCATGCTGCTAGAACCAATATATGGATGTTTTCAAAAGAATATATACAGTTGTGCTCATAAGTTTACATACCCTGGCAGAATTTATAATTTCTTGGCCATTTTTCAGAGAATATGAATGATAACACAAAAACCTTTCTTCCACTCATGGTTAGTGTTTGGCTGAAGCCATTTATTCTCAATCAACTACCCAAATGACCCTGATCAAAAGCTAACATACCCCAATTCCTAATACCGTGTATTGCCTCCTTTAACATCAATGACAGCTTGAAGTCTTTTGTGGTATTTGTGGATGGGGCTCTTTATCTTCTCAGATGGTAAAGCTGCACATTCCTCTTGGCAAAAAGCCTCCAGTTCCTGTAAATTCTTGGGCTGTCTTGCATGAACTACACATTTGAGATCTCCCCAGAGTGGCTCAATGATATTGAGGTCAGGAGACTGAGATGGCCACTGCAGAACCTTCACTTTAATCTGCTGTAGCCAATGACAGGTCGACTTCGCCTTGTGTTTTGGATCATTGTCATGTTGAAATGTCCAAGTACGTGCCATGAGCAGCTTCCTGGCTGATGAATGCAAATGTTCCTCCAGTATATTTTGATAACATACTGCATTCATCTTGCCATCAATTTTGACCAAATTTCCTGTGCCTTTGTAGCTCACACATCCCCATAACATATGACAGATATGTGAATGGGGAGCAGGTGTGGTAAATTTGGTGTTATCACTCTCATTCTCTCATACTGGTCACTGGAAGTTCAACATGGCATCTCATGGCAAAGAACTCTCTAAGGATCTGAAAAAAAGAATTGTTGCTCTACATAAAGATGGCCTAGGCTATAAGAAGATCGCCAAGACCCTGAAACTGAGCTGCAGCACAGTGGCCAACAGTGGTTTAACAGGTCAGGTTCCATTCAGAACAGGCCTTACCATGGTCAAACAAAGAAGTTGAGTGCACGTGCTCAGCGTCATATCCAGAGGTTGTCTTTGGGAAATATATATATAAGTGCTGCCAGCATTGCTGCAGAGGTTGAAGGGGTGGGGGGGGTCAGCCTGTCAGTGCTCAGACCATACGCCGCACACTTCATCAAATTAGTCTGCATGGCTGTCATCCCTTGCCTGTGTGTATACTACCCTAGCACTACCCTAGCCTGTGTATATATTGCCCTAGCCTGTCCATATACCCGCAGACCATAGCTGGCGTGAGGAAGTGAGCGGGTGCCGCCACTATTTGTCTTCAGGCTGGGTCCAGAGGCGATGGAGAGGTGCCGCAAAAATCTCCACCATATACATGGACAGGGCAAAGGGGGTGGCAAAATTAGGTTTCGCCTAGGGTGCCAAAAATCCTTGCGCCAGCCCTGTCTACAAATATGGTCTTCCGGTAGTTCGTAGAGCATATTTGTAACAATTATTTGTGGATTTAATTTAGGTTTGTATGGCTTTGTTTTTATGCATTTATATGTATTTTGAACATTAAAATTGATCTTTTTTAAATTTGGTGTCACCTATATTGAGCCACTAAAGTCCAGTTTATTAGGTGGGTACTGACTTATCTGGTCCTGCAGTCTTTTTGTAGTGTAGGTTTCGGATGTAGCTCTAGTCAAATCTCTTTTTCCAATCCATTCATATGCTGACAAAAAAGGAAAGTGAGAGAGAGATGAGCTCATTACTGCGCTGCTTCATGTTTACATTCCAGTCATAAGCTGGGAGTGGGTCAATGACAGTCCAGGCTAAGAGGAATTGGGTAAAATTATGGGGTGGATATAATTCAATTTAGTATACTGAGGAAATCTAGTGACAGAAAAGAAGTAATGTGGGGGATAGCTCCACACTGACGGTGAATAATTCAGCAAAAGTTCCTTTTTATTTTAGATTTAAATTGGCTATTATTTTTTTGTATTTTTAAGAATATTGTAATATGAATTGATTGAACACTCAATTCATTAAAAACCTGGCTCCAATTATCATCCTTTTAAGATGTTATTATCTTAGAGGTTTACAGTGTTTTTTTATTTATTTAAATAAAATTGTTCAACCGAGTAAAAGGTTGTGTGTGTTATTTGTTGTTAGGTACAACTTTCTTTATTCATTATTATTACTTTTTTTAAGGTCAGATCATATTAAAAATCCATTTAAATAAATTTAAAAATCATCATTTTAAAAGTTATACATGCAGAAACTTTCATGGTTTCTTTGGATTGTTTTAAATATAAAGGGTAGGTTGTAGAAATGTTGCATTACTTATGCTTGGTCTGCAATTAAGCTTTCTTACTGTAGGTGGCAAACATGTATAAGGCTACTGGACCTGTGACGCTTCTTATATTTATACAGCAAAAAATAGTATTGAAACATTATAATGGCAATAGTTAATAATGGCAATACTTAATAATGTGTGTCAAGTTAATGACATATTATAACAGCAACCATTTATACTAAAATTGTTGATGTAATTGTAATACAATTAAAGAAAAGTAATTTCTGATATTTTGTAAGCTGCGTGATATTACAATTATTCATGTGTATTATTGTTTTGCATCGTATCAAGTTTTTCATCAAGTTCTTTAGACTAATGTTATTGGTAAAGCTGTTCTACTATTGAATGCAGGCTAAAGCTAGCTCTACACTATTAGAATTTGAATATTCATTTGAACATTTGTGCAAAAATTCTCATCAGTACATTCGGGGGAGTGCGCACCCCCCTGCCGTGCCCACGGCGATCGGAATTCGCCCACAGAACTGATCAATCTACAGGTCCAGGCCAATGATTTCTGGCCTGGACCTGCTGATCAGCTCTGGCAAGTGAAAAGCCTCCTCTGCCTGTGATGTCATCTCCTCTTTCCTATATTGGTGTCACTTGTCTGTTGGTGACAGTAAACAGCGTTAGGGTAGTTAGTGGTAGGCCCAGGTAGGTTTAGAGTACACCCATAACCCTAATAAAGTTTGAATACCCTTGATTGCCCCCCAGTTAACCCTTTCACCCCCTGTCACCAGTGTCACTAGTATAGTGTACAGATCTCTTTTCTGATTGCCGTATTAGTGTCACGGGTGACGCTAGTTATCCAGTTAGTGTCACTGTCAGTTTTTTATAGCATCAGGGTACCCCCATATATTACCTAATAAAGGTTTTAACCCCCTGATCACCCCCTAGTTAACCCTTTCACCCCCTGTCACCACTGATCACCATATTAGTGTCACGGGTGAGGCTAGTTAGTTTTTTAGAGCATCAGGGTACCCGCCGTATATTACCTAATAAAGTTTTAATGCCCCTGATCACCCAGCAGGTGACATCAGTTAGGTTTTAGCATCAGGTATGATTAATAGTGATAACGTTCATAAAAATTGCCTCTGTGCAAAAAAGTGTAAAGAGAGTTCCATTTCTACAAGACTATGGCCCCCTCAGTTCACAGCGGACTAGAGTCCCTCAGAGATAGATGGGTGCTGGATGCCCCTGAGCTAGATAATGAGGACTGGGAAGAAATGTGGGAAGACCCATTCCTTCAAATGGTATCTGTGAAAGATAGACTGATCCAGTTTAAAATCCTACATAGGATCTATTTAACACCGGCACGTCTACACAGGATATATCCCACTGTCCCGGCTGGGTGCTGGAGGTGCGTGGCGGACCCGGCAGACTTTCTCCACATTTTCTGGACATGCCCCAATATACAACCCTTCTGGGCGGGGGTGGCTTCGGCCATACAATCCGTGACCACTATTCAAATTCCCCAGACGGTGGGGGTCTGCCTGCTGGGTCTGGTGGGCGCCCTGGCATACACCCGGGCCTCTAGAACGTTGATAGGGTTGCTCCTGTTCTATGCCAGGAAAGACATCCTCCTACACTGGAAATCCCCGTCAGCTCCAACTCTGGCATCCTGGAAAAAATTAATTAATGTTAACCTGCCGCTATACAAGGCTACTTACTTGGCGAGGGGATGCCCAAAAAAATTTCATAAAGTTTGGGACATCTGGGTGGAGGACCTGTCTACCAATTCCGATCCTGAACCCTCCAGCTAGTCCAGGCCGGGGTGGGGGTAGAGTTATGTGTAAGAACGTGACAAACCACTGCCCACCCCATAAACTATGTAAAGGGGTCTCTCTCCTGAACGAAGACCGAAGTGCCCTATGGATGGCTGCTGCCTATACCTTCCGACAATTCAAGTGCCTACTGGAGCGAGGAGTGTTATTAGTATAGAGGTTGTGTTAGATTGTTGTGATGTGTTAACCCGAGCCTGGGTATGCCCGATAGGCTCTGTTTTGTAACTAAAGTGAAAATCAATAAAAAGAATTTTGAAAAAAAAAGAGAGTTCAATTTCAAAGAGACATCATATGAAAAAGGTATGTTATCAAGAACAACCACCAAGTGACAATTCTTCACCAGTATAGATGGAAGCTTACCGGAGGGCCAGTGACACTCCTTCTCAGGGGTGTCAAAATGCGCTTGAGGGGATCACAGATCTGCCAGAGTACATCTCAGATGTCCACAGATGGCCCGATGGTAGCAGCTTCTTCCCTTCGTATCCAGGATCTTCGTTTCACCTCTCTGGTGGATCAGTGGAATGGTGACCAGGTACAGAATGTATGAAAAAAACATAAGGAGACTCCTCATAGTGTAATAAGTCTCAACTCATGTTTATTAAAATTGTGCATTAACAAGTAAATACAGCGTACAAACGCCGACCAAAGCAAAATCCTATAGAATTCAAAATGCGCATTCGAGGCGGCAAGGCGAACTGGATCCTTCCTTAAATTCCAGGAAGAGATCATCATAGCCATACTGTTTCCAGACTATGCTGTGCCCCAACCTCCCAATGTAAATGCAGTGAGCCAGCTGCATGAGAGGCACTTCCCAGAAGTCCCTTCTGGTACCCCTACCCAACGAGCACCCCAAAGAAGAGGTCGTATTTGCAGCAGGCATGGATATAGGCGTGACACCTGCTCTTATTGTCCCTCAGTCAGTTAATGTTTCCGTCACCACCACACACTAGTAGAGTATTAGTGTAGGGTACAACACTGCACAGTTCTAGGGAACACTAACACAGGGTGTCGAAAGATGAGATGGCCACCATCGCATTTTGAGAGACCTTGAGCTGGAATGTTTACCGTTTAAATAAAAGTGCAAAAAATAAATAAACCACCAAGAAAAAAAAATAAAGAAGCCAAAAATAGTTGTGGTTTTATTGTTCTTCTCTCTCTATTGTTCAGCTCTGTTTTTTTATGCTTAACTGTAATGTTTTAGGGCTCATACACATAGGATGTTTTTTGACTGTTTTTAGCAGCTGTTTTCAGCTGCAGACGTTTTTTTTCTACAGTCAATAAACCCTCCATCATGTTATCCTATGTGTTCATGCACATACAGGCTGTTATCAACTGTTTTTAGCAGTGGCGTTTTTGAGCTGTAAAAAAAAAACCAAGAGCTGAGGGGTTTTTTTGGACTGTTTTCAGCTGTAAAAACGTTCAAAGACGTAAAAACATCCAAAAACGCCCAAAAACGCTAAAAAAAGTCAATCCCCAACGTTTTTAGACGCTTTAGACCAATTGGAAAAAGAAAAAAACGCTGGCCCTTTAAAAACGCAAAAAACACAAAAAACGGCGGTAATATAACGCTGGTAAAAGCTGAAAACATCCCTGATAAGTTACTGACGTTTTTTGGCTGTTTTTTTAAAGTACTGTGTGCACGAAGCCTTATTGTTACTGTGTTTTATCATGTTTGCATTGCAGGTAATGCAATTTGTATTGTTTACTGTGTTTTCTTGTTAACCATTATTTGCATTGCAGGTACATCATTCAGGTACACCTGCAGCACCGATTTATTTATCTTGACAGCAACAGTGTTTGCTCCCACGATATGTAAATCAGTGACTCCAGGGTTGCAGGAGGTGATTTCACCACTACAGTTAACAAAATAGCATATATGCCAAAGCATAGGGGCAGAGGTGGGCATAGGGGCGGATTGTCAGGCTAGGAGCAGATATCAGGTAACAGTTCAGATGTGCTTACTGCAATGCAAAGAGTTCAATGAAAAGAGCACATACCCTGAGCAGGTCTGCTGCAGGTGAGACAGGAGGTTGGCTGGGCAGCCAAGTAGTAATGCTGAGAATGGCAGTACAGTGGAAACTGGTAAAAGCGTAGTCTAGGCAAGCTGGGTCATACCCAGGTAGATCAGAGTCCAAATGGTACCGAATCAGAAACGAACAAAGCAGGGTCATACACAAAAATATACAGAGCAGATACTGTATAAGCTGGTTCTAGCAGTTAGCACACAAGGTAACACACTCTATTACGAGCACTGATTGTATGCTGATAACAGGTGATTTAACCATGTCAATACCATGCACTTAGAACACTTTCCTACCAAACCAATTTTCAGCTTTCAGAGCTGTTGCGATTTGATTTGACAATTGCGCGGTCGTGCGACGTTGTACCCAAACAGATTTTTTATCATTTTGTTCCCACAAATAGAGCTGTCTTTGGTGGTATTTGATCACCTCTGGGGTTTTTATTTTTTGCGCTACAAATAAAAAAAGACCGAAAATTTTGAAAAAAAAATGTTTTTCTCCGTTTCTGTCACCGAACTTTGTAAATAAGTACATTTTCTCGATCTGATGAGGCAGTACTGATGAGGGGGCACTAACAGGCACTGATGATGAGTGATGAGGCACTTATATGCAGCAATGATGGGCACTAATAGGCGGCACTGATAAGCAGCCACTCGGGCTCCGCCTCTTATGTCTTCCTTGCTGCACAAGCTCTAATCTTCTTTATAATAGCGGTGGAGACTTTCTAAGTGCTGGCGACCACGGATGTACATAGGGAGTCAGAGAGAGACACCAGATCCCCCTGGGGACAAAGGGACCACCATCCCCCCTCCTGGGGACAAAGGGACCACTATCGCCCCTGGGGACACAGGGACTGCCATGGCCACCCCCCCAGGAACACAGGAACCACCACCACCACTGGGGACACAGGGACCACCATCCCCCTGGGGAACAGGGACCCCCACCCCCCGGGGACACAGGGACCACCACCCCCCTGGGGTCACAGGCACCTCCACCTCCCCTGGGGACACAGGGACCTCCACCCGCTAGGTACACAGGGACCACCATCCCCCTTGGGTACACAGGGACCACCATCCCCCCTGGGGACACAAGGACCCCCACCCCCCTTGGGGTCACGGGGACCTCCATCCCCCCTGGGATGCAGGGACCACCACCCCCTGGGGACACCGGGACCACCACCCCCCTAGGCACACAGGGACCTCCACCCCCCTGGGGAAACAGGGACCTCCATCCCCCTGGGGACACAGAGACCTCCACACCCCCTGCGGACACAGGGACCTCCACCCCCATGGGGACACAGGGACCACCATTCCCCGGGGACACAGGGACCACCGTCCCCCCCTGGGGACACAGGCACCTCCACCTCCCCTGGGGACACAGGGACCTCCATCCGCCAGGTAAACAGGGACCACCATCCCCCAAATGGACCGCCTACCTCCAGGGACACAGGGGTCCCCTCCACCTC
>BLSH010341351.1:1069740-1080386 GCA_018402905.1 Glandirana rugosa | reverse complement strand
TCACAAAGAATAGGGAGAATATTCGTGATACAGGGTATCGACAGAGGAAGAGGCAAGAAGACAATAGTTGGACTATTGAAGACTGTTCAAGAGACAGTGTACACTATTTTCGTCAGACTCAAAAACAACCCCTGCTACGATATTTATCTAATCGTCTCACGACTTGATAAGTTACTTGTCTATACTTTCAGAGATGGACACTCCTTTACCCCACACACTGTAAGGAGGTTAGTCGACAGAACCGACATACGGGTCCGAAGTGACGTCACAACTTGTCCTTCTCTTTTAGAGGATTTTACTAGACTTGAAATATTTCTTATATATTAATGTATCAATCAGTCCAACTTTTTTCTGTGTATTTTTCTATTTTTTTTTTTTTTTTTTTGGTTGAACTAGATGGACTTGTGTCTTTTTTCAACCTGACTAACTATGTAATTATATATTCTTTATAAAGTTCAGATCATTTTAGGAGATTTTCTCTTCCTGTTCAACACTGCAGTGAAGCCTGGGCATACAGCCAAGACAGCTGATTGGAGGAATGTCACACACCCCATTTCCTCACAGGTAGAGACTTTCATATCTGTTCATTGAATAGTTCAGCACTCTGCTAATCTATTTATAGCATCGTCCCCAACAAAAACTCAGACTGCTTTTATCACATGTGACAGAGAACTTGTCAGAAGTTATCAGGTTGATAACAGAAGAACGGAGAAGGAGACAGCTATGGGACATAGTGCTTATAAGAGGGATAAGAAACACTGCAGATACTGTATATGTGTCCAGCTCAAATTTCATGAATCGGCTTTACATTCACTTTAATTCTTTGTGGCATCGATTCAAGAAGGTGTGGGAAACATTCCTCAAAGATTGCTGCAGATTTGTCGGCTGCACATCCATGATGCAAACCTCCCATTCTTCCTCATTCTGATGCACGGCTTGAACTTCAGCAAGGCATGTTCACCACGTCTAGATGTCTAAATACATTGAATTGCTGCCATGTGATTGGCTGATTAGCAATTTGTGTGAACAAGCAATTAAACAGGTGTACCTAATAAAGTGACCAGTCAGTGCATTAGGGGCACACGGGTGACGTCCCCCCATCCTTTGCGTCCAGCCCCCTAAAATACGTATTAGGGCGCCAGACTATGGATTTCAATGGGGGATTTTTGGAGCACGTAATTAGAGCCAGAGGCTCTAACAGGCTTCAAAAAAGGGTGGGCTTGTGACGCAATGATCCCACCCATTTGTGTGAGATAAAAAATGAATATTCGCTATTGCCACACTGATCCTCCTCCCAGCCAATCAGGAAGGTCTGAGATCTGTCACCCAATTGGCTGAAAGGACAGGCGATCCTATTGGACACCTAGGAGAAAAGGGGAGGAGTCACACAAAAGACACAGGAGCCCACTACCGGTGGAGCCCTCAACACACTGCTGCCCGGTGAAGCCCACCACTGCTCGCTGAAGCCCACAACCCGTCGAAGTCTGGAAAGCCTGCAACCTGCCGTTGCCCGCCGAAGCCCGCAACCCACCCGCCAGGGCCCACAACTGATGGGGTAAGTAATGGGGGGAACTAAGATGCCGTGGACCGACCAACGGGGGGTGGTGGTTGTTTGTCACACCCCAATGCAGAAGCCACCAGCCGCCACTGGTATATACTGTATATATACTGGTGCTGGCATGATGGCACTCAAATGTTCACAAAGTGTAGAAGTTGAGGTGAGTTGAGCCTTTGAGGGAGTGTGCTGCCGAGCATTTGAGCTGTAATGGTGTTTAGAGGGGGACTCTCTATAACAAAGCAGCAGAACATTTTTTTCTTAAGGTTAAATACAGAAGAAAACATTCACCACCACTCATCGTTTCCCCTGGGTGTGCCCACCTCCATTTTTAATTTTACAGATTCCGCTTCCATTGATTTCACCATTTTCACCATTGGAACCATTGACCTAGGATGTTAAATATACACATCAATTTGGCAATCCACATATAACAATTGTTGATAATAAAGAGGAGAAAATGCATTAGTAGTAATAGAGCACTCCTGAATTATGTGACTATAATTTTTTTGCATATTCTTTATTTAAAGTTGAACTCAAGGCATGGGTATTTTAAGTTGCTTTTTTTTTTTAAGTCACACCCCATGTTTCCCAATATGGTGCTAGTACCATACTAATATCATACATGTTTTTAGTGTATGTTTGAAGGCATACTTTTGGTTCCTATTACGGTAGACTGAAGGCTGAAATCCCTTACCCCTACCTTGTGTGCACCATAGGATACTGTACGAGGAGGGGGGGGGCGGGAAATAGCAGCCCCTCACTGGTGATCCTTTCCTATATACACACCAAACCACCCTCCAGTTAGTCAGGCTTTGATCGTGTGATACGTTCCCGGCCCCCTCCTCGTACAGTATCCTATGGTGTACACAAGGTAGGGGTAAGTGATTTCAGCCTTCAGTCTACCGTAATAGGAACCAAAAGTATGCCTCCAAACAGACACTGAAAACATGTATGATATTAGTATGGTACTAGCACCATATAATCCTGGCAAATGACAGCTGAGCATACACTGCAGTAAACAACCTCCAGTGTGTGCTGGTACATTACATAAAGTGCATGTGTATATGTATATATGTGTCTATGGGTATATGCATGATTACACACGATATGCTAATCAGGCTCTGGTAGCCATGAAACACAGGAGGTACTGCGATCATGAAATTCTGTGGATATAGCAGGAGGGCCCAATGGGTGGAGCATGCAAGTAATCCCCTGTACGGCACACGCCCCTAAAGGGGCGGGGCTGTGCAGTTTTACCACCCCCACTATGACATTATCTGTTGTATAAATGTGTGGCACAGTTGGTGTGTAGTAGGCTTTGAAGAAGAGGTAGAAACCTTGAAACGCGTTAGCCTTCGTTGTGTGAGATACCAGTCGTGCAGTATATGCCCATGAATTGAAAGGACTCCACAAATGCTTGTAATGCTCTATTTCACGGCTCGTTTGTGAGTATGTTTTTAACTTCTTAATTAAAGGATTTTATCAAAATATAATGCGCTAGGCCAGTGCGCCATTGTTTTCTTGTCTTTGCTACAGTGCCTTTGTTCACAGTTTGCTGAATGGGTAAACTATATTTGCAGATTTTGTCAGTCCACCCACCCACCCGACTCTCTGGCTTCTAAACCCAAAAGTCATCCATTGGCTGATAGGACTGACCGGGAGCCGGAAGGCTGCTAGTTTTCCAGCATGCTTGGCCGATAGAAGCTGGCGGCTGTTTTTTATTGAACCGGTCAATGAGTATTTAACCAGAGTGTGGCATCAGCTTCTCAAGATCACCTACAGCAGAGCTCAAACTGGAAGAGGGAGGAGAAGCACTTTGGCTCAATTAGAAGTTCTGCAAGCCAATATGCTTAAAAAGGAACAAGAGAGAAGAGAGATGACCTCATCGGTCTGCTTCTGCTCCTTTGATGTTCAAGCAACAGGATGGGGACAGGTTGGTGTAGCAGTTAATTCCTAACTAATTCCAGATAAAACAGCTACTTAGATGTATTTCATCTGTGTATTAAGGTGTCTGTACTGGTGTATAGCTCTCAGAGGTAGAACGTTGAGACAGGAGAGCACCTACTGCAGTCTCAGACGCATTAGCTTCAAGAATGAAGGGTAACATAGGACCAGGATGTGCCAGCACAGGAGCTGTAGCAAAAGCAGCCTTGAGGGATTCAAAGGCTTTAATGGAATGTGGGGACCAATTCTGTGGGTTGCCATCCTTCCTGGTCATATTAGTCAGGGGTTTGACCAGAGAAAATAAATTATGAATACATTCCCAATAATAGTTGGCAAAGCCAAGAAGACATTGTAGAGGACGTAGACCAGGGTTTCTCAATCAAGATTCCTTGGAACCCTAGGGTTCCTCCAGAGATTGTTAGGGGTTCCTTGAGCAATGATCACTATCTACCTCTCAGATAAATTCCCAAAGATACCATTGATATTTTTAGCTATCTGTAAGGGGGTAACTCTTTCCAATGGCCACAAGTATAAGGAGCATTCTTCCCATTGTCCATCATACTAATGTATCATGGGTTGTAGTTTTTTAATTTTTAGCAGGGGTTCCCCGAGACCGGGGAATTATTTCAAGGGTTCCTCTGTGTTGAAAAGGTTGAGAAAGGCTGACGTAGACCTATGGGTCAAGGCCACTGTAAGACTACAGATAGGTCCATCCAAAACCGCAGCAGAAATTACATAACCCAAAAATTTAACCTGTTCACGATGGAACTCGCACTTTTCCAACTTGTAATACAGGTTGTTCTCTCTCAATTTCTGTAGCACATGGGAGATGTCTGTGTGGTGGTTCTCTGGTGATTTAAAATATATGAGAATATCATTGAGGTAAACCATCACACATTGCCGTAGTATATCTTGGATGACAGTGTTAATAAATTCCTGGAAAACTGCAGGAGCGTTGCAGAGACCAAAGGGCATTAAAAGGTATTCGTAGTGTCTGGTCCTAGTATTAAATGTAGTTTTCCATTTGTCGCCCTCTTTAATCCTGATGAGATTGTAAGACCCTCTCAAATCAAACTTAGTGAAGACTGTTGCTCCCTTGAGGCGGTAAAATTATTCCGTAATCAATGGGATTGAGCATATATAGCATATATAAGCATATATATATAACAGTAATGCGATTGAAACTCCTATAATCGATACAGAGTCTCAGTTCCCCACTCTTCTTTTTCACAAAGAAAAAGCCAGTTCTGGCAGGAGAAGAGGATTTACAGATGAACCCCCGGAATAGTGAATCCGCAACATACTCCTCCATAGCCTTATTCTCTGAGCAGAGGGTAAACCCGGCCACGAGGAGGATTGGCTCAAGGTTCAAGGTCAATTGTGCAATCATAAGGCTGATGGTGGCGGCAAAATACCGGCCTGACCTTTGTCGAAAATATCACTGAATTCATGGTACTCTTCTGTCAATGAAGAGACTGAAGACGTGCACATGACCATAATCACTTTCTGAAAACATGTATTAGTGCATTGTGACGGCTATGACAGAACCTTGGCACTATGCCAATCAAAAGACATATTGTGCCTCTGTATCCAATGATAACCAATGATGACCGGGTAATGAGATGAGGAAATGACTTTCAATTGGATTATCTCATGGTGAAGAGCTCCTACAGCCATAGTCAATGGAGCGGTTTCATGGGTCACATGAGCAGGCTGTAGAGGTCTCCCATCAATAGCATCAATGGCAAGTGGGGAGGCACAAGGCTGCAGTGGTATTGAGGGCTTTGACATGAAGGTACTATCTATGAACAAGTCTGCAGCCCCAGAATCGATTAGTGCCTGGGTATCTATGGAAAACTCAGACCAGGAAAGGGTAACCGGAACTAGAGGATTATCCTTCAGGATAGCTGGGGATGCAAAGATGCCACCTAAGGACTGTCCCCTACAGGACCTCAGGTTCGGGCATTTCCCAAATGGGTTGGACAGTAAGTGACCTGCCTGGCCACAGTAAAGACACAATCTCTCCCTCTTCCTAAAGGCCCTTTCTTTGGCAGAGAGTTGTGTGAAACCCAGCTGGTAAGGGCACTACTTCACTGGAGGATTTAGGCCCAGTAGGCATGGGAGGGAATGCAAAGTTTGGAGCCAAACATACAGGAGGCTTTCACAAGTGCTCCTTAAAGGAAAGACTCTCTCAGAGTCTGGTATCAATGAGAATGGCAAACGAGATCAACTCCTCAAGATTCCTAGGTATATCTCCAGCTGCAATCCCATCCTTAATGGTATCAGAGAGACCATGGGAAAAAAAGCAGCCATGAGAGCCTCATTGTTCCAACCAACCTCTGCTGCCAGAGTATTGAATTCAATGGCGTAGTCGACAGCAGTTCATGTACTCTGTTTAATGGACATGAGGCTTTTGACAGCAGAGGTGGAGCGAGCAGGGATATCAGATATCCTTTTATAGGAGGCCACAAACTCAGGGTAATTCTGGACAGCAGGTTTTTGTCTAAACCAAGGTTCTGTCAGAAAGCAAAGAAATAATGAAGCCTACTTTGCTTCTATCCGTAGTGAACGCCCAGGGCAGCATCTCAAAATATATTCCAACCTGTTTGAGAAATCCTCTGCAGTGAGCTGGATCACCCCCAAAATGCTGGGGAAGTGGAGCAGAACCAGTCATACTTCTTACAGAAGTAGTATTAAAATTAAAGATAAATTTATACACTTCCATGTCGTACCATTTTCATTGTTCTACCATACTTTGTCGAGAAATTACGAAGCATTATATTAGTTAGTATTAGTATATTAATGGCCGAATTCTGGTAAAATTTAGCTGCTTTCATTTCCAAGAAACAGAAGTCAGCCAGGCCAAGTCATACACAGGAACATAAGCAGGAACACACAGGAAGTATTGACCACGCAAGGGTGAGGAGAGAATGAGCTAAGCTACTTAAAGTGTAAGTTCACCTTTACAGAAAATCTATAAGTTGAATGTACACTGGACCCCCTCCCCATCGCACTCGGCCCTGCTGTACTTGAGGCTGGCAATCTCCCACACTGACACATCGTATCACCGCTTTACCAGTCTGGGGATTGGAAATCCCCGTGGCTTCTTCTTCTCTAGCACTGACAGGATGGGCTACACGGGTTCTGATTGGTCGGCACCGCCCCTGTAATGACACCGACCAATCAGAATGCCTCCTATCCGTACCTCTATGAGATACATTTAGGAGATGAAGCCACTGGGATTTTCTGATCCCAGACCAGTAAAGCGGCTTTATGATGTGTCAGTGCGGGAGATCGCTGGCTTCAGGTACAGCTGGACCGGGTAACTAAAAAGAGGGAGGGGGGAGGAGGGAGATTCTGGAGGTGTGGAGTCACCCACAGAGTGGAACCGGCTTCCGAAGGAACGCACTGCAGCATACAAAATGCAAAAAATGTATTGGTGCGATAACATCACACAGTTAAAATGTTCCAGACAACGTTGCTATAGAACAAACAAACAACCCTGGTAAACTCGCAGCAGCCACACATACATTGTGCAAAGAATGCTGAGGAGGAGGGGGGCTGTAGAGCCAGTCACTGCTGGGAGGGGGGAGCACCAGGGATTCCGTGGAAACCTCCTGGGTATACTCGGAGGGGACTAGATTCTAGAAGTTGGGAATGGGTGCAGGTGAGTACAATGTTCCAAGTGACGAATCTGGGCAAAATGAGGGGTGAACCAGCTAAGGGGATGTAACATGCATTTGACGTAGCCACTGAGGGTCTGTTTGACAGTGAAGAGTCAGGTTCACAGTATTGACAAAACACAAAGGAAGGCGCCTCTAAGTGCAATACGCTTGGTACATTTAATAGATAACCAGATTAAGAGCACTCACATGGATATAAAAACAGTAGGCATTATCGGCTGATCATATGGAGCAGAGGAGTCGCTGTCACTCCCAGGGTGTCCGAGATGTAATGAAGGATCCTCCGTTCGTTCGTCACCGTACCTAGATGGAAAAGCCAGCTTGTGCGGTGACAGGAGCGAGGCTAGGAACGCGGCTGCAAGGAAGTCCTGGGGTGATGGCGTCATAGGAATGCGACGCGTTTCGTAGGCTAGCAGGTCAGATGGTATGTGTCCTGCGCCACTTCATCAGGCAAATCAAAGGAGATCAGTCCACTGGATAAAATCATGTGCACATTTAAATGGCTAGTGCATGCCCCTTGATTAGCAGTTGGTAATCTCATTCAAATCTCTGTCCACTTCAGTCATATCAATGTAAACTTCTAGATCCAAATGACTTCTTGCAGGACAATGACCTGATGCCGTGGTTCTTCTTGCTCCAAGGTCAGATTGTCATAGCTGAGAAGTGGTGGTCACAGAGAGATGATGTCACATTGAAAATGAGGATTGAGTGGACTTGAAAGATGAATTCACCAGAACCTTCCACTTCTTTCTAGAAACCTGGAGGAGGGTTTCTGGTCAGAGAGCTGGGAGATAGGTGGAGCCATCTGGAGTATTTCTAGGGAGCCCTGACCAATCCTATACCGGTGTATAGTAAAAATACGCCGGTAAGGTGCACTCCCTATGCTAACAGTCCGTCATATGACGTCCTGCGGTTTTCACCGCTCTGCGGGCCCCCCCTCCTTCGGGACTCAGCCCATCCCCGATCAGGGTAAAGAGCCAATAAATTTGGCTCTTTACTACGTGACTGGCTGTGTCCTATCACAGCCGGTCATTCGCTATGCAGCTGCATTCGCCCGTGCACGCCGCTTGTGCCCGGCGATCGGGGTTGCGGCTTGTCCCTCGGACAGATCCCAACCCCGATCAGGGTAAAGAGCCAATGAAATTGGCTCTTTACCACGTGACCGGCTGTGTCCAATCACCCTGTCGCCAGAGTACCTGTCACCAGAAAACCTGTCACCAATCAGTACCTGTCACTAGAGTACCTGTCACCAGAGTACCTGTCACCAACCAGAGTACCTGTCACTAGAGCACCTGTCACTAGAGTACCAGTCACCAATCAGAGCACCAGTCACCAATCAGTACCTGTCACCAATCAATCAGAGTAGTCTGCAGTCCAAGTACCTATCACCAGAGTACCTGTCACCAATCAGAGTACCAGTCATCATGTGCAGAAAGAGATTATACACTACAGAAGAGGCATATCAGATGCTGAGCCTGACCGATGAGAGCAGTAGTGAGCTCTCACTGCCCAGCCACAGTTCTGATTCCGGTTCTGGTTTCGAATACGTGCCCACTGAAGACAATACATCTTCATCAGAATTTGAGGAGAAAGCAGTCCGTCCTAAAAGAAGATGGACTGAAGACCAGGCAGCAACCAGCAGTGCCAGACACCCCAATGGCCAATTGGCAAATGCCAATGGCGCTAGATCCAAGGAGGAAATGACCAGTACAAGCGCTGGCACTTTTTACGCCAAAGAATTAGGGCCCAAACCCAGCTCCCGGAGGCCTTGGCAAACCCATTGTGGTTGCCTTCTACCACAGGGTCAGCCACAATCCCCCCTTTTACAGGACAGCCAGGTGTTAAAGTGAACACAGAGGGCTTCTCCGAAATAGATTTTTTAAATGTATTTTTCTCTGACTAGTTGATCCACAACATCTTGGACCAAACCAATCTTTTTGCTCGTCAATTTATAGCAAACCACCCCAACTCAAGTTATGCCCGCCCCTTCCAATGGAGACCGTAACTGTGGAGGAGTTTATTTTTAGGCCTCACACTCAACATGGGGCTTACAAAAAAGAAAGAATTGCACACGTACTGGTCTACCCACCCCATCCACCACATGCCAGTTTTTTCAAGTGTCATGACCAGGTCCCGCTTTGAAATTATAATGCACTTCCTGCATTTTAGCGACAACACGCAGTGCCCCCCCCCCCCCGAAATCATCCCGACTTTGACAAGTTATGTAAAATTCGCCCCCTTATTGATTATTTCTCCAAGAGGTTTTCCGAGCTTTACACCCCTGACAAAAACATATCTGTGAACGAATCCCTGGTCCATTTCACAGGCCGGCTGGGAATCAAACAGTATATCCCAAGTAAGAGGGCCAGATATGGTTTGAAGCTCAACAAGCTTTGTGAAAGCTCCACCGGTTATGTCTATGCCTTTCGTGTGTACGAAGGCAAAGATTCCCAGCTCCAGCCCCTTGAGTGTCCACCATACATGGGAACAAGTGGGAAAATTGTCTGGCATTTGGCATTCCCACTCTTCCAAAAGGGGTATCACATTTATATGGACAACTACTAGTTTGCCCCTTTTACGCCACCTTTACCTAAATAAAACATTGGCCTGTGGTACAGCAAGGAAAAACAGGCAGGGCTTCCCACAGCGTCTTCTCAACACAAGGCTACAAAGGGGGGAATCGGAAAAGCCTGAGGAACGAGGAAGTGTTGGCGCTGAAGTGGAGAGATAAGAAGGACATATAAGTCATGTCAACCATCCACGATGACACCTCGGTGGAAGTTCCCAGAAGACGCGGACCAGTTCGAAAGCCTTGCTGTATCCACGAATACAATAAATTCATGGGGGGGTGGATTTAAACGATCAGATGTTGCAGCCCTACCTATCCACAAGAAAGTCCCTCTTCTGGTTTAAAAAAGTTGCAACTCATTTATCACTTATCAAAAATCGACCCAACACCAAGTATCCAACACCTTCCTAAAATTTATTGAAGATGTCATCACTGCCCTGCTATATCCACAAGGATCAGCCCAAGAAAGCCTTCACTCCGATTGTGTCAGCAGACTGCATGAGCGTCATTTTTCTGAAAAGATTCCACCATCGGCAAACGGAAGATGACGCCAAAAAAAATGTTGGGTGTACAGCAAAAGAAGAGTTAGGAGAGACACTAGTTTCCATTGTCCCCAATGTCCCTCCCAACCTGGCCTCTCCTTTTCACGGAGAATGCTTCCGATGCTATCATACCCTTGTATATTATTAGCCCATATTTCAAGTATACTGCCATTTCCCCATTTTCAAATTCCTGTTCCCTGATTAGTTCCCTGTTTCCTCAACCAACCATGCCACTGCCTTCCATGTGAACTGACCCTGGCCTGTTTAACGGCTAACAAAAACCTTTTACCTTTCCTGGTCTATCTCCTTATAACCCATATATGGGGGGGGGGGGGTCTTTGTCGTTTGCG
>BLSH010341351.1:1000204-1030881 GCA_018402905.1 Glandirana rugosa | reverse complement strand
AAGGAAGGTGTCAATAAACCTGTCGCTTTCCTTTAAAGGTGGACATACCTTAAAAAAAGAGAGTTTTACAGTTCGTTACCAAAATAACGAGAAGATAAAAATTCTCACTAACCACTATTTAGAACTTTTTCAACCTATCTACGCGGTAACTTCTCTTAAACCAGTAAAAATCTCAACTCGCTTGGAGACCTTCAAGCCCAAGACGACCAGGCCGGCTTGAAGCCCTGTTTCAGGCCCAGGCCCAGGCCCAGGTCTGCTTCCTTTTGCAGCCCTCTAGGGCTTTCCAGGACTTTGTTACAGCTATTTTTGTGCCTAAAAGTTTGGGTCCCCATTGATTTCAATGGGGTTCGTTGTCCGTGCGATCGTTCGGGTTCCGTCTGGACCCGGACCCGGACCCGGACTTTGTCCCGAAGTTCGGCCGGACCAGCAGAACCCGAACTTCCAGAGGTTCGCTCAACTCTAAAAATGACCAAATTCTCTTCAATGGCGCATCTATCCAACTTTTTCAAGATTTATCACCAATCACTCTTAAAAATAGAAGAGCAATAAAACCATTGCTTGACATTTTGAGAGAAAAAAATTCCATACAGGTGGAAATTTCCTTTCGCTGTCCAAATAACTGTGGAAGGAAGATAGGTGCTTCTCCCCACCCGTGAAGACATACCATTCTTTTGTGAAGCAATACAAAGTGAAATAATCGAATTGCCAGAATGGTATCAAGAATTCCGCCTCCCTCCACAAGCTCCAACAGCAGGGAATTCACCAGGAAAATCACCCCACAACTCTCCCTACCCCAAAGGGAAAAAACAGAAATACAATGAGGGACAAGGTACAAGTAACCCAGCATCCAAAACCCCAAGAGTCAGAAACAATAGACACTGAAACTAACCTACTCATACTGGATAATACCCAAACATGTTGACAAAGAAGAATTACAAACCCCTGATAGCTTCAGCATAAGGACTAGAACTAGCGGACATCCGTTTGAACGATTTCACTATGATATCTGGCAAAGAACAAGGACACATATAGAATCATCACCTGTTGCACAAGAGGTGAGATGGAGGACAACTGGTCTGGAGAGATAAGTATACAACCATGCTCCAGCTGAACCCTGCATGGTTTCACAGACTATCCCATCCCCCCACACCCATAGAAACAATTTCAGATACTAAAGAGAACAAAACGGATCTGTCCTCCCCCCTCCCCCTTTCTTCCCCTTTTTTTTTTTTTTTTTTTTTTTCTCTGTGTCTAGACAAGCTCATAAAGTCATAAAGTTGAGACAGAAGAAAATGCTGACTGCTAGCAGGGGCGTATAGTAGAAGCCTTGGTCATGTTTTACTGTTATTTACATAGATTAACATTGTTAATTTTGTTCAAGGCGATAATGTTAAGAATTGTCAAATTGCTCAACGCCAAAAGGGTCTCTCCACAGAAAATAGGATACCTCTAAACCTTATAGAATAGGAGACAATAAAAGCCTCCTCCTACAACAATTGGACATTGGCAAAAGGGAAGGGAGGGGAGGAGGAGGAGAAGAAAAGAGAGAAAAAGAAAAGAGAGAGGAAAGAAAATGATGGACGAGACCCTTGTGGCGACATTGTTTTGCTGTTATGGTTACAATATCAGTTCTGAGTTTTACCAGTTGATATCAGTTTAAACACGTTTGATAGTGTTTACATACTTATTGCGAGAAATCACATCCTATCTAGTTTAAAGCATTTCTACACATACAAAACCACGCTTCAGCATGAGTGGCACGCCTCGGGTGTTGCCCTTGTGCTGAATACAACACAACTTAACCCAACTCATCCCAGCACAAAGGAGACATTAACTGAATCTTATTAACTGGGATGTGTGGTGACCCCCTATATGAGACATAATCTTACAGATACAATTCAACCTCAAACTCTCCTCGCCAAGTTTAAAAATTACCTAGCCTTACCGAGAAACCTCTTCCACGACCCCCAAGAGAAAAACAGAAAAAGTACTTTACAACGATATATTTCATTTATACATCTATTTCTAAAACCTCAACACTCCTCAGTTGGTTGCAGGACAACACCAGAGGTAGTGTTATACAGAGGAAACTCTACCCCCTTCCCCCCTTCTACTCCCCCCTCCCCTTCACTTTCCCCCACTTCCACCAATACTCAATACAAACATGGCATACACCAATCAAGGGAAGAACCCTACAATCATTTCGCATAACGTCAACGGTCTTGGAACACCCGAAAAAAGACATAAACTCCTAAAAGAACTTAAGAAGATCCAACCACAAATAGTATTCTTACAAGAGACACACTTTAAAGGTACAGCAATCCCTAAAATAACCAATAACTCCTTCATCAAAGCCTATCATGCCACTAACCCACAGGCCAAAACAAAGGGAGTGTCAATACTCTTGAGTAAAGACTCTACATTTCAGGCCGAACATATACTCGCTGACACTTAGGGCAGATATATATTCTTAAAAGGGACAATGTTGGGCACCCAGACAACCCTGGCAAATCTCTACTTCCCAAATAAAGCACACGCTTCCTTTTGCCCAAAAATAGTCTATGAATTAAAAAGTTTTGCGTCTGGACGGTTAATACTTGGGGGAGACTTTAACATTCCCCTGAACCCACTCCAAGACACCTCCACCGGAAAAACTAGCGTCGCTTATCGTGTTCTTAAAATAATTAAAACACTACTACAATCTCTTGCCCTTATTGACACGTGGAGACTACTCAACCCCAAAGAAAAAGATTTTACATTCTTCTCAAATCCACATAAGAGATACACCAGAATCGACTATCTCTTCATTTCACAAAGAGATATCCCAACCCTTCAAAAGGCCAAAATAGGACATATAACAATAACAGATCATGCACCGATATCAATACACTTAACTACCAAGAAACAAGAACCAAAAACATTTAACTGGAGATTAAACCCCTCACTCCTAACAGACCCTGAAATCCTAGCACACATCAAAAAGAACCTATCTAACTACTTCCTCAATAACTGCAATCAAGATACTTCGCCATTCTCGATTTGGGAAGCACATAAATGTGTGGTTAGGGCCGACTTCATTAAATGGGGAGCCCAAAAGAAAAAAGAAAATGAAAAACATATTGCTAATCTTCTAACAAAAATCGGCCAACTAGAAAAATCACACAAGCAATCACAAGCTTTAGAAACGGAACAAAATCTAATCAACATAAGAAAGGAACTTCAAAACCTTTTGGACAAAAACACCAGAAGATCCCCTTTCCTTAAAAAAACAATATACTATGAATATGGAGACAAAAATAGTAAATTATTGGCAAGAGCCTTAAAAGACACGAAATTAGCAAACGTTATCCACAGCATACATGACCCCAAAGGAGCAGAACATTTCGAAACAAATAAAATCGCAAAGATCTTTCAGGACTATTACACAAAGCTATACAATATCACCTCACAAGACAAAGCCCCAAACTCTACAGCCCCAAGAGCAACATATATTAAAGAATTCCTACAACATAGTAAACTACCCAAAATCACAGAAATTGACGTTGAAGCCCTAGAAAAAGATATCACGATAGAAGAGATCACAGACACTATTTCAGGACTTAAAACTGAGAAAAGTCCAGGCCCAGACGGCCTTACATCTCAATACTATAAGACTTTCAACTCCATACTAGCTAAACCACTAGCAGAAGCTCTTAATTACCTGAATAAGAAAACCACGACATCGTCAGAATTTCTCGCAGCGCAGATTACTTTAATTCCAAGACAAGATAAGGACCACAAGAAATGCGCCAATTACAGACCTATATCACTTCTGAATCTTGATCTCAAGCTCCTAACAAAGATTCTAGCTAACAGACTAAGACCCCTACTATCAAAAATAATAGGCCCAGAACAGGTAGGCTTCATGCCTGGCCGTGAAGCAAAGGATAACATTATTAAAAACCTGAATTTAATACACAGATTACGGAGCGAGAATGTTGAGGGCCTTCTCCTGTCGACGGACGCGGAGAAGGCCTTCGACAGAGTAGCTTGGAATTACATTTTCGCTACATGCGAGCATGTAGGTCTGGGCAAGAAAATGATGTCCTGGATTCAATCCATATACGATAATCCCACGGCAAAAATCAAAATCAATAATCATCTATCGGATCCCATCCAAATTAAAAATGGCACCAGACAAGGATGCCCCCTATCTCCACTGCTATTTATTTTGACACTGGAACCCCTTATCAGAACCATCAACAACAACGAGAACATAAAAGGGTTCATTATGAACCAAAGAGAGTACAAAATAGCAGCTTATGCTGATAATTTACTATTCTTCATATCTAAACCACACATATCTATACCAAATTTAAATGAAGTCTTCAAACAGTTCAGGCTTATTTCCAACTTCAAAATAAATAGCAGTAAATCCAAAGCAATGAACTTATCACTTCCCAAAGACACAGAAGAACTCACCAAACGTAACTGTCCATACAAATGGGAATCATCCTCTCTTAAATATCTAGGGGTGAGAATAACGCGCAACTTCAAAGATCTATACCACTACAATTTTTACCCACTTCTGAAAAAAATTGAAGAAGACCTTAAAAAATGGAATTCTAAACAAATTTCATGGTTCGGCAGAGCCGCCATACTAAAAATGACTGTCTTACCCAGACTGCTTTATATGTTCCACGCCCTTCCCATTGACATACCCCATGATTTCTTTAAGAGACTCACTATCGCCAAAAGAAATTTTTTATGGGCACATAAAAAACCCCGCATTCAGTTAAAATTGCTTACACTACCCAAGGATAAAGGGGGACTAGGTCTACCAGACTTTAAAAAATATTACTATGCAACGCACATTTCCAGACTGATTGACCAAAGCTAAATTCCACCCTCACATAATTAAAAACCACCCGCTAATTAGCACCACTTTAAAAATTATCCAAAAAATGGTAGACACCCATCATCTTTCCTCCATCATTAGCCCACTAACTGCGATCGCAGGCAACCCAGAATTCCCTCCAGGATCTGAAAAAATCAACCATCTCAGATCAGAGAGAGACACGCCCCTATTAGTACACGACTGCCTACACAACAACAAGATCCTATCCTTTCATCAACTTAGGAATAAGATACTAAACCATTCTTTAAACACCTGGACATACTTACAAATTCATGACTTTGTCAGGAATAATAAAGATAAAGATCTCATGGCGAGACCTTTCACAACCCTCGAAAAGATCTGTTTTGACCAAAAACCTATTAAAGGTGCCACCTCACTAGCATATAAATGGATCTCACAACCAAGCACTGATTTCATAGACAGATACAAATCTACATGGGAAAAAGAACTGAACATTCAAATTTCAGAAGCACAATGGGAGAAAGCGTGCGTCAAATGCTCACTAAGCACTCAAATGCAAGAAACGTCCTTCAAAGTTCGAAACCAATGGTATATCACACCTGCGAAAATAAAAGGATTGAACCCAGTAGAATCGGACAAGTGCTGGAGATGCTTAGATGAGGTAGGCACCTTTGTACACATTTGGTGGTCTTGCCGTGAGATCCAGAAATTCTGGACAGAAGTCATTAAAAATCACCGAAACTAATATCAAATTCGATGCGGCCCTATGTCTATTACACATTCACAGACTCACATACAGAAAATACAAAAAATCCCTAATAAGACATATGCTCAATGCAGCAAAAACTTTGATACCGCTTTATTGGAAATCAACACATTCTCCAACCATCAAGGAATAGTTAATAAAAATAAACACAATTTATGATATGGAAGAAACATTAGCAATTAAAAAAGAAAACGCACAACAATTCCACAGTTTATGGAAGAAATGGGCCCAGTTCAAATCTTCAGAAGAATATACGAACTTACTGAAATAAACCTATAACTGCCACTACACCACCCTGTTATAAGATCGTTTGACAATCACCGACTAATCAAATATATTTCCCTTTCCCAATCCAGACAAATACGAGGTTTACTTCCCAGACCTTGACACCCCAATATATAGAAATAATAAATTAACATTGTTACAAGATAGATGAATAACAAGTATTAATTAACAATTTCTGTATTGAACACATAGCCATGTAATAACTTTTTGCTACATCTGTTCTGAAACTTCATATGTAAATGATTGTATTTTCTTAAATATTCAATAAAGCTTTATTGGAAAAAAAAAAAAAACATACACTGGAGAGGGAGCTAACTGCGGTTATTAATCTGAAAAATACTTTATTTGAAAAATGTCAAAAATCTGTCATAAGGTCATCAAATATACATAAACACAATACAACAAAACAGAGCACTTGACATAAAAATAACAACGTTGTGTATTAAAAGACGCTCGCTAGCTCAGCCAAATGCACACAGCCAGTGGTGTTCAGCATAGCATTAATAGACCCTCATTGCAGAAGTGTAGGTAAGTGTGTGGTGCTGCGGACCTTGGAGGGAGTCTAGGGAAACCCTGATGGCATCCACTTAAAAAAGTGTTATGCTCCAAAGAGGGACATCCAATCTCACTATTGGTCCTGTGTGCCACTCCCTGATATGTACATTTGATGGCCACCCGACAGGCCCACCCCCTTAGCGCTGATTGGGTAAGGTGTTTGGTTCAAAATGAAACCAATAAGTCTCGAAAGCACCGTCCAGAAGTATCCCAGCCTTTTGTGACATGCTCACCTGTCAGATTCAGTGAAAAGTGGAAAATATACCACTGGTAATGTGATAGTAATTCAGACAGTGCATTAAAGAGCAAGACAGCTGTGATGGTATTCAAAGGATTAATTAAGACCGAGGGTAATCTGGGAAACCTTGACATACGCCACCTTACATGTAAGTGTCAATATGTATATATAGGACCTCCAGTTACCCTATGTGTGTTAGAGAAGGAACATTTCTGCCAGTAAAATCTGGCTGTTTCCGCGGTGGCGCCAAATTGTGCTATTTAAACCCAGAGATCCCAGCATGCTCCCAAGTGCTGCTCGTTCTACAGCGTCCGTGACCTGTGAGTCTCAGCTCCTACTACCTGTTCCTGTGTTTGTTCTGCCTCCTGTTGACCCGGCTTGTCCTGACCTGCTGTTCTGCTACCTGCACTGACCCCGGCTATCCACGACCATCCGATTGTCTGCTCCCTTGTACCTCTGCTGCCCGCCCGTTAACGAACCTTGCTTGGACTTGACTACCCGTTTGCCTGATCCTTTTGTACCTTCCTGCCTGCCTGTTGCCGAACCAGCCTGAACGACCATCCTTCTATTTGCACGTCTTCTGGAGCCTCACAACATCATCGGTGACCCTCCATCCCTCGTGCCATCCCGCACTCTTGGGCCTCTGTCTACTCTACCAGGGGTCCTTGATTGGGTGCGCAAGAGCGGTTGTTCCCTGACAGACTCCCCCACCACGTTCGTGACAGAAACGAGCAGCCATGACTGAGTCTGCGCAGGGAACATGCTCCGCTATGGACGACTTGTGCGCACACCTCGCAGGCCTCACTCAAGCCTTCAAGAACCTCCAAGAGGGATATACCCGGTTAGAGGAACGGGTGCAGGAACTTTCTGCCGCTCCGGCCTCCGGTGCTACAGCTTCCCGTGCCATAGTGGCGCTGCCCTCGAAACTTTGGAGGAGCTGATCAACCTGGCCATCTCCATAGACCGGCGCCTCAG
Source organism: Glandirana rugosa (assembly GCA_018402905.1). Lineage (NCBI taxonomy): Eukaryota > Metazoa > Chordata > Amphibia > Anura > Ranidae > Glandirana > Glandirana rugosa. Next base: position 1,023,204 of record BLSH010341351.1, on the reverse strand, counting down.
GAAGCGCCGCGCCGAGAGGTCTTCCGGACAGTTACATCCTACCTGGATGCTTCCTCGGGTCCCCAGCTACCCGACTCCGCCTACTTTCCGACCGACAACCTCCTCCTCCTCTCCTCTGGACACCTTCGAACCTATGCAGATTGAGTTGCTCTGGGCCTTCTCTCAGCACCTCTGAGACCTTCTCTCAGAGGAAAGACAACTCCGGTTCCAGCTAAACCTCTGCCTCTACTGCGGGGAGCCCGGTCACATGGTCAGAACGTGCCCCGCGAAGCACGGTAAGTACTTAACCACTGTATCTAATGACCTGACTAAGTCTCCTGCTCATCTCACCATTTTCCTGCCCCTACAGCTTCCCGGAGGGATTATCACAGTGCCGGCAATCCTTGACTCCGGGGCGTGCAGTTGTTTTATTGACTTGGATTTCGCTGCACAGCATCTTATTCCCCTACAACCCAAGGCTCATAAATTGGTGATCCGCTTGGCCGATGGGTCACACATCAAGTCCGGGACTGTTACGCATGAAACGGTCCCTCTTCCCTCCTGCACTCTGGATGGTCACAAAGAACGTCTGCAGCTGGATGCCATTGCATCTTCTCTCTGCCCCATCATCCTGGGATAGCCCTGGTTCCAGGCACATAACCCCAGCATAGACTGGACAACTGGAGCCCTCCACTTCCAGTCACCTTATTGCCGCCAGCATTGCCTGAGTCCCAGAGATGGAACTGGCCCCTTACTCCTCAGCCTGGAGTCTGACACCGAGCCTGACATTCGAACTCTCCTTCCTCAGGCTTATCATTCGTTTCTGGACATTTTTAGTAAGAAGGGGGCTGATAAACTCCCGCCGCATAGGCCCTACGATTGCCCCATCGAACTGCTGCCCGGGGCTGAAGTGCCTTTTGGGAGGATTTACCCTCTCTCTGAGCCTGAACTAGCTGCCCTCAAATCTTACTTGGACGAAAACACCAAGAAGGGGTTTATCAGACCATCTACATCTCCGGCCGGAGCCAGTATCTTCTTTGTGGAGAAGAAGGATCACTCGCTCCGGCCGTGCATAGACTACAGGGAGTTAAAGCGGGTAACTATTAAAAATCGGTACCCGCTACCCTTGGTTCCGGAACTTTTCCAGCGGCTGGGGTCAGCAACCATCTTTACCAAGCTTGACCTTCGTGGGGCATACAACCTCATTCGGATCAGGGAAGGAGACGAGCGGAAGACCGCATTCCGCACTCGTTTTGGGGATTATGAATATTTGGTGATGCCCTTCGGCCTATGCAATGCCCCCGCAACATTCCAGCACTTTGTCAACGACGTGCTCCGAGACTTCCTGGACCTCTTCGTAATCATATACTTAGATGACATCCTGGTCTTCTCTGCTTCCTTGGAGGAACACCGCAGGCACGTCACCAAGGTTCTGGGGCGACTACGGCAGCACGGTTTATATGCCAAAGTGGAAAAGTGCTCTTTTGAACAGCCCAGTATGCACTTTCTGGGGCTGATTATCTCTACAACAGGCGTTCACATGGATCCCCAGAAAGTCTCCACTATCTTGGAATGGCCCGCTCCGACAGACCGAAAAGGGGTTCAGAGATTTCTGGGCTTCGCGAACTTCTACAGAAAATTCATAAAGGGATTCTCTGCCATCGTGGAGCCTATCACGCGATTGACTAAACAGAACACCCGATACCAGTGGTCTTCTGAGGCTCAAGCCGCCTTTCAGAGACTCAAGTCTCTTTTCACTTCTGCTCCCATTTTGAAACACCCGGACCCAGCCTTGAGGTGGACGCATCTGAAACCGCAGTAGGGGCTATCCTGTCCCAGCGCCGGGGTATCAAGGCCCTGCTCCACCCAGTAGCCTTCTTCTCCCGGAAACTAACCGCACCAGAGCGGAATTATGACATAGGAGACAGAGAGCTACTGGCTATGAGGAGTGGCGGTACTTGCTGGAAGGGGCTTCTCATCCTATCCTTATCTTCACTGATCACAAAAACCTGGAGTACCTCCGAACAGCAAAGAGGCTAAGACCTCAGCAGGCCCGCTGGGCTTCTCCAGGTTTCACTTCCATTTGACGTATCGCCCAGGGTCTAAAAACAGCAAGCCCGACGCCCTTTCCCGGATGTTCTCGGAGCCAGGAAATACTGCCCCACCTGACACCGTACTTCCAGCACGGAATTTCCTTCTGTCCGATGAGGACTTTCTCAACCAACTTTGTCGGGTCCTGGCCAGTTCCGCTACTAACAGGGTGTTAGAAGAGTGTGCTGAGGGTTAATAGCATTTACGTGTTGTTTCCTCTAATTCATTGAGGAGCAGCCCTATTTAAACTTCCTGCTTCCTGTAGTAAGTGCTGTCGGATCTACAGCGTGTTAGTGAGTTCCTGTGACCTGTTTTCCCAGTCTTCCTGTATCTGTGACCCGGCTTGCCTGACCTCTGATTGAACTCTGCCTGTACCGACCCTCTGCCTGCCTACGACCATGTCTCTGCCTAACACTCTTGTACCTCAGCCGCCCGCCTGTTTACGACCCCGCCTGCACCCGACGTCCCGCTTGCCTGTTCCTTTGTACCGCACTAGCCTGCCTAATACCGACCCGGCCTGCATCACCACTCTTCTGTCTGCACGAGCTCCTGGAGGATCTTCACAACACCATCTGCATCCGCACCAGCCCTCGTGCCCCCCTGTGCTCCGGAATCTCCTGTTTCCTCTATAAGGGGTTCCCGAACCAGGGCCGTAAGAGAGGTTGCCCTCTGGACAATCAGACTCCACCAACAGGTACGTGACAGTATCTGACAGCCATGACTGAGTCTGAGCAGGGGCCCTCTCCACTGCATGTACTATGTCAGCATTTGGACGGTCTCTCTCAAGCCGTGCAGCACCTGCAAACTGACTACACCCAGCTACAGTCCCAGCTTCGGGAATATGCCTCACTGGCCCCATCAGGGGCTGGCCTGCCAGCAACGGAACCCCCAGTGCCCTTACCAGAACGGTTCTCAGGGGACCGTAGGAAGTTTCGAGTGTTCCGCTGCGCCTGCGAACTTTATATCAGCCTGCAGCCCCACACCTTCTCCCTGGAATCCACGAAGGTGGGTCTGGTGATTTCCTTACTTCGGGATGAGCCCCAATTATGGGCCCACCGGCTCTTGGAGCAAGGGGCACCTGAAGTGACAGATTTAACCCAGTTCTTCCAAGCGATGGCACGGCTATATGAAGATCCGCATCAGGCGGCTACTGCCGAAGCCGCACTCCACGCCCTCCGTCAAGGCTGCCGTCCGGCGGAGGAGTACGTATCCGAGTTCAGGCGTTGGAGCTCCGACATAGCCTGGAATGAAGCTGCTCTGCGCCACCAGTTCCTGTGGGGCTTGGCCGACCCCCTGAAGGATGAGATGGCCCGTGTGGGGGCGCCAGTCTCCCTGGAGAGGCTTATCGATCTGGCCATCCAGATCGATCGACGCCTTCGAGAACACAGAGCAGAAAGGGCAAAGGTGAACCTGCGACCCTCCTGGATGCTACCTCCCACCGGGGGTTGCCAAAAGGCACCCTGACTGGCTCCAGCATACCCACCTCTCCTCCTCCGAGGCCGCCTGGACCCCAGCAGCGGGGCTTGGCGCGCCCGGCACTGACGTCTGAAGAGAGCCAGCGCCGAAGAAACCTCCGCCTCTGCCTCTACTGCGGAGAGCCGGGGCACTTCGTTCGCTCTTGCCCAGCCAAAGTGGGAAAGTGCCTAGTTACCTCCCCGCAACCAGCACCTGTCGGGACAGCTCATCTCACCCTCTCTCTGTGTCTACAGTTTCCCAGAGGAGCCATTACCGTTCCCGCTATTGTAGACTCTGGGGCCTGCAGCTGTTTCCTGGATTTGACTTTTGCTGCACAACAGGGGATACCCCTGCAACCCAAGACCCACAGGATGGCGGTGCACCTGGCTGATGGTACAACCATAAAATCTGGTCCGGTCTCACAGGAGACCATCCCCCTGACCACTACGGTGCTGGGCGGCCATCAGGAGATACTCACACTTGATGCCATTGCCTCTCCCATCTTCCCTGTCATCCTAGGACTACCCTGGCTTCAGGCCCATAACCCCACCATTGACTGGTACACTGGGAGAGTTCAGTTCCAGTCCCCGTACTGCCACCAGCACTGCTTCCCCCATGCTTCTGGGACAAACCCTGCTCTACTAACCCTGGATCTTGACCCTGAGCCTGAAATCCGTCAGCTCGTCCCCAGTATCTACCACACTTTCTTGGATGTTTTCAGCAAGAAGGGGGCTGAGACCCTTCCCCCTCATAGATCATATGACTGCCCCATTGAGCTCCTACCTGGCGCAGAGATTCCCTTCGGCAGAATATATCCACTGTCTGAGCTGGAACTCAGCGCTCTGAAGACTTATATTGAAGAGAACCTCAACAAGGGCTTTATCCGACCTTCTACTTCCCTGGCTGGGGCAGGCATCTTTTTCGTGGAGAAAAAGGACCATTCCCTGCGACCATGTATCGATTACCGGGAACTCAATAAGGTTACAGTGAAAAATCGATACCCGCTTCCACTTGTCCCAGAGCTATTCCAGCGCCTGGGGACCGATGTTGTGTTCACCAAACTGGATCTCCGGGAGCTTACAACTTGGTACGGATCAGAGAAGGTGACGAATTGAAGACGGCTTTTCGTACTCGCTTCGGTCACTTCGAGTACCCGGTGATGCCTTTTGGGTTATGCAATGCCCCAGCCACTTTTCAGCACTTTATAAACTACATCGTCCGGGACTTTCTTGACCTCTTTGTCATCACCTACCTTGATGATATCTTGATCTTCTCACCTTCCCTAGAGCTCCACCGTTCCCATGTTAAACAGGTACTGGGTCGCCTCCGTCAACACAGCCTCTATGCCAAACTAGAAAAGTGTGAATTTGAGCAGGCAAGCATACAATTCCTTGGACTTATAATTTCTGTCGGAGGCATCAAGATGGACCCCCAAAAGGTCTCTGCCATTCTGGACTGGCCTGCCCCGGTCGACAGAAAGGGAATCCAGAGATTTATTGGATTTGCAAACTTCTACAGGAAGTTTATCCGGGGATTTTCCTTCATCATCTCCCCTATCACACACCTGACCAAGCAGGGTGTCCCGTTCCGCTGGACTCCTGAGGCGCAAGCAGCCTTTGAGAGGCTTAAGAGTCTATTCACCTCTGCACCCATCCTTAACCGCTTGCCGACGGCTGATCGGCAATTGACGGCGACAATGTGGCTCTGTAACGCGAATCGCCGCCATACGACGGCGGCCGCGATACAGAGCCACTGTGAGAGCGCGCGCACCGCCGGAGGCGCGCGCGCTCACTGTGTTGGGGGGGCCAGGGAGCAGGTGCGGCGGCTTCGATTGCCGCCGGCCACCCGTGATGCCCCCCCCGGAGTGAAGGAGCGGAGGTCCGTGTAAGTAAACACGGACCTCCGCTCTGTGTGAGGGGGAAGGGCTGTGATCACAGCCTTCCTGTACGTGAAGGCTGTGACCACTTCCCTTCCCCAGCTAGGCAAGCCCCCACACAGTTAGAACACGCCCAGGGAACATAGTTAACCCTTAGCGCGCCCCCTGCAGGTTAACCCCTTCACTGCCAATGGCATTTACACAGTAATCAGTGCATTTTTATAGCACTGATCGCTGTATAAATGCCAATGGTCCCAAAAAAGTGTCAAAATGTTCCGACATGTCCGCTGAAATATCGCAGTACCGCTAAAAATCACAGATCGCCGCCATTACTAGTAAAAAATAAAAAAAAAATAAAAACCCCAAAAATGAATTCTCATCATCCGTAAACGCGACCACTTTTGCGCAAACCAATCAATAAACGCCGATTGCGATTTTTTTTATCGCAAATATGAGGAAGAATATAAATCGGCCAAAAACGGTGAAAAAAAATGTTTTTTTATATTTTTTTTTTGGATTTGTATTTTAGCAAAAAGTAAGAAATTTGGGTTTTTTTGCAAAATTGTCGCTCTTCTTTTGTTTATAGCGGCGATCAGAAATGACGCAGAGGTGATCAAATACCACCAAAAGAAAGCTCTATTTGTGGGAAAAAAAGGACGCAAATTTTGTTTGGGTACAACGTTGCACGACCGCGCAATTGTCAGTTAAAGCGAAGCAGCGCCGAATCGCAAAAAGTGCTCCGGTCCTAAAGCTGGAAATCCTTCTGGGGCTGAAGTGGTTGAGCACCCAGACCCCGCTCTGCCCTATGTTCTGGAGGTTGACGCATCCGAGGTGGCAGTTGGGGCTATTCTTTCTCAAAGGCAGGGTACTAAGGCGCTACTTTATCCAGTGGTTTTCTTTTCACGCAAGCTATCCCCCGCTGAAAGAAATTATGATGTGGGGGATCAGGAACTTCTTGCTATCAAGGCTGCCCTGGAAGAATGGCGGTATCTCCTAATGGGGGCAGCACATCCCATTCTCATCTATACAGATCACCGCAACTTGGAATACCTGAGGATTGCCAGGAGGCTGAAACCCCGCTAAGCCCGATGGGCGCTGTTCTTCGCCCGATTTTCCTTTCACATCACCTACAGGCCCGAGTCGAAGAACACCAAACCAGACTCTTTGTCTCGTATGTTCAACATACCGGAAGCTCCAGTATCCCCTGACACTATATTGTCTCCAGGAAGCTTCTTGTTGTTGCAGGAGGACGTGTTGTCACGGATCCGGCAAGTTTCCCTGGGGCCAAACCCCCTTGCGGGAACTCCTCTGCAGCCCAAGGACGGGTTGTTCTGGCATGGCACCAAGATATTTGTTCCGGGGCATCTGCGAACCGCAGTCTTAGACCTCTGCCATGACCACCGCCTCGCTGGGCACTTCGGGGCACGTAAGACTTTGGAATTAGTGCAGCGCACGTTCTGGTGGCCCCGAGTTAGAGAGGACTGTAAGGCCTATGTGGGATCGTTCACTACTAAGGGGAGTAAAACTCGGGCTTGGGGCCTTCTTAAACCATTACCCGTTCCGGAGAGGCCCTGGAGCCACATTTCCATGGACTTCATTGTGGAGTTACCCCCTCCGAAGGTTGCTCTACCATCTTTGTGGTAGTGGATAGACTCTCTAAGATGGCCCACTTTCTACCTATGAAAGGCACACCTTCGGCCACAGAAACGGCCAGAATATTCATTAAAATACAAGAAAGAGAGAAGGCGCCTCTAAATGCAGTAGTTTTTATTACAAGCAAGGTGGAACACAGGGTGATTACACTCACAGATTTCAGTAGTTAAAAAGCATGTCTGCACACTTGTCTGCGGATAGACCTGGTGTTGAGTAGCAGTGTAGTCCAATTCCTGCGGGTCTCTGTGTTGGCTGTGGTCCAGGAGAGTCCCACCGAGCGGAGCGACCGCCTGCAGTCAGTCTGGGGAATTCCGTCCGTAGCAGATGAAATGGCTGGGGGCATCCAGGGACCAGCGCGCACAGCGTCCCGCGTCACTCGTATGCAACGCGTTTCAGAGTATACAAAGCCTGCGACGTGGAGAGGCAGGCGCACTCTTTCATCAGGCAGTGGGAGCAACAGAGGGACGAACTCACTGCTATATAAAGGGAACTTCGGGGTGCAATCTAGCAGCTGAATAATAGTATTACAAGGACATGAACATATAGACTGATGCCAAAATACCATAAAAAATGCCATAAGAAATGCATTTGTAATCACTGATGATAGAAGTATTTGTTCACTGATACATGTTGTTACACTTACATGTAGGGACAACAAAAATTAATTGAATAATTTAATATAATAAAAATAAGAATAAGAATATAATTTGATTTAATTATATACCATAAAAGTAAGACTAAAATACCGTACATATAATATATATAATATATTCGTCTATTGTTAGAATGCAAAATACTATATGGGATTGTGTTGAGCGGGGGGGGGGGGGGGGAGAGAGGGATATATGGACCTCACACATGCAATGAGATAGAAAAAAGAAAGTAATAGCACAAAAAAGGAAAAAATAATAGATAAATAGATAAACTAAAATCAAATCGATAACAAGGATAATTTGACAACACATTATATACCTGAAAAGTTCATTAAAACGTTAGCAGTAGTTACTATCAGGCAAGTATATTGCAAGAGGACAATATTCATATATGTCCACATATGTCTATCCCAATAAAGATATAGGCATAGAGAATACTGTAACTAAAATCTACATGTGAGTATGCATGATATGAAAAGATATACCTGTAAGTATGCATGATATGAAAAAAAGGGGGGGGGTAAAAGATAATATTCATTAAGGAGATTGTCCGGTTGCATGGGATCCCAACAGATGTGGTATCTGACCGTGGCGTGCAATTCACGTCCAAGTTCTGGAGGTCTTTGTGTAAATCGCTGAAGATCAGCCTGTCCCTGTCCTCCACATACCATCCCCAGACGAACGGCCAGACGGAGTGCACCAACCAGACTCTCGAACAATATCTACGCTGTTTCTCGTCGTTCTCCCAGGACGACTGGGTTACGCTCCTACCGCTGGCGGAGTTCGCACATAACAACTCGGTTCACTCGGCCACCCAGCAGTCACCCTTCTTTGCTAACTTTGGCTACCATCCCGCCTTCTTATCCAATGCCTGCCTGGAAAACTCGGTGCCCGCTGTGACTGACTTACTGAATTTCTTTTCCTCCAATAACAAACTCCTGCAGGGGACAATGGCATGAACACAGGCGGCCAATAAGGAGACCTATGACAAGAAGAGGCGGGGCGAACTAAACTTGGAGCCAGGTAATCTGGTATGGCTCTCCACCCTCAACTTGAGATTGGCATGCCCATCAAAGAAGCTTGGCCCTAAGTTCATAGGACCCTTTCCCATCAAACGAAAGGTCAATGAAGTGACCTATGAACTGGAACTGCCTGAGTCATTCTGCATCCACCCAGTTTTTCATGTGTCCTTGTTGAAGCCTAAGGTCTCCGACCCTTTTCCTGATCGACAGACAGGTCCACCAGCACCAGTATTGGTTGATGGATCAGAAGAATTCGAGGTGGAGTCCATTCTGGATTGCGGGAGGAGAGGTGGCACCATCCAATACCTGGTTAAATGGAGGGGCTATGGGCCCGAAGAGAGCTCTTGGGAGCCTGAAGAGAATTTACATGCAGAGGCCCTGATCAGGACCTTCTGGAGAAGGAACCCGACCAAGAGAACCCGTTTAGGCATCCGGAGGCTGCCCCTTGGGGGGGCAATGTTAGAAGAGTGTGCTGAGGGTTAATAGCATTTGAGTGTTGTTTCCTTTAATTCCTTGAAGAGCAGCCATATTTAAACTTCCTGCTTCCTGTAGTAAGTGCTGTCGGATCTACAGCTTGTTAGTGAGTTCCTGTGACCTGTTTTCCCAGTCTTCCTGTATCTGTGACCCGGCTTGCCTGACCTCTGATTGAACTCTGCCTGTACCGACCCTCTGCCTGCCTACGACCACGTCTCTGCCTAACCCTCTTGTACCTCAGCCGCCCGCCTGTTTACGAACCCGCCTGCACCCGACGTCCCGCTTGCCTGTTCCTTTGTACCGCACTAGCCTGCCTAATACTGACCCGGCCTGCATCACCACTCTTCTGTCTGCACGAGCTCCTGGAGGATCTTCACAACACCATCTGCATCCGCACCAGCCCTCGTGCCCCCCTGTGCTCCGGAATCTCCTGTTTCCTCTATCAGGGGTTCCCGAACCAGGGCCATAAGAGAGGTTGCCCTCTGCACAATTAGACTCCACCAACAGGTACGTGAAACAGGGACACCCTACTGACCGTCAGAGATGGGCTATGGTGGTTTGGGCGAAGAATGTTTATCCCGGCAAGTCTGCACCTCAGAATCCTGGGTCGTTGCCATGACCATAAACTGGCCGGACATTTTGGTTCCCAAAAGACTGCTGAGCTCATTTCACGGTCATTTTGGTGGCCCAACATCATGGAGGACTGCAGGAAATACGTTGGGGCCTGTCCTGTCTGTGCCAGGAATAAAACAGACAAGGCTAAGGCCTGGGGTCTCCTAAACCCCCTTCCCATTCCTGAGCACCCGTGGTCGCAACTGGCGATGGACTTTATTGTCGAACGTCCCCCGTCTGAAGGCTTTACGACTATCTTCGTCATTGTGGATCGAATGACGAAGATGGCACACTTCATTCCCATGAAGGGGACCCCCTCTGCGGCCGAAACGGAGTGCCCAGCAACATCGTGTCTAACCGGGGGGTCCAGTTCACGTCCAGGTTTTGGAGAGCCCTGTGTGCTGGTCTGGAAATTGAGCTCGCATTTTCTTCCGCCTACCATCCGCAGACAAACGGCCAGACGGAAAGGACGAATCAGACCTTGGAGCAATACTTGCGGTGCTTTTCTTCTTTTTCACAGAATGATTGGGTTGCACTGCTGCCAGTGGCCGAATTTGCTTACAACAACACCATTCACTCGGCCACCCAGCAGTCCCCATTCTGGGCCAATTATGGATACCATCCTACATTCCTGCCTGACCTAAGTCCGGAGAGTACCGTCCCAGCAGCACAGGATATCACCAGTTTCCTCCAATCCAATTGAAAACTTCTACAGGAGACACTATCTAGGTCCCGGGAGGCTAACAAAGAGGCCTATGATAAGAGGAGGCGGGGGGAGCTGGAGCTCCAACCTGGCAACCGTGTCTGGCTATCCACTAGAAACTTGAAGCTAGCCTCAAAGAAATTGAGTCCAAGATTTCTGGGGCCTTTCCCAGTCAAGAGGAAGATTAACCGGGTGGCATTTGAACTAGACCTCCCACCATCCCTGCGGATCCACCTGGTTTTTCATGTGTCTCTATTAAAACCCATGGTCCTCGACTCCTTCTCAGGTCGGAAGGTAGGCCCACCGGGCCCCATCTTGGTCAACGGAGAGGAGGAGTTCGAGGTGGAAGCTATCCTAAACTGTCGCCGGAGGGCTGGGGAGACCCAGTACTTGATCAAGTGGAAGGGGTTTGGTCCGGAGGAGAACTCCTGGGAACCTGAGAAGAACATTCATGCCCCCGTCCATGCCCCCGGACTGATCCAGGCCTTCAAAAGACACCCGGTAAGGCATCTGGAGGCTGCTCCTTGGGGGGGCAATGTTAGAGAAGGAACATTTCTGCCAGTAAAATCTGTCTGTTTCTGCGGTGGCGCGCACGCCTGTGCGCGTTCGCGCACGCCTGTGCGCGTTCGCGCACGTCCGTGTGCGTTCGCGCGCGCCTGTGCGTGCCCGCATGCGCGCACGCGCCGGAAATGGCGCCAAATGGTGCTATTTAAACCCAGAGATCCCAGCAACAAGTGCTGCTCATTCTACAGCGTCCGTGACCTGTGAGCCTCAGCTCCTACTACCTGTTCCTGTGTTTGTTCTGCCTCCTGTTGATCCGGCTTGTCCTGACCTGCTGTTCTGCTACCTGCACCGACCCCGGCTATCCACGACCATCCGATTGTCTGCTCCCTTGTACCTCTGCTGCCCGCCCATTAACGAACCTTGCTTGGACTTGACTACCCATTTGCCTGATCCTTTTGTACCTTCCTGCCTGCCTGTTGCCGACCCAGCCTGTACGACCATCCTTCTATCTGCACGTCTTCTGGAGCCTCACAACATCATCGGTGACCCTCCAGCCCTCGTGCCATCCCGCACTCTTGGGCCTCTGTCTACTCTACCAGGGGTCCTTGAATCGGGTGCGCAATAGCGGTTGTTCCCTGCACAAGGCAGACTCCACCACCAGGTTCGTGACAATGTGTCTGCAATCAGAGTCATCATAACATTGACATAGACTATTGCAACCAGAGACAAATATAAAAAATGCACTGTGCTAGGTGAAAGCCAGATCCATGCAGGCATGTAGCACATGTGTCCCTTAGCTTAAACAGCAGGTATGCAGAGTGAATCCTGAATGGCAAGGTTAACACCAAACTCTCACAGAAGCCTCATGTAGTCTGATCATATCTTCCTTCAAAGGAGTATGCAGGCGCACAGTGGGGAAATCCAATTGAAGACAGACACTTCATACACTAATGCAGTCGTACCTTCACTGTTGCAATCTCATAGGGGGAAAAACAGGGAACATTGGGGTGATGGACACTGAAAGGGCACACCGCAGCCCAAAACCATATCTGCTCCTTATCACCATATAAAGTAAGGCAGTCTCAAGAAAGCATAGAAACTCACATATGAGAAGTCCTGAGTAGGTGCTTCATATCTGGAGTTTCCGGCTTGCTGAATCCATAAAGTGGTGCTTTTGGTGACCAAGGATCGAGGGATGCAAGTGACTGGACAGTAGAACCTTGCCTGGGGACAGACAGCCGTCCACTTCCGGTTTCCGTGGTTAACTGCCGGTTCGCGGCTGGTGACTGGGGGGCTTCAGATGTAAGTTGAGCTCCGGCTGGCAGATGACAGCGAGCAAACGCAGGCACAGATAGCCGACACATTTCACCTACAGACCGTAGGTTTCATCAGGGCTAGATGCCCAGCTGAATTTCAGTCTTTTTATTTGTCCGGTGACCCCTAACCCGGAACTTCCGGTGAGGTCACTCCCGGTCATAACGTCATAACTGTCCTATAAAAGAGGGTATCAATGATTGCACTACTGCCAATCCATAACTGGTGCTGCCATCTTGTGGACGGAAGATAAAATATCAATGCAGACTTTCTCTTAATAACTAATCGCATGGCTAGTGCTGCCATCTTGTGGCCAAAAACTAAAACAACAGTCAAAAAGTCATAAATAGCTCATCTGAAAAGGAAAGTATGTCATTATGATTTGTTAAACATCTGCATATACATAACAGAAATAAAGTCTAATATTGATGGCTTAGTCAGATGGAAAAAAGGCCAGTGGGAGTCAGTGTCACGGGGGAATCTGAGGATAATTTTCAGAGACACACATCAAGTGGAGAAAGAGGACAGTATGGGGTCCTGCTTAGGGGTTTAAGAACACTTGCAGATTGAGTTCGGTGTTCAACCCCTGTGGCACAATGGTCCCTAGTCTAAAGATCCACTCCTTATCTTTCTGGAGCAATACTTTGTCGAAGTCACCTCTCCTGTTTGAGAGTTTAAGTGCATAGAAGCCTTTCACTTTCAATCCTGCTGGTTTTCGGTTGTGATATCTTGCAAAGTGTTCGCCAATAGAGGTCTTGTCTTCAGGTGATCCAATGCTGCATAGATGCTCACCTATTCTTGTTTTAAGAGGGCGTATAGTTTTTCCAATGTATAATTTATGGCATGGACATTCAAGCATGTACAGTACCCTTGTGGTATCACAGTTGATGAACTGGTTAATCTGATAACTATGCTCTCCCTTGGCATCAGAGAAAGATACAGTTTTCTCCACATAACCACAAATGTGGCATTTTCCACAGGGATACATTCCTTTTAAGGCTGGCAGTTCTGTAAGCCATGTACGTGGAGTTGGCCTAGTATATTCGGACCTTACCAGTTCATCTGTCAGGTTTCTTGCTCTTTTGGCCACCATAGCTGGACGAGGGCCCACAATGGAAACCATTTGCGGAGACCTTGTAAGGACATGCCAGTGCTTAGACAGAATGGCCCTCACCTCTTCCCATTATGTCCCAAATGTAGTAATTATCCTTGTGGGGCCATGGATTGTCGCATTCATCTCATGATGGGCTTTCGGTACAAGCAAATCTGTCCGTTTTGTTGACAGGGCGCGTTCCCTAGATCTTTTGAGGGAACTATGTGGGTAACCCCCTCTCTAAATCTTTTATAGAGTTGGTTAGCCTCCTCTTTAAAGTTTATTTATGTTGTACAGTTACGGCGGATTCTAAGGAATTGCCCTGTGGGTATCCCTCGAATCAGGGACCTTGGGCGATGGCTACTTGCTTCAAGAAGGGTGTTGGCAGCCGTTTTTTTTACGATATGTTCTTGTAGTGAGGGATTCCCCCTCTTTCTGTATCAGCAAATCCAGGAATGATATTTCTTTCACATCGTAATTAAATGTCAAACGAATATTCCGTTTGTTCTCGTTCAACTGTGTCATAAAAAATGTGAGGGATTCGGGTGAGCCATGCCATAATACTAGAACATCATCGATGTATCTAAGCCAAAGTTTGACATGTTCAAGGTACAATGGCAGGCAATAAACCGACTCCTCCTCCCAAAACCCCAGATGGAGGCAAGCATACGCAGGTGCCCATGGGGCTCCCATGGATGTGCCTTGTATTTGTTTATAATATGTTCCTAGGAAATGGAAACAGTTATTATTTAGAGCAAACTCTAGTATTTCCAGAATAAACTCATTCTGTGGGTCCATCCGTGGGAATTTCTGGTCCAGAAAGTATGAAGGAGCTGCCAAACCCCATGCGTGCGGGATAGACGTATACAAAGATTCAACGTCTATGCTTACCAATAGGGTATCAGGAGGCACTTCAATGTCCTGTATCTTGGCTAGGACATCCAATGTGTCCTTGATGTATTAGGGAAGTTCAGATACAATATCTTTGAGCAATGCATCTATATATATCCCAATTTTTTCAAATGGTCCATTTACTGCAGACACTATTGGTCGACCGGGTGGATTTTCTACGGACTTATGAATCTTTGGAATAATATAGATAGTAGGAGTATTAAATTCACTTACGCTCAGTTATTCGTATTCTTTTTTAGATGTAAAAAGTCCCACTTCGTATGCCATTGCAAGCTTGAAATTCAATTCATTAACTAAAGCTGGAAAAGGATTGTCCTGTAATTTAATATATGTGGATGTATCATTGAGCTGATGTTTCATCTCCCTTTCATAATATTCTGTGGATAACAGGACAACATTGCCACCTTTATCACTTTTTTTTATGACGATATTGGAAGCCTCCTTCAATTCCCTTACAGCTTGTCATTCTTCCTGATCAAGGTTATCTCCTGGTCCCTTTTTCCAATTGATTTTAGAAAGATCGTCTTGGACAAGGTCCAAAAAGACCTTTAACCATCTGTTCTTCTATATTGGGGGCATTTTCGTAGATTTAATAGGGAGCTTGGCATCTCTCTTTCCAGGGCTTAAGGGAGTAGGCAAAGGGTTATAATCAAATTGATCATCTTCGGAATCCCCAGTGTGTAAAAGACATTAGTATATCCAGCGTCTCTTGGTCAGATATATGGCTCGGTTGGCTCATGGGGTTGCTCGTAGAGGGTCCCTGGTGGATCTGTCTTAGATAGACTTTTCATAGAAATAGAACAACATCCTTATAGACTTCAAATTCAGACATTGACCTGAAAGGTGAAAAAGAGAGGCCTTTCCGCAAAAGTTTAAGGTGCCGTTGGAAGCTGGAAGTCCGACAGGTTAATAATGGTGTTATTTTCCTCCATGGGATTAACTCTTACGGTTAGTTCAGTATTGCTTATACGAGAGTTCATGTTAATTTCCCCCGTTGGCTCCTGGTGTATGTGTTGTTGGTTTCTCCTTGATTTCCACCACTCTGTGATTTTCCGCCTCTTCCTGCCTTCTTTTCCTTTTCCGGACTTCAGAATCCCCTTCGGGCCAGTGGTCACCTGCGAAGGTGACCCTAGTTCCCCTAAAAAACCAACCGCTCTTTCTGGGTCTTCCTCGTTTTCAGAGTTGTGTGGGCTTCTTGAACTGGATCCTTTGCGTGCACCCCAGGATCTACTTCTGCCTCGGGTTCTGGAGAGATCAAATATTTCCCCCTTTCGCCCAGTCTTCGAGATCTCATTGAAATCTAGAATGTCTAGTGAGTCTCAAGTTTTTTTTGGGTTTTGATGACCTCTTTCTTAAGAATCTCGTTTTGCTTCCCAGATTCTGGCTGTTCTTTAAATGGCTCTAGTTGTTCCAAGGATGCATCAATCTCCGTTTGTAGTTCTAATGCTTGTTGCTGTTCTTCCTCCACTATCAGTTTCATGATGTTTTATGATGTCCAGACCATGATCTATGCATTTTTGTTTCCACTTAGACAGGAATCGGTCGTTATGTAAATGTTCGGCTGGTATCACCCTTTCTCGCAAGCCTCGTGGGATAATGCCCTTGGCTATATACGTGTCTAATGACAATATATCCCACTTTCTATTTAGCTGTTTAATTGTTATTTTTTTATGATGTTTAAATAGCTCTCTGATCCGTTCCTCATCTGTGGGTGCTGTTAGGTCAACTTTTCCACTGAAAGTGTGTCTGATTTCATCTTCAATCTCATCCCCAATAACAAAAGCCATCAGCGTGACACTGGTCTCCCCGGCTAAAAGTGCAATACCATAAAAGCAAGTGCTCTTTAATGTTGCAGAGTATGCATGTAGAAATCCTTTAAATGACCAATGCATCTGCCTGTAAAGAAAGGTTCATATGAAACCGAAGGCTTATCATTTTGTATGGATATGACCCAACAATGTTAAAATTTAAAAGTATAATTGTACAGTATCTCCCAATGTCATTATTCATGTTTCATTTCTTAGTGGGAGGGATCTCTCACAGAGGGAAACGTACTGGATATACCTTATGAGGAGCCTACATCCACATGGTATGAACATCGAATTAGATGTTAATGCCTTCATTAGTGATACATAAGCACAGGACCTTAGACCAAACGCATTATAATGAATATGGGAGGTATTACCCTTGCCCTCCAAGAGATGGGCACAATTAATAAGAATTCCAGATGGCTAAGCACAATACTGGAATGGCTTTAATGATCTACTGTGCCCATCCACCCATAACCATACTTAAGGTTATGGAGGAGTGATCTAACTGATAATAAAACTCTATTCCATCAGGATGAATAATATAGGATGTACCCAGTAACCACAGTAAATTCAGAGTGCAATGGAGACTGTTTAGGTAATAGTTTAGAGCAAGGGGATGGCATGCCCACTAAGAAATGAAACATGAATAATGACATTGGGAGATACTGTACAATTATACTTATACATACACTTAATTATACATATATATATTATAAATTTTAACATTGTTGGGTCATATCCATACAAAATGATAATAAACAGAAATATAGATATGAGGATAACAACATGATAAATATGAGGTATGTTGTAACGACTGTATAGTTCTATAATTATGTGCCAAATATATCAATTTATTTGGTTTTAACTTGCACAAGACGCAGTAGACCTTTTTCTGCTGTATTTATAGATAACGATAATTGTACATGCAGACGCTGGCCCTCCACGACAAGGTAGCATTATAATGGATGGTTCCCTTTAAAATATTGGCCATAGCGGAGGGCGGGTATTTAAGTTTTGCCGTCAGTTCATACAGCCAATCACCAGCTGAAGTCCGTAGTGACGAAAGGCGTCGTGATTGGACTCTACGGCATCTCACAGTAACAGGCGTCACGTACTCCCTGTCTTCCCGCTGGATGGAGGTTAACAGGGAAGGAAGGAGAGGTCACTCGAGCAGTCTGCACAAGACCATCTGCGACTTGTTTTTAATGCTCTGGTAAGAGTATATATGTCAAGGGGGGATTGCTTTTAAACATTTGTTGAATAAAGTGTAAACAGTAGTACGCTATGCCCTTGTCTACGTGCTTTATCCCCTGTATGACCGTGATTTGGATTGCTTAGAAAGTTTGATCTGGAAAATAAGTGCAATATAGTACTAAGGCGTTTACAGCTAGTGCATAAATAGTGCCTAGCCACAACTCATGGTAAGGGTCCATCTGTTAACACTTTGAGCACTTGCATAACTCATGAGGTGGAAGGCAGAAGTCACCCCATAAGAAATGGTTTGAAGTGACCTGGCTTATGCTGTAATTGGAATCCTTTCAGTGCTATGGACTGTCATCTATCACAAGCACTTTCTATCTTGTTGATTGGTTTATTTTAACACTATAATAATCCTCGCTCACCTGATTCATCTATTGTTTTTCAAGCACATTTATAGAAATAGCGCTGCTTATGCTTTCGACTATTTATTGCATTATAACCTTAAATTGATGTTGACATATTTGTAAAGTGGCTGCTTATATCATTATATTATTTGTGGAGACTAACTATCTAGATTGGTGCTGATTTTGGACCTATTGGGAGAAGGCACCACTAGCTAGGTCTATATGACTTGATGTAAAAAAAAAATAACAATAATAAAATAAATATTGCACAAAAGGGAAAAATAAAGCTGCAAACACTTCACTAGACCAAGTAGTGCAGATAACAGATAAACAAAAAATGTCGCGGTCAAATAATTTCACCAGCCAAATAGGATAATGTTAAGGTGCATATGAATGTGCAAACCCACATAGTTCAAACCATATTAGGCATGTTATAAACAACAAATGCAAATAGGGGATAGTTATATAAAAGAGTCTATAGGTCACAGTCCCAATGGTAAATGGTAAACCAAAAAATTCCAGACTGCCAATACATGTATTCAATAGAGTGCATCTAAAACGAACAGGTCCCTTCTGCTGTGACAAACGGAGAGGTACAAGATGGAAGCTTACCAGAATAGTTGGATTCACCTAGTCTTATGACCAGTGAATCAATCAGGCTTGTGTGGAATCAGTCAACCACAATGACATGAACGTGCCTCCCGAACGATCGATGGAATTCTCAGGATGCCATCACAGATGTTAAGACATGTATGGAGAAAAGACGCTCCACAGTACGTTTATCAAAGGAAGGAACACCTTTATTGAACTTAGGTGTACAGTAAGAGCAATAATAGTAATACCCGGCAATGCAAATAAATAAAAAAGGCAACAGAACACTGCGATAGACACACGGTCCACGGTCCCGTGCGCTGACTGCTGGTTGGTCCAGCACTTACCCCATCTAGGCAGTGGGCAACGGGCAGCAGGCAGCAGGCATTAGGCAGTGGGCATGGGGAAGCAGGCATCAGCCAGCAGGCAGCGGCTCCTGTAACCTTTTACTCTCCTCCTAGGCGTCCAATAGGATCGCCTGTCCTTTCAGCCAATCAGGTGACAGGTCTCAGACCCTCATCCTGATTGGCCGGGAGAAGGATCAGTGTTACAACAGTGAATATTCATTCACTATTGTAACACACCTGGGTGGGCTCCATTCCCTGCTCCCCAAGCCCACCCTATTTTGAAATCTATTAGAGCCCCTGGCTCTAATCAGTGCTTCAAGAAAACACCCCACGCATTGGAATTCATGCATCCGGCATCTTGCAAGGGGCCAGACGGTATGGATAGGGGGGTGGTGCCCGTGCACCCTTAATGGACAGGCCGCCCCTGATCACTTTGTCCAATCAGGGCTCTGACAGTACTAGGTCTGACTAGCAGTCAGGTGCAAGGCTTCATATCGAATTAGGGCCATAAAATGCACTGTGAAGCACACAGTGCATTGTGGGGTGCTCAGCAGGCAAACATCCCGCAGAGCGACCCGCATATTCGTTCGCACAACACTAGTAGTAACACCAGGAGTAGTTGATCCAGGAAATATCCTATTGCTTCCTAGGGAATCAGGAAGGATTTGTTCCCCCACTGGAGCGAATTGGATCATGCTTTATTGGGGTTTTATTCCTTTCTCTGGATCAACTCTGGGTAGATGGACTAGTGTCTTTATTCAATCTCACTAACAATGTAACTATGTGACAAAATCAGACCTCTTTTATCTAAAATTACTGCCCTTATTTCCAACCATCCTGAATCCCAAATCCCGAAATTTTATAGCCCCAAAATGATGTATAATGGCCATCTTTGACAATGTTGACCTTAGTTCTAACCAAAAACAAATTCTGAAATGTCTCTTATTTTATGCAAGCAAAATAGTGGTGCTCCATTGGATGTACACAGACCCTCTTAATATCAACCTATGGAAATGGCTGATTAACCAAACCTTACTCATGTATTAATTATTGAAACCAGAGGCTCTCCCTGGAAGTTTTATAAGATTTTGGGGGGTAAGGTTGGACACTCAAAATACTTGTGAAACATCTGAGCAAATTACAACATCCTTAGGATTTACACATACCCCTGTCATTTATGTCTTTTCATTCATAAATTGATCACAGGACATGGTAAAATGCATTCAACATTTATTGAAGTAATATCACAGTACATGAACAATTTGACCTTCCCTTCTGATTCCTGGATTCAAAATCCTGCTCGGCTGACTCCCCTCCTGGCTCTTGACCCTGCATGCCGTTTGTTTGACCTCGCTGATCTCTGGACTCCTGTTTCACTGGCTTGCTCTGACTATCCACTCCAGTTACCAAACCCTGGCTATGTTTTGGCCATGTTTACTCTGTTAAGATCATTTTACCTTTTTATAAAAAAGTGTGATTTTACTGCACTTCTGTTTTCGTCTGATTCATGGTTCCTGATAGCTACATAGTTGGTAAGGTTGATAAAGACAACAGTCCATCCAGTTCAATCTGTATAGGTGTGTGTGTGGTCCAAGAGTCTTTCACGTTTAACATCAACATCTCTTGTATTAAGGGCGAATATATTTCACCCTGTAGATGACTGTTTACACTAGGATGAGGGCAACGCTTTCTCATTTTCCCTTTCTTTTGTCAGTCAACATGATAATATCGAAATTAATTATATCTAGCGAATAGAGATGTGATATATTTTATGGAGTTCTGGTTACATTGAATGCTGGGCTTAGACAATACTACATTGGAGAGTATATATGAATAATTATTTTTATAAGGAAGATTGTAATGTTTTGGTATTTCAGGGAAATATCATTTTCAATATGGTGATGAATCCTAAAAGTCTACTGGTATATTTTATAGGTCTACGATTGTTATGTTGTAAAAGAGCAGGGGAACACAAGATATAAGGAACCTAAGTAGTAAATGTAGGTTTTTCTCCACCCCCTCCTTTTTTTGGAAAGTCATGAGGCGGATAAAGGTATTAACGAATTTGTTTTTATATTTTTTTTTGTGTTTTATCTTATTATTTTTCCCATTTTCCACTTTTTATTTATCTTTTTCATTTTCTCCGTTTGTATTTTCGTTTATATTTTTATTTTCATTTTCATTCTTATTTTTACTTTATATTTTATTTATTTTTTATTTAATTTATTCATTCTATTTTTTATGTATTTCTACTTATTTTTAGTTTCACAATTATTTTTATTTTCACCCTTATTTTTATTTTCATCTCATATTTTTATTTACTGTTTCTTTTTGTTATTTTCAATTCATTCATTCTCATTTTATGTATATATATATATATATATATATATATATATATATATATATATATATATATATATATATACATATATATTTTTTCTCATTTTATTGCTCATTTTTTAACAAACATAATTATCTCTGTGTCACACACCTGTCTTCTTGCCATGGATGTTGCATACATTCAAATTAGGCATATATAACCTAGTGTGAAACTAGAACCTGTTAGGAACAGTTACCGTGTCTTAGATAGGTGGAATCTGTTCTTTTTCTTCCATCAGGATTCCTGTATATTCTGTGCTGCTTCCGGTTCTTCCGCCATTGATTGACGTCACACTAGTCTCTAGTTCCCAGTGAAAGTCTCCTAAGAGGAAACACGTTGGATCGGAGCTAGCCACATGACGTTCATCTGTGTTGACCGTTCTGCAGGCGGCCGAGCGCAATTTTAACACTTATTGCTCAATTTCATCTTTGTGGATGTAAGTGCATTCTTTATTCATTTAATACGTTTTAAATACAGATATGCACTATGAACCTCTTCCTCTGCCTTATACATTGCCCGATGTTAACCACGGAAGCAAGGAACCACTTAAGCCTGATTCCATGCTCTGAAGCTGGCTGGTCATTCGTCCCACAGAGAGGATCCACACACGTTTATATGATCTCTTGGTGGGATCATTCTTTCTGGTAAGTGGCTTACCTTACATATTCAGCACGATGGTGACATCTTCTCTAAGTGGGATTAGTTAATTCTTCACGATCATCCATTCGGATGATTTTTTATTTGTAGGCTAAGCGCACCTGTTTTTTTGTTTTAATTGTTTAATTGTATGCCTTTTTTCTTTACTAAAACAAGTATAGAAAAATTATGCCACCAAATTAGAGCAAAAGCAGTGGCATCTTACAAGTGAATACTCCAGAATTAGATTTTTTTTTTGTGCAAACTACTATATGTCATAGTAACCATTACTTTGCAAGGCTGTCAGGAACATAATAGTGCAAACAACAAACGTCAAACTTTGCTGTTACAACAGCCACAATGATATGCAGAAATACCCAGCACTGTTGAAAATTAATAATAACCCTACAACCACTTCCCCACATACATGATTTAATCAGTTCCCTACCGAGTCATTGTAAAATGATGTCGGTAGAAACCCTTCCTCGATCAGGGTGGATGTCATATGGCGTCCTTCCCTTTTTGCCGCTCCTGCGGGCCCCTGGGGGTCGGCAGCATGGCGATCGTGGATTGATCGTGTCCCTCGGGACACAGCCCCCCCAGATCGGGGTAAAGAGCCAATGAGATTGGCTCTTTACCACGTGACCGGCTGTGTCCAATCACAGCCGGTTACTACTGAGATCAACGTGCATGCCGCACGTGCACGCCCCCAGAGGCGCGCAGCACGGTGAGCGGGGCTGAGGCTTGTCCCTCAGACAAAGCCCAGTTCCAATCAGGGTAAAGAGCCAATGAAATTGGCTCTTTACCACATCACCATCTGTGTCCAATCACAGCCGGTCACATGATGTGAACAAACCGCGGTAACGAGCTGTTACCGGGTTCTCCCTCTCACACACCGATCGTGTGTGAGAGGGAGATTGCGGTAACAGCTTGTTACCACTTAGTGTACACACCAAGCACACTAATTTCCCCCAATAAAGAAGACCTGTCACTACCCCATCAAACTACCTGTCACAGCCCATCAGAGAACCTGTCACCTGTCCATCAAAGTACCCGAGTGCCTGTCACCTGTCCATCAAAGTACCCAAGTACCTGTCACCTGCCCATCAAAGTACCTGAGTGCCTGTCACCAACCCATCAGAGTACCCGAGTACCTGTCACCATCCCATCTGAGTACCCAAGTACCTGTCACCTGCCCATCTGAGTACCCAAGTACCTGTCACCAGCCCATCAGCATACCCGAGTACCTGTCACCTGCCCATCTGATTACCTAAGTACCTTTCACCAGCC
>BLSH010341351.1:987535-999173 GCA_018402905.1 Glandirana rugosa | reverse complement strand
CCCATGAGACTACCCAACCACTGTCATGAGTCCATGAGTCTACCCTACCACTGTCCATGAGCCCATGAGTCTACCCTACCACTGTCCATGAGTCCATGAGTCTACCCTACCACCGTCCATGAGCCCATAAGATTACCCGACCACTATCCATGAGCCCATGAGACTACCCGACTGTCACTAGCCCATCAGAGTACCCGAGTACCTGTCACCAACCCATCAAAGTACCCGATTACCTGTCACCAGCTCATCAGAGTACCTGTCACCTGCCCATCAGAGTACCTGCCACCAACCCATCAAAGTATCTGAGTACCTGTCACCAGCCCATCAGAGTACCCGAGTACCTATCACCAGCCCATTAGAATACCCGAGTACCTGCCACCATCCCATCTGAGTACCTGAGTACCTGTCACCATCCCATCTGAGTACCCGAGTACCTGTCACCATCCCATCTGAGTACCTGAGTACTGTCACCAACCCATCAGAGTACCCGAGTACCTGTAACCATCCCATCTGAGTACCTGTCACCAGTCCATCTGAGTACCAGTCACCAACCCATCAGAGTACCCGAGTACCTGTCACCAGTCCATCTGAGTACCTGTCACCAACCCATCAGAGTACCTGAGTACCTGTCACCAGCCCGTCTGAGTACCCGAGTACCTGTCACCAACCCATCAGAGCACCCGAGTACCTGTCACCAGCCCATCAGAGTACCTGTCACCAACCCATCAGAGTACCAGAGTACCTGTCACCAGCCCATCAGAGTACCTGTCACCTGCCCATCAGAGTACCCGAGTACCTGTCCCCAGACCATCAGTGTACCATAGTACCTGTAACCTGCCCATCTGAGTACCTAAGTACCTGTCACCAGCCCATCTGAGTACCTGTCACCTGCCCATCTGAGTACCCGAGTACCTGGCACCAGCCCACCAAAGTACCCAAGTACCTGTCACCTGCCCATTAAAGTACATGATTACCTGTCCCCAGCCCATCAGTGTACTCGAGTACCTGTCACCTGCCCATCTGAGTATCCGAGTACCTGTCACCTGCCCATTTGAGTACACAAGTACCTGTCACCAGCCCATCAGCGTACCCGAGTACCTGTCACCTGCCCATCAGAGTACCCAAGTACTTGTCACCAGCCCATCTGAGTACCTGTCACCAACCCATCTGAGTACCCGAGTACATGTCACCAGCCCACCTGAGTACTCAAGTACCTGTCACCAACCCATCAGAGTACCCGAGTTCCTGTCACCAGCCCATCAGAGTGCCCAAGTACCTGTCACCAGCCCCTCAGAGTACCCGAGTACCTGTCACTAGCCCATCAGAGTACCCGAGTACCTGTCACCAATCCATCAAAGTACCCGATTACCTGTCACCAGCTCATCAGAGTACTTGCCACCAACCCATCAAAGTACCCGAGTACCTGTCACCGGCCCATCAGAGTACCCGAGTACCTGTCACCATTCCATCTGAGTACCTGAGTACCTGTCACCAACCCATCAGAGTACCCGAGTACCTGTCATCAACCCATCTGAGTACCTGTCACCAACCCATCAGAGTACCTGAGTACCTGTCATCAGCCCATCAGAGTACCCGAGTACCTGTCACCATCCCATCTGAGTACCTGTCATCAACCCATCAGAGTACCCAAGTACCTGTCACCAACCCATCAGAGTACCCGAGTACCTGTCACCAGCCCATCTGAGTACCTGAGTACCTGTCACCAACCCGTTAGAGTACCGGAGTACCTGTCACCAGCCCATTAGAGTACCCGAGTGCCTGTCACCATCCCATCTGAGTACCCGAGTACTTGTCACCATCCCATCTGAGTACCTGTCACCAACCCATCAGAGTACCCGAGTACCTGTCACCAGCCCATCTGAGTACCTGTCACCAACCCATCAGAGTACATGAGTACCTGTCACCAGCCATCTGAGTACCGGAGTACCTGTCACCAACCCATCAGAGTACCCGAGTACCTGTCAACAGCCCATCTCAGTACCTGTCACCAACCCATCAGAGTACCCGAGTACCTGTCACCAGCCCATCAGAGTACCTGAGTACCTATCACCAGCCCATTTGAGTACCCAAATACCTGTCACCAGCCCATCAATGTATCCAAGTACCTGTCACCTGCCCATCTGAGTACCCGAGTACCTGTCACCAGCCCATCAGAGTACCCGAGTACCTGTCACCAGCCCATCAGAGTACCTGATTACCTGTCACCAGCCCATTTGAGTACCCAAGTACCTGTCACCAGCCCATCAGCGTATCCGAGTACCTGTCACCTGCCCATCTGAGTACCCGAGTACCTGTCACCTGCCCATCAGAGTACCCAATTGCCTGTATCCAGCCCATCAGAGTACCCGAGTACCTGTCACCAGTCCATCAGAGTACCCGAGTGCTTGTCACCAACCCAACTGAGTACCGGAGTACCTGTCACCTGTCCATCAGAGTACCCGAGTACCTGTCACCAGACCATCAGTGTGCCAGAGTACCTGTCACCAGCCCATCTGAGTACCTGTGACAAGCCCATCTGAGTACCTGAGCACCTGTCACCAGCCCATCTGAGTACCCAAGTACCTGTCACCTGCCCATCTGAGTACCTGAGTACCTGTCACCAGCCCATCTGAGTACCCAAGTACCTGTCACCTGCCCATCTGAGTACCCAAGTACCTGTCACCAGCCCATCAGCATACCCGAGTACCTGTCACCTGCCCATCTGATTACCTAAGTACCTTTCACCAGCCCATCAGAGTACCCGAGTACCTGTCACCTGCCCATCAGAGTACCCAATTGCCTGTAACCAGCCCATCAGAGTACCCGATTACCTGTCACCAGCCCATCAGAGTACTCAAGTACCTGTCACCAGCCCATAAGAGTACAACCCAAGAACCTGTCACCTGCCCTTCAGATTACCCGAGTACTTGTCACCAATCCATATGAGTAACCGAGCACCTATCTGCAGCCCATCAGAGTACTCAAATACCTTTTACCAGTCCATAAGATTACCCGAGTACCTGTCTCCAGCCCCTCAGAGTACCCGAGTACCTATCTGCAGCCCATCAGAATACCTGAGTACCTATCTGCAGCCCATCAGAGTACCCGAGCCCATGCCTCATAGAATATACCTCGGGTGCTTGCTTTCCAAAATTGGGTCATTTTGGGGGTAATTCCACTGTCCTGGTGCTCCAGGGCATTCAAAAGTGTGATAGGTATGAATTAAATTTTATGTGTAATTTATGCTTCTAGAACGCCTATATACATGCTATGTGTTTGAAATAT
The DNA here is from genome assembly GCA_018402905.1 of Glandirana rugosa. NCBI lineage: Eukaryota > Metazoa > Chordata > Amphibia > Anura > Ranidae > Glandirana > Glandirana rugosa. The sequence goes on along the minus strand of BLSH010341351.1, from coordinate 995,888 downwards.
CATATAAATTGACCACTTTGTGAAAAAAAAAATTGGTTTTCATTTTCTTTCCACATTTTCCGAAGACTTGTGGAAAAAAATGAACCATACAAAAGACTCATAATTAGAGTTGAGCGAACCCGGACTGTAAAGTTCGGGTCCGTAACGAACTTTGGGGTGTCCGGGACCCGGACCCGGACTTTTCAAAAAAAGTCCGGGTTCGGGTCCGGGGTTCTGGTAATTTTAATGAAAAATCTTAAAAATGCTGTAAAAAAGCCCAGGAAGGTCCTAGAGGTCTGCAACAGGAAGGAAAACGGGGGTAAGGGTGGGACAAGTGCCCTACAAAGAAATGGGGACAGGGAAATAACTTTAAATATTTAAAAAAAAATAAAAACATAAAAAATGCAAAAATGGAGATCATCTTCAAAATGGGTCTGAAAAGTATTAATTAACATTAGAGGCCATAGAACTGTTCTAAAATCATCTTCAAACGGTGTCAAAAAAGTATAAATAAGCCGGGAGTAACCATATCACTGTTATGCAAAATGTGTGTGTCACTTTAAATGAAACCGGGAATCAGTGCACATCTCTTCTGCACAATTATTTCAAGTCTGTGTGTCACTTTAAATCAAACCGGCAATCATTGCACATCTGTTATTCACACTTCTTTTTAAAGTCTGTGTCACTTTAAATGAAACCGTCAATCATTGCACATCTGCTATTCACACACATCTGTTCTGCACCAGAATAGATGTTCTTCAAACAATACATCTGTTCTGCACACATCTGAAAATAGTTTAGAACACTTTACCTATAACTGGGGAGGAACCATACACCTGTTCTTCAAACATCTGGAATCTGTGTGTGAAAATACAGCATAGAGAAGAGCATGCATATGGTTTCGCTCTTCACACACAGTTTGCAGATGTTTTCAGAACAGTGATATCATATCAGTGATATAATATCACTGTTCTGAAAACATCTGCAAACTGTGTGTGAAGAGCGAAACCATATGTCTGCTCTTCTCTATGCTGTATTTTCAAACACAATATCCAGATGTTTGAAGAGCAGGTGTATGGTTCCGCACCCGGTTTTAGGTAGTGTTCTAAACTATTTCCAGATGTATGAAGAACAGATGTAATGTGTGAAGAACATCTTTTCTAGGGAAAGAAAAGATGTTGTATGTGAATAACAGATGTGCAATCATTAGCGGCAATAAGAAAAGTGACACAGACTAAAAAGAAGTGTGAAGAACTTTGTCCCGAAGTTCGGCCGAACCAGCAGAACCCGGACTTCTAGAAGTTCGCTCAACTCTACTCATAATGCCTCATAGAATATACCTTGGGATGTTTGCTTTCCAAAATGGGGTAATTTTGTGGGTAATTCTATTGTCCTGGTGCAGCAGGGCCTTCAAAAGTGTAATAGGTGGTTAGGAAATCATATGTGTAATTTATGCTTCTAGAACGCCTGACGGTGCTCCTTGCATGTTGGACCTCTCTATGTGGCCAGGCTGTGTAAAAGTCTCACACGTGTGGTATCACCATACTCGGGATGAATAGCAGAATATATTTTGGGGGGTAATTTTTAGTATGTACATGCTATGTGTTAGAAATATCTAATAAATTGACCCCTTTGTGTCAATAATAAATTGACCCCTTTGTGTAAAAATAAAGGGATTTTATTAAAACTTTCCGAGTTCACTGACAGACGCAGCTCTCCATTTTTAGACCAGCTGCGGGTGGTCTTTAGTGAATTTCTCCCCCGGGCGGAGGTCGCCCAACAGGCCCCCAAGAAGCGTCCCCTTTCTCCCCCTCATTCATCGGGGGAGGATTCTGATCCGGAAGTGGCTTCAGGGGTCTCAGGGACCCCAGTGGACCTATCTGATGGGGAACTGGGCCCATCGGACGGTGAAGAGGATCAAGGGGCGGCGGCTGCGCGCGAAAAAGCGTTGGTCGCTGGCATTTGCACTACGCTGCGATTGAGCCAGGATAGTGAATCGCAGTCTTCTGCGTATGTGTGTGGGTCCTCTAGGCCCCCTAGGGCCCCCAAGGCTTACCCCTACGATCAATTTTTTGATCATTTTCTTTACCGTGAATGGCAACGTCCGCAGCTTTCCTTTTCGCTGTCAAGACGGTTCGCTGCTCGCTATCCCTTTGAGGAAAGCTTTTTGAAAAAATGGGAATCGCCTGTGGTGGACCCACTGATAGCCCGCCTTAGTAAGGCGACGACTATTCCTCTAGAAGGGTCTCCTTCTTTCAAGGACCCCGCTGATAGAAAAACAGAGGTGCTTTTAAAGTCGCTTTTCCTGGTGGCAGGTTCTGCCGTGCGGCCAGCCCTGGCGTCCGCCATGGCGGCTCAACATCTGTCTGAGCGTATGGCGGAGCTCCAGTCTGATCTGGAATGGGGCTGCCTGATGGATGCACCGCAGAGGGCTGAGTTTTTGCTCCAAGGGTTCAAATACCTTTGTGATGCGGCCGTTGATTTACTGCCGATGTTATCCAGGATAGCGATTTTTGTCGTTATCCTCAGACGGATACATTGGTTGCGTTCTTGGTCCGGCGCATGCTTCCAAAAAATGTCTTGCTGACCTCCCTTTTCAGGGTGGACGTCTATTTGGTCCACGTTTGGATGAGATCATTAAAGACTTTACGGGAGGTAAGAGTACCTTTCTTCCAGAGCCCCGGAGGCGCGAGTTTTGCCGTAGACAGGGGCCCCCTCCCTCGGGTCAGAAGAGGTTTTTTCGCGCCTGGAGCACAACAGGTAAGGGGACTCGCCCCGGTAAGGTCGCTGCAGGGGCCGGAAAGTGGTAGTGGCAGGGCAAAATCGAAAAGGCGGAAGACAAGTCCTCCTCAGCCTGATGGGTTGACCCCACCCGGGTTTCGGTGGGGGGACGTCTTCTGGGGTTCGCAGACCGGTGGCTGGATCACATTCCCGATCGTTGGGTCCGGGAAGTGGGGTCTGCCGGGTACAGGATAGAGTTCAACACTCTACCCCCAGACAGGTTCTTCCCATCAAACTTAGGGCTCCCGCAGGATCGCCGGGAGGCCCTTTTCAGGGTTGTTCAAGCACTCTCGGACCAAGGGGTGATTGTGCCAGTGTCTCCAGAAGAGAGGTTTCGAGGTTTCTACTCAAATCTATTCGTGGTTCCCAAAAAAAGGGGGGGGGGTTCGGCCGGTACTGGACCTAAAGACCCTGAACCGGTATGTCAGGGCATGGAAATTCCAGATGGAATCTATCCGCTCAGTCAGGGGGAATTTCTGGTGTCCGTGGACATCAAGGATGCGTACCTCCATGTACCCATTTGTCCACGGCATCAGCACTTCCTGCGCTTTGCAGTGGGAGACCTCCATTTTCAATTCGTGGAACTCCCCTTCGGTCTGGTCTCAGCACCCCGAGTTTTTACAAAACTGCTAGCCCCGGTGTTGGCATTGCTGCGACAGAGAGGCATTGCGGCAGTGGCCTACCTAGAAGACCTGCTCCTGCGAGCAGAGTCCGTCTCGGCTCTGGAGGAGAATGTGAGTATCACAATGACCTCGCTGCAGGATTTCGGCTGGTTACTCAACCTGCAGAAATCGTCGGTGTCGCCAACCAGTCGCCTGGAGTACCTGGGTCTGATATTGGACACAGTGTAGGTGAAGGTGTTCCTCCCTCCAGCCAAGTTGCTGTCTCTGCAGTCGGCAGTGCGAACCCTTCTGCTGCACCATCGGTGTTCCTTACGATTCTGTATGCGGGTGCTGGGGCTCATGGTCTCGTCTTTCGAGGCGATACCATTTGCCCTGAGTCACACTCGTCTCCTTCAGCGAGCAATTCTGGCTCGGTGGGACAGGTCACCTCGGTCCTTGGACCTTCTGATTCATCTGAGCTCAAAGACCAGGGCGTCTCTGACCTGGTGGCTTCGGGACTCGGCCCTGACTCAGGGAAAGTCGTTCCTGCCCCTCCAGTGGGTGATCATCACCACGGATGCCAGTCTTTCAGGCTGGGGAGGGATCCTGGGACAGCTGTCGGCCCAGGGCCGTTTGTCGGCACAGGAGGCTCGCCTCCCCATCAATGTACTGGAGCTGAGAGCAATCAGATTGTGCCTATATCACTGGACAGTGAGATTACAGGGCCGTCCAGTCCGAATTCAGTCGGACAATGCCACAGCAGTGGGGTATGTGAACCATCAGGGCGGCACAAGAAGTCCAGCAGCTGCGGCGGAGGCGTTGGTGTTGGGCGGAACGTCACATTCCGGCAATCTCCGCCATTTACATTCCAGGTGTGGAGAACTGGCAGGCGGATTTTCTCAGTCGTCAGACGCTGGACCAGGGAGAGTGGTCCCTCCACCCGGAGGTGTTCAACCAGACTTGCCCCAAATGGGGGACGCCGGACGTGGATCTCATGGCGTCTCGGTTCAATCACAAGGTGGAGACCTTTGTGTCCAGAACAAAGGATCCATTGGCAGTGGCCACGGACGCTCTGGTGGCCCCCTGGGGCCGTTACCGACTTCTGTACGCCTTCCCTCCGATAAAACTGTTACCGCGATTGATCCACAGGATAGTGGCGGAGGGAATACCAATAATCCTGGTGGCTCCAGATTGGCCTTGGCGCACTTGGTACGCCGATGTGGTGCAAATTGTGGCAGACGCCCCCTGGCGGCTCCCACTGAGAGAAGATCTTCTGTCTCAGGGGCCCATCTTGCACCCTGCTTTACCCTCGCTGGCTTTGACGGCTTGGCTGTTGAGTCCCAGGTGCTAAGAGACAGGGGAATCGCTGACTCAGTGATCCCTACATTGTTGAAGGTTCGCAAGTCTACTTCCCGCAAGATTTACCACCGCACCTGGAAGGCTTATATAGCTTGGTGCGAGGCGGTGGGTCATAACCCTCGCTCTTATGTTGTATCCAGGGTCCTGACTTTTTTGCAGCAGGGCCTGAACAAAAAACTGGCTTTGAGTACTCTCAAGGGTCAGATATCGGCTCTGGCAGTTCTTTTCCAGAGACCTTTGGCTTCGCACTCTTTGATTCGTACCTTTGTTCAAGGTGTACGACATGTGGCTCCTCGGGTGAAGGTTCTGATGGCTCCGTGGGATCTAAATTTGGTGCTTTCTGTACTTCAGAAACCGCCTTATGAGAATATCAGGGAGATTTCCTTACAACTGCTCTCGCAGAAGGTGGCTTTCTTAGTAGCCATCACTTCTGCCAGACGGGTGTCTGAATTAGCAGCACTCTCGTTCAAGTCTCCCTACGCAGTCCTGCATAAGGATAAGGCGGTCTTGCGACCTTCTCCTTCCTTTCTTCCGAAGGTGGTTTCTTCCTTTCACATTAATGAAGATATCGTCCTTCCTTCATTGTGCCCTCGTCCATCGCACCCAAAAGAAATTGAATTGCATGCTTTGGACGTAATGAGGGCCTTAAGAGTGTATTTGTCTGCTACAGCTTCTTTTCGCAAAGCTGATGCCTTGTTTGTGCTGACTGAGGGTCCGCGCAAAGGTTTGGCGGCTTCCTCGGCTACGATCTCTCATTGGATCAGACAGACTGTGATCCATGCGTATTCTGTTCGGGGCAAGGTCACGGCTCATGCTACCTGGGCTGTTAGCACTTCCTGGGCTTTTAGACACCAGGCCTCGGTGTCACAGGTGTGCAAGGCGGTCACTTGGGCCTCGGTTCACACTTTCACTAAGTTTTATAAAGTTGATGTGTTTGCATCTTCGGATGCTGCTTTTGGCCGCAAAGTTTTGCAGGCGGCAGTGTAGGCGCATCTGGCGCCTCCTTAGAGGTTCTGTTGGGTACTGTTGTTAGCGTTTACCCACCCCTCTTTTTGATACAGCTTGGGGACATCCCCACACGTAATGGATAGCTGTATCTGTCAGTGAACGATAGGAGAAAAAGGGATTTTATTAAACTTACCGTAAAATCCTTTTCTCCGAGTTCACTGACAGACGCAGCACCCACCCCTCTGTGCTCTGTTCTTTGTACGGCTTGTGTACGAACTGATGCGCTATACTATGGAGGGGGTTTATGTGGGAAGAGAGGACGGCCCCATGGGAGGGGTCAGCTGTTTCTTTTCCCTGCCTAGTTAACTCCTGGTGAGACAAGCATAAACCCCACAAGTCAATGAAGAGCTGCGTCTGTCAGTGAACGTAGGAGAAAAGTATTTGATCACCCATTTAAAACAATAAAAATGATATTATACTATATACCTCTCCTTTGCCATATATTACCCATATCCATCCTAACCTGGGGACACTGAGGACTGTGAGAGTGGCCAGTGGACACACTTCTTGTGGAACTACAACACCCAGTTAACAACACAAGTTCACATGACTTCTGTAGTGGAAGTCAATGTCATCTGGTGAGTAGAAAAGGACACAGGAGGGGAGCACGGATTGTTTAATTAAGCACTTGGCACTTCATGCACAGTTAAAGAAGATTATGGAATAATAGGAACTTATGAATTTCTGAATTTTGGATGAATTGTGTATAGACTTTATGGTGTTTGGGCACTTCACTGGACACTTTATCTGACACTTTTGCACTTTATTTGAAATGATTTACACTTTATTTGATACCTTAATTGATATGTTTTATGCTTTATATGTTTGATATATGCACAGTGGATGGCATTTATAAGGTAAATGGGGTAGCGCTTTCATATTGAACACATATCTGAAGAGCTACAAAATCATTTTGTTTTAGACAAATGACACCTAGAATGCATTGTTCGAGACTCTCTGAGATCATCAAACTTCTAGCATCGTTATGAAAACAGAGAGGCATCAAGCACTCCACGCAGTAATGTGAGCCGAGTTTCAGGTAGCTAGCTTTAAACACATGCAGACAATGGGGACGGCCTAATATATTTAACAGTATATAAAATCACCAATATATTCACACTGAAAGATTATTTGGAGGGATAAACAGCAATATTAGGTAAGAAATGTTATCATACCTATTACTAAAAGCATACGTGGGAGTAGCAGAGTAGATGGTAGTGGTGTGTTCGAAACATTTTACGTTGTACATTCAATTTGCTGATTAATTTATTATGTGGCAAACATTTCTTCCTTCCCTGAAATTTTAGATAATAGCAGTTCAATTTTGTGCATAGTGACCTTGTTTGGAAAACCATGCAGTGATTAAAGTGATGTTAAAGCCAAAAGCAAATATATTGTAGGTTAACAAATTCTTAGAAGTGATGGCTGTATTCATTTTCCTTTTTAGGTTTTCTTTCCTTTATTTTCACTTGGTGATCCTGCCAGTAAGACTGACACTGCTAATGTCCAAAGGTGCCTCTGTTGCCTCTTCATCCTGAATGTAGACACCCTAACATAGGAGGTGTGTTACTGGTCAGATCAAAAGGTGAAAGCAGAGAGTAAAAAAAGCTTAAAAAAGAAAACAGATGCACCACATCTAAGGATTGGTAAGCTGCAATATATTACATTTTTGATTTTAATAAGGCTTTAACTCAAGCAGTAACTTCACCCATCTACTATTCCTACTTCAGCTTCTTTGTCTGCAATAGACGTGATAGACAGTGTAGTTGATTTACTAAAGTAGAAGAGGCTGTTCACTTAGGCCCCTTTCACACTGGGGCTGGCGGGCGGTAGCGGTAAATCCCCGCTAGTCTCAGCGGGGATTTAGCGCTGTTATAGAGGCGCTACGGCGCCGCTATGCAGGCGTGTGCGGGGCACTTTTAACCCCCCACAAGGGGTTAAAACGGGGTTAAAAGTGCCGGCGCGCTGCACTACCGTGGCGGTGTGCAGCCGCTTCGGAAGCGCTGCCCATTGTTTTCAATGGGCAGGGGCGGTGGAGGAGCGGTGTATCACCGCTCACCGCACCGCCCCAAAGATGCTGCTTGCAGGACTTTTTGTAACGTCCTGCAAGCGCACCGCCCCAGTGTGAAAGCACTCCGGCTTTCACATTGGGGTGGGTGGGGAGGGATTTTTGAGGCGCTTTACAGGCGCTATTTTTAGCTAAATAACGCCTGTAAAACGCCTCAGTGTGAAAGGGGCCTTAGTAAAGCGAATTAGAACAAATACTGGAAGGTAAACCTGTGATCATTTTGAATTTCCAATAATGTGTGAAGGAAGCATAAAAAACAGGATTTTTGGAAGAACAAGAAAATCTCAGTAAACATTTGCTTTGTAATGTGAACGGTCTCTATTCCTTTAGTTAATCAACTCCAATGTAAGGTTAGCTATTCTATAAAGAGCTCTATATTAAAGTAAAATGAGCAGCATTCTGTAATAATATTTAGAACAGTGGCGGCTGGTGCTTAATTTTCTTTTCAGCCAGAGAGCCACTCCAACCCCCCCACGGCCAGCCAAAAAAACACCCCCCCCGGCGCTCGCTTGATTGGAGAGACCGACTTTTCTTTTAATTCGTGGTCGTCGGTGAC
>BLSH010341351.1:959884-987525 GCA_018402905.1 Glandirana rugosa | reverse complement strand
AACTGCTCTTTCTAGAACACTTAGATGTACGTCCCGAGTCCTGCGTACCTAAGGTTACCACAAAAGAAAAAAAAAGCTTCGTATACTAATCTTTCACCCCCCAGCCCCGCACTTACCCCATCTAGGTCGTGGCTTCCCCCCGCGTCTCCTCCTGAGTCCTGACAATCGATTCTCCTCCTGGCCAATCAGGATTTAAGATTCGCAGCCAATCAGGCCTTAGGACTCCCAGTCAATGGGGTCTCAGGACCCACCTCCTGATTGGCCAGAAGGAGAAACAGGAAGACATTAGTGAATATTAATTCACTAATGTTCCACAACTGGGTGGGCTCAGGGCGCAGTGTTCTAATCATGTGCTTCTTTTTTAAGCCAATTTCTAATCATATGCTTCGAAAAAAAAAGAAAACACCATTGGAATCCATGCGTCCTGAGCCCTGCATGTAGATTCACAAGATCTTTCTCGTCAAGCAATGTTGAGTAACCAGATGAAGTAAGATGTTTCCAAATAATCTGTCAATGCCTGTAAGGCCCTTTTCACATGGGCAGCTGTTCTGCCATTGTTAAAAGCATGTTTTGTTATTTTGAAATTCCAAGACTCAAGGCACAACGATTACTTGAAGTTGTACATTGCACTTAGCTGCGTTTACGTGTGTTTACATGCAGCTGCAGTGGAACATTCTTGACATTTCTGATGTGCTTCCTGTTGATTTTCTTTGCTTGTTGCCGCTGCTATCTGCAGGTCACACAGTGTACTGTAGATATGTGCAGATAGCTGCGCTACATCGTTCCTGGACGCATTCAAATCCATTTTTTCTAATCGCACATAATCATCTGTAACAAAACCGTTGCTAAATGCAGAGTGTGAATGGGGCCATAGGAAAGCATTGTCTGAGTATAGCTGCAGTAGATAACTTCATCTATCCGCAGCTAAAAGCTGAATTCTATCCATCCATGTGAAAGGGGCCTTATGCTGCAGTACAGTACACTGCAACATTATCTGCAGTCGCCAGGCTCCCAGCTCTTTAACTTTATAATATACACATTCATGCTACTGAGAATGATTTTTTAATTTACTCATGTTTGGCTCTGCAGATTTTACAGTGAAGATGTTGGTGAAAATGATAGCTGTCACACTTGTGTTTACCATCACAGGTCAGTAAGCAAGAGATACAAGAAGCACTAGAGAAAATGACTATATCCCCTGTTTGCTTTTTATGTTTTACATTGGCAATTTTACACTAATACTTTAAAATGTAAGTTCAGCCAAAACATTTGTCATAGTTCTGGTTAAGGAGGGGGAGGCTTAGAACTAGAGACGTAACTACACTTCCTGCCCTGCTGACAATGTTTTTCCAGCCCGGAAGTGAGGGAAACTCTCCAACAGCAACACGCATCAGTCTTAGGGCTTGTTCACACTTGACTAAATCTCTAACGCTCCTATGGCATTAGTATGGGCCTTAGACTCGGGTTAATGAGCATTCGTTTTGGGCATTAGACTGGCATTTTACAAGCATTAATGACAAGTTAAAAATGCTCCCCAAATGGCCTATGGGCAGTTTTGAAGTGCTTGATGAGCGCTAAGGAGCATTAAAACTGCGCCACAAATGCCTATTCTATTACAGTAACTAAACTAATCTGCAATACACTTTAATGTAAAATAAAAACCTTATTGCATGCTTCTCTCCTGAAGGTGTTGGACTGTGCATGAATGGAAGTTACAAAGAATGAATAAAGATACGTTCAGAAAATGTATTAGGAGAGGAAGTAAGGGGACATCTACAACAACAGACAGCAATAAAAAGCTAACAAAGGTTCTAAGTCTTTTTATTGCATTTTGTGCAATCAATCGAGATTTTCATTCACTTCCTGTCTCAATGCCAATTTTACAATAACTGAAGGCAATTAATCAAATTTCAGTATACTGTATGGAGGCTATTCAGAAGATGTTTTCTTATATTGTAATAATAATCACCCTTCATTTTAGGCTCAAAGGCCGAAGCTACCAGTAAAAATTTGGCAAATGCATTCCTGGACTACGCTGTGCAAGTGATCAGTGCTACCAAGAACAGTGCCTCAGTGTCTGACTTCAGCAACCAAGTGAGGTAAGCCGGTACTATGTCTTTCATGGGTTAGAGAAACGATTAAAGTGATTGTAAATGATCACCTTGTGAAACAACCCATTCAGTTTAAAACTGAAATGAAAAAAAACATTTTAAATACCTTTTTTATAAGTGATCACATAATCTCTGTTCCCATCTGCATAAGAGCTCGAAGGAGGAGAAGCAACAGCACACTGAACTCTCCAGTGAATGGCTGTGCAGGGCTTTCATGTCAGGACAAGTCTGATCATTGGAGGAGAGCATACTGAGTTCCCAGCATAGCTAAAGAACTGACCATGATGTGCTCTCCTGCACTGTGCTCAGTTTCTAATAGGAAAGCAGAGGGACTAGCAGGAACACCAAGGATTTCACACAAAGGAGGTAATACAAAGAGAAGTACATGGCACAGCAGACACATATCAGGAGTAGGAAATACTGGGGTAACAAACACTTTAAATAGAATTTGTCACAAAGCAAAGAACCTGTAGCTTTTGCTGAAAATAAATGTTCCTGGACTCACAGCCATTTACTAGTTCAGTGAATTTAAACCTGTGTAGCACAATTTTACACAAACGGAGCTAGCCAGGATGCCTATTCATTTTGTCTTGTTTTTATCATTCATCTATACCCTATCTACTGTAGCTAAACAAATAATAGCCCATATATATACAGTATCTCACAAGAGTGAGTACACCCCTCACATTTTTGTAAATATTTTATTCTATCTTTTCATGTGACAACACTGAAGAAATCACACTTTGCTACAATGTAAAGTAGTGAGTGTACAACTTGTAAAACAGTGTAAATCTGCTGTCCCCTCAAAATAACTCAACACACAGCCATTAAAGTGATTGTAAAGGCTCTTTTTTTCCTAAAAATAACAAACATGCTATAATTACCTCCTCTGTGCAGTTGGATTTGCACAGAGCAGCCTGGATCCTCCTCTTTTCTGGTCCCTCTTCTGTTCTCCTGGCCTCAATCTGATGAGTGCCCCCTCAGCCAGCAGCTCTCTATGGGGGTACCCAAGCTGAGTCAGAGCTCCGTGTATCCATTCAGACACGAAGCCCCGACCTGGCCCCACCCCCTCTCATCCCTAATTGGCTGACTGATTTTGATTGACAGCCGCGGGAGTCAATGGCGCCCCTGCTGTGTCTCAACCAATCAGGAGGAGTGCCTGGATAGCTAAGACACTCAAGGACATTGCTGCAGAGGGAGGGGTAAGTAATTAGGGGGTGCTGGGGAGGCTGCTACACACAGAAGGTTTTTTTTATCTTAATTCATTAAGATAAAAAAATTCTGCCATTAAAACTCCTTTAACAAAACTGAGTACACCCCTAAGTGAAAATGTCCAAATTGGGACCAAAGTGTCAATATTTGTTGGAATACTGCCCTGCAGCCCAGTCTCTGAAGGGAGGGGATCATGCTCTACTTCAGTATGTTACAGTACATGTTGGTATTTATGGTTCCCTCAATGAACTGTAGCTCCCCAGTACCGGCAGCACTCATGCAGTCCCAGCAGCCAGCCCCTATTCACGCGTCCAGTCCCTTTCAAGAAGCCAGGTGCATGAATTACAGCGGCAGGAGTGTTTTTTTGAAGCACCTGATTAGAGCCGTAGGCTCTAATAGGGTGGGCTCGTGGCGCAGAGCATTGCGCCATGAGCCCACACAGGTGTTACAACAGCAAATTAATATTCACTGCTGTAATACTGATCCTCAATCTGGCCAATCAGAAGCAGGTCTGAGACCCATTTTCCTATTGGCTGAAAATAGAAGACTCCCAATTGGCTGCCAAGGAGCAGGGAGGAAACAGAAGCCACCGCTACCATGATGACCTGTGGAGAACGGGGGAACGGGAGGCCGCCGAGCAGAGAAGCCACCGGTGAAGTGAGGGGGTAAGTGCTACCGACCGACTGACGGGGGGTCCGTGGCATACTGCTTGCTGCCCCCCAAAAAAAACTTCCACCAGCCGCCACTGCACCTGAGACCTTGTAACACTAACAAGTCACATGACACCGGGGAGGGAAAATGGCTAATTGGACCCAATTTGGACATTTTCACTCAAGGGTGTACTCACTTTTGTTGCCAGCAGTTTAGACATTAATGGTGTGTTGAGTTATTTTGAGGGGACAGCAAATTTACACTGTTACACAAGCTGTACTCTCACTACTTTACATTGTAGCAAAGTGCAATTTCTTCAGTGTTGTCAAATGTGAGGGGTGAACTCACTTTTGTGAGTAACTATTTTCTTCACATATTTTACTGTGTTAAATCGTAATACTACATATATTGTATATATTACATGCCCTCAAAGTTAATCTTTTTTTAATGTTTTTCTCATTACTAAATAAAGCATGTTTCTAATAAACCTATTTAGCTTCACTGCCTGTGAAGTTGCTGTTTTGAGATTAGTATGCCTCAAGAAAATTGAAGGTGTACTTTTGGGATTCCACCAGAAATGTGTTTTTCATTGTGACAAATTTCCTTTGAAGTAGAACCCCTGAAAACAGCTAAATAGGCAGTCAATTACATAAATGGTACTCTTTTACCTGCCACGTTTGATTCTTTTCAACTGTTTTTGTGATTTACACACTTGTGCCATGCTTTACAGGTTGCTCCAACCAACTGATGATGGACTCTGCACTTGTCCATTTGAAGTACCATATTATTTACATTTTTATTTATTCAGTGCACATTGTTTCCTATCTTCAAGCCCTGATAAAGGGATCATTTTCTGGTGGCTTCTGAAACATGTTGGCTCTATGACGAAAAGTCTGTATCCTAATTTATATTGCAATAATATTATATCTGGACAATTAATTCCTGGCGTGACACTTCAATTTGAGATTAATTTAGTTACAAACCAAGGAAACTCTGGAATGTTTGATGTGGAGTAGCTGCCAGTTCAGAATCCACAAACCTTGTCCAAATACCATCACAATTCTTATAATAATAGCATAGCCCTAGGATTCCAGTTCTAATTTTCTCCACATTTTACAGAGAGGCAGGTAACACGCTTATGTCCTGGTTCAGAAATACAATGAATGATGGCTCATAACGATCGCCTTTGTTCGACTAGTAGTAACTCTGAGGAATGCAATTTCACCTATGTATTTATATATTTTGTAAAGTTCACTTTTAACACTTTTGTAAATATATAGTATATGATGTTTTAATTTTTAGAGATTTGCATTTATTACAGTTTTACAGACTTCCACCTAAAACTAAAAGTTATATTCTGTATAGCTATTCTAGTGTAGGAAGATACATCTTTAAGAAATCTCTCACTTACTCAATTTAGAATCTGAAACAGTCATACTAGATTCTAGGTCATCTCTGTGTGACTTACACTAGCATGAAAATATAACATTTTATGTTCATTCAGGCAAATTAAATGTCTGTAAAATCTTCTGTCATCTAGTAACAGTTTTTCCCCAGGCCCCTTGTGTTGAGATGATGAGTAATAATTGGAATGAAATAAAAATATACAGCATATGATTGAGGACTTATTTACATTGTGTGTGGTGATTGGTGTTTTTCCACAGTAAATAAAAGGAAGTCACCACCAGTGTACATAGAAATGAATTGTTTTCTATGTGCCCTGTTCACATCACAATCCTGGTGTGATGTGTGGTGTGGTGCAGAAAATTGCAAACATGCTGAAATTTTCCACAACACACCAAATGGCACTGCAAGTTACTGCACTACAGTGCCAAAACATGAATAAAGTGTCACTATGTGACATTTTAAATAAAGTAAAAAAGAAAAAATCTAAACACACATCACAACGCCTCCTTCTGGGCCTCATACAGACACTAGCCTGCACGCTAAAATGCTGAATTTTACCGGGGGGTGGGGGTTAGTGTAAAGGAAGCCTGAAGAAGGCAACATAATGTTTATTGGATTATACAGATATTACACATGCAAAATAAAAGAATTAGCTATGTATAAAATAACTTAAATGTTCTAAATGAGCACTTACAAAAAAGATGAAGAGAGATAGGGATGTTAGTAACAAGATGAGCCAGAGATTATCAAGGTTGCGAAATGTTATGGTGAAATGTTTTCTTCTGCAAGAGAACGCAAGACAAAATCTATAATAGGATAATGATTAAAATATAGTAGGGTTGGTGCGGTTCCCTGAGGGCCACCAAGAAGTACTGCTTCTAGCGGACGGAGACTAAATCCTGCCATGGAGAGGTGTTTAAGATCAGATAGCCAGACAATGCAATCTGGGATGACCTTTGCTAAACAGAATAGATTTAGTACTGGGCACAGAAACTATTTTACTGCATATAAACAACACTTCGCTTATAGCTAGAGGACTATCTGACCACTCATTCCTAGAAGTCCCTCTGACTCATACATCTAATTCCTTATGGAAGGTCAACCTTACCTGTTTAAAAGTAATCCCATCCCAGGATCCCATAGAGCAGGCTCTGCAAGAATTATTTGCCACCAACAAAGCCTCCTTATTGCCTCTGCTGGTATAGGATACAATGAAAGCATGCTTGCGAGGCATTCTTAGTAAAGAAATTTGCAGATATCCATCCAGAGGAGAATGGGAGAGATCTTTGATGGAAGAGGTGTGGAGGGTGGAATTTAATTATATAGGTAATACCTCTCCAGCTAATTCTCTAAATTGGAGAGAGACACAGAAACTTTAAAAACACACGTCCATTACAAAAGTGGAAAAATGTAGATTTTTTACACAGCTGTTATGAAGAGGGGGAAATTACAGGCAACCTGTTAGCAGTCCTCACCAATCCCCAAAGACTTCTATCTTTTGTTAGGGGTATCTTGACATCAGAGGGCACAGTTTCTCACAACCTTCTAGATATTCAGGCAACTTTTAAATCTTTTTACCACAACCTTTACATATCTACAGTGCAATATATACCTACAACACTAAAGAATTTTAATACATCTTAACATTTGCCCCATCTCACAGATGCAGATAGGAACCTTATAAATTCACCCCTAACCTTGGAGGAATTTATGGTGGCAGTAGTGGCCATACCTAATAAAAAGGCAATGGGAGTTGACAATTTGCCAGTGGAAACATAAAATGTTTGAGCGCATACTTCTGCCTGAGTTCTTGGAAATGTTGAATGAGGCCTAGCAGAATCACTTGGTACTGCTTTGTATCAATGACACAATAACTATTCTTACATCTGACAATAAATTGTTGGTGAGGTTACTTGGGAACAGATTAGCAACAGTAATTCAGAAGCTGATACACAAGGATCAGTCAGGTTTCATCCCAACTACATCTACAGCAAGAAATCTTTGCAGACTGCTTCCAAATATTCACATTCACGTTGATAACTCAGGGCATAGGGCTATATTGTCATTGGACACTACCAAAGTGTTCAATAGCATGAAGTGGGGCTACTTGTGGGAGGAAGGAGCCACGCATGACGTTATCCATGGCCATCTTACTGGATTAAATGTGTATACACAGAGCGCTCGTTTCTGCACTTGTGACAAGTGCCAGAATTGTAAGGGATTTTACATTTATTGAATAAATGATTATATAACAGAGAGCACTTGATTCTTTCTATTTGATTTGATATCGCTATCCACGATCCTACGGAGGAATTGGCTGTCTCTGATCCACTCAGACCATTGGAAGACTATTAGATCCCTTCATGGGAATGCTTGTTTGACCATCCTGTTGGTTCAGGGGGTCGTGGTCCTAAGGGGAGCGGCCATCTGTGTGTATGGTGGAGGTGTTGCACATTATATGGCACCACTTTGCACCATACGGGATCTTTTTTATGAACTTTTTATGGAAATCTATTTGGACTTTCTTTTATATATTTTATAACATTTATATGTTTTTTAATATATGAATATTTCTTGCACTGCACTATTTCATTTATTTATTCATTGATTAGCTTATTTGGAGGTGTTGTGTAATTGACCTTGAGTGTTCAGCTGCAATTATTAGTATATACTCAGGATTGTTTGCACTGATTATTTTTAGTTTATATTTTGTGGGCAACATTGCACGCCTTTGGTTTGGTCGACCAGTTTTTTTTCTTAACAATCAGGATTGCTTTATTAACCACTTCAGCCCCGGAAGGATTTTCCCCTTTAGGACCAGAGCACTTTTTGCGATTCTGCACTGCGTCGCTTTAACTGACAATTGCGTGGTCATACGATGTTGCACCCAAACAAAATTGACGTCCTTTTTTTCTTACAGATACAGCTTTCTTCTGGTGGTATTTGATCACCTCTGCATCATTTCTGATCACCACTATAAACAAAAAAGAGCGACAATTTTGAAAAAAACACAATATTTCATACTTTTTGCTATAATACATATCCAAAAATAATAAAAATAAAAAAAACAAATGTATTCATCAGTTTTAGCTGATATATATTCTTCAATATTTTTGGTAAAAAAATCGCAATCGGCGTAAATTGATTGGTTTGCGCAAAAGTTGCCACGTTTACAAGCGATGAGAATACATTTTTTATTTTTTACTGGTAATGGCGGCGATCTGCGATTTTTAGCTGGACTGCGACATTGCGGCGGTCATGTTGGACAATTTTGACACTTTTTTGGGACCATTGGCATTTATACAGCGATCAGTGCTAAGAAAATGCACTGATTACTGTGTAAATGTCACTGGCAAGAAAGGGGTTAACACTAGGGGGTGCTCTAGGGGTTAACTGTATTCCCTGGTATGTGTTACTAACTGTGTGGGAGCTGGGCTGAGTGGGGGAGGAGAGTGATCGTGGCTCCCATATACAGGGAGCCTACAATCACATTCCTTCCCCCCTGCCAGAACAGAGATCTGTTGTTTACATACTCGGACCTCCATTCGGTCACTGCGGAGGAGCGATCGCTCCCTGGCTCCCCTGTAACACAGTGAGCATGCAAACGCGCCTCCTGCAGCGCATGCTCGCGATCCATGATCTCGCAGCCGCCGTCTAGTGATGTCGGTTTGCGATATCGAGCCAAGTTGCCGCCGTCGATCCATGGTGGGCGGTCGGCAACTGGTTAAAGGAGAATATGACACATCATACAGAAAAGGAACAAAAAACCCTTGACATGGCATAACGTAAAGAAATATGGTACATACAGTATCAAAGAAATATCCAGTATCATCACCCAGATATATGCAGTTACTATAACATCCATAGAACTGATCACAACAATCGAGATGGGAGAGCAATATTATCATCCCAGAAGGAAACGGGGAAGAGTAAAGGAAAGAAAAATAGAGGGGGAACACCAGAGAGAGACAAAGGGCCATAAGAAAAATCAACATAATTCCCAATGAGTGCATAGCTAGGCCCATTCTACTGGAAAATCCATGGTTGACAGACCTTGTCGAATTTCCAAGGGCAGCTATGATTGATATGCGTCAACTTATATAGGGGCAGTGCAGCATCAATCATGGCTTCCCAGGACGACACAGTAGGGAGAGTAGGGGAGGACCATTTACAGAGAATTTCTTGGAATAGCATAGTAGGTATGAAATCAATAATTTAATATTATGAGACCTTTGAGCATTATCAGGGATAAGCTCTAGAGACACAGGGACCAACAACCGAAGCCTAAGATTAATAAGCTCAAAAATTTCCAAGCAAAAGGCATGAATCCTAGGGCACTCCCAGAACATTTGGAAACAAGAACCTAACTGAGTCTGACAGTGAGGGCAGTGAGGATCCCTGTCTGGGTACATGGTGACCAGTTTACTCAACTAATCCATATCCTATACTTGGCTCTTAGAGCTTGTATGCAAATAAACTATTTAATTACTGATTTCTTCATGTTACACCATGGACCGAGACAAGGGTCCCCATTGTCTCCACTCCCTTTTGCACTCACTGTTGAACACTTACATAGTTAGTCAGGTTGAAAAAGACACAAGTCTATCTAGTTCAACCAAAAAAAAAAAAAAAAAAATATATATATATAACCATACAATCCCATATACAGTCCTTCACCCACAATTGATGCAGAGGAAGGCAAAAACCACCAGCAAAGCATGATCCAATTTGCTATAGCGGGGGAAAGAATTCCTTCCTGATCCCCCGAGAGGCAATCAGATTCACCCTGGATCAACTTTACCTAAAAATGTTAGCACCCAGTTATATTATTTACATTAAGGAAAGAATCCAGGCCCTTTTTAAAGCAATCTACCGTGCTGGCCAAAACCAACTTTGGGGTGAGTATATTCCACATTTTCACAGCTCTAACTGTGAAGAAACCTTTCCATATTTGGAGATGAAATATTTTTTCCTCTAGAAGTAGAGTGCCCCCTTTTCCTTTGTGATGACCTTAAAGTAAATAACTCAACACCAAGTTCACTATAAGTTCACTTGACAGCATTGTGACATCATGCGAGGCGAGATAGTGGATAGACGATATCTGTCACCTCGCATGCGTTCACTTGGAGTGGATTAGAAAGAGTCCAGCCCAGGTTTTGCCAGCCATCCTGGCAGAGCTGGTTCCAGCCCAGAGTTTCTGGTCCACCCAGATCCCCCTTCAGCTGCTTTAAGTGACCAAGAATATAACTCAGTGTTGTTCTGGTCTGGGACTCAGTATCACTACACTAAGAGGGCTACACCTACTCAAAGAGAAAAGGTCCGCGTTTGTTTTATTTGGAGGTCTCTGGGACGAGCGTGACACAGAGGTAGCCTGCTCTGTAATAGTTTAACGCCGAAAGGCAAGGAATTATTTTGGCTATTTTGTTTGTTTTATTGCTTGCAACCTTTTATCAATAAAACTGGCAACCCGCCAGACTTTTAAGAAAGTTGCCTTCAAGCTACCTTTTTCCCATGAAAGATGATCCCCATGAGCTAATCTCCCACAGCATCCATAAGATAATCTCTGGATATTAATGGTTTCATAAGGGATAACAGAGAGAACAAAATTGACTTATATGCAGATGATACACTGCTCTTCCTGGGTGACATGGGCCACTCGTTGACATCTTTGATGTCCCTAATTGCTCACTTTGGATCTTTTTCCAGATTCACTACGAATTGGGGTAAATCAGCCTTGATGCCTGTCAGTCCCCTTGCTACCACTACTCTTCCAAATGCCTCACCAATTAAAATTGTACCTACCTTTAAATATCACGGAATCATGACAAGCTCCTCCTTAGAGTAATATACTCAATTGAATTTAGTACTCCTTCTAACCAAGCTTAAATGTAAGAGCAGAAGCTGGACAAAATTAACTTTGACTCTAGTGGGAATGGTAAACCTAATGAAAATGATCTGGGCACTACAAATAATGTATGTAAAAATATAGTGAGGTTAATTTACTAAAGGAGTAGAGGCCGTTCATTTTTGATCAAAAAAAGATGATAAATAAGGTACACCTGTGTTCATTTTAAATATCCAGCCATGTGCAAGAGTAATTTGAAAAAAAACAGTTTTTTTATAGCAAATAAAAGGTTGATTAAAGTGAACACAGCTTCATGTTATTTACTAAGCTCAGTGAGCATACATTTTGCTAAGTGAACAATCTCTGTTCCTTTACTAAATCAACCCCAGTGTCTGTGGTTATAAATACCTCATCGTGAAGATTTTCCATGAAAACGTTTACAATATCTTACCCATCCACTGATGAATGATCACTTTACTCAAAAACTCTTCATTGAAGTTTTGGGGGACACCAAATAACTCTGGTTAGAGGTTAGGGCAAGGGAAGAGATCAAGGAACTTATTGTCATAAGGTGATCTTTACAGTATTGCTCTTCAGGCTAGAATACCTTAAAGTGGCACTCGTACCAGATATCATTTTTGTATTTAAGTAAATGCTGTGACAATAGTGAGGTCTGACAAACTTCAATCTGACTGAAGAGAATGGTCATTTGTACTGTATGGAACCCATATGTCATTTTAATCTCTCCAAAATGTTCAAGTCAGCAACAGAACAATCACATTTAAATCTTGTAGCTGTAGAACCTGGCAGAGGGCTGACACGTTTCATATAATCTCCATCACCTAAAACAACCAGCTTAAGCAGATCATTTTAAATAAGCAGACCTTAGCCAGGATCTACAAAACCTAAAAAAAAAGTCTAATTAAGCACTAGACATGTGCGGTTAGATTAGTTCCAAATTAAAATTCTGACAAATTTTTGTTTTTCGGAAATTCGGGTGTATCCAAATTTCCGACTTACAATAGTACCGCATGTAAACGTATCCAAAATAACAAAAATAAAATTAGGGGAAATTAGAAATCGAATAATTTTCAAATCGCTTTCAAATACTTTTCGAATTTGAATAGTTTTCAAATTCAAATTCAAAAAATGTTCAAATTCGAATAGTTTTCGAATTGGAAAAATTGTTTTTCATTTTCCAAAGAGAACAAAATAGAATGGAAAACAAAGGAATAGAACAGAAAAAAACATAGACTAGAAAAGAATATAACAGAAAACAAAAGAATAGAATACAACAGAGTAAAACAGCTCTGTTCCACTCCACCACATTATATTCTTTCATTTTCTGTTATATTCCCCTCTATTGTATTCTATCTCTTTCCATTCTATTCCTCCATTTTCCACTCCACCCCATTCTCCTTGGAATTTGGAAAACTGCTCATATTTGAAAACAATTCGAATTTGAAAATGATTTGAATTTGAAAATGATTCAAATTTGAAAACTATTCAAAGCTGATTCGAAAACTTTTCAAAGTGGATTCGAAAACTTTTCAAATTTGAAAACGAAACAAAACTAAACAAATTCTGAAAACTAATCAAACGGATGAAACAAATCTAACTAAACAAATTTATGTAAATAACGAAACAAACGTTTTCGCTCTGCGCATGTCTATTAAGCACCATCAATTGCCATTCCGTATATCCCTAGAACAAACTCTGATTCTGTTTGGAACTGGGTGTTGTAAACCTCTATTAAATCAGAGCCTGCAAACATCCATCATAAAAGAGTCTTTAACACAGCCAGGAATAGTTTTAACACTAAGCAAAAGTTCAGAGCCTGAAATGTAAACTATCCCTCCAGTAAAAATATTATATCACAAAAAAACTCAAAATGACATTTAGTATCTTCCAATTAGAAACACTATTTCACAAAGAAATCCAATATATGAATAGTGCAAGTGAAAGCAAACTTAATAAAAATGTGAACAAAGATTGAGATAGACAATACCAATACAATACCTAATAGATACTAAGATTAGAGATTAGAAACCAGGTATAACCTGCCTTTTTATTACTAATTCTTCACTACAACAGGGGACAGGTCAAGAGGATTATAAATACACATTGGGATATCTTAAAAATGGATCCAATTCTCAACACTTTCCTCCCAGCATGTACAAAAGGTTTTTCCAATTTAAGGGCTAACATTGTCCCTAATGTATTAAAACCCCCTAATAAAGTAGAGTTTAGAGATGAAAGATGAAAAGATGAAAAAGATTAAAGATTACTCAAACCAACCCCAGAAGTAGCACTATTAAACTTGAAACTGCCCGAACTCAGTAAAAATAAATGTAAACTCTTATTGCAGATAACCACAGCCGCTAAACAAACAATAGCTAAAGCTTGGAAGTCCCCCCACTTGACTATAGCAGAAAAAAAACACAAAGTATCTACAGCAATGGTCCATGCCAAAGTTGAAGCAACTGTCCACAACACCATACAAAAATTTGAATGAGTTTGGAGCCCATGGCTGAAACACCAGTTCCCTGCTGACTTTGATAGCACCCTCCTACACCCATGAACAAGGAAGCCCTGCCCTAGGACACACACCGAATCGCGTCTAATTATCCCATCAGTGACTTCCTGGCGAGGAGAAACTGTCTCCTTCTTTTCTAATTCTGCCCCCTTCCTACCCTTCTTCCTCCCTCTGACTTATCTTCCCTCCCCCTTCACTCAGTTCTTTCTCTCCACCTCCCTCCATGTCCCTTTGGTTCCTAATGAGCTCTAAACTGTTGAACTCACGGGTGACCACATACCCCCCTACATAATGTTCGGAACAAACCTTGATAACTTGCTCAGGTACTACCACCTTTTACATAAGTTTTGTAATGCAATATGAGATCAAAAGCTATTTATACTACCGCAGATGGAAAATGTAGCTATCTTTCCTCTAAATCAGACGCACCCCCTACTAAATACATGTTAAAGACCTATGTACCTAACCCTACAACTCAACGAGATCTTTACCCTATTATTCTACATTGTATTGTTAGGTAAATTATTTTGACACGTACTATATGTAGGGGCTGATCCCCATGCTATTGCTGTTTCGATGTTTTTTTCGAATGTATAACGCAATATGTACACCTACCTGTATGTTCCTTTTTCTCTAATAAAAATTTGAACAAGAAAAAGATTAAAGATTTTTATCCATGCAGTAATTGCATTATTTGAAGGTTGGATGGGTTTAGAAAGAGGAAATGTACCACCTTCACCTCTGCTGGTACAGGAATGAATTATGAAGTAAACGAGTTCATCACAGGCAATACCAGATATGTAGTATATTTACTACAATGTTCCTGCAATAAGCAATACATAGACAGAACCACTAGGATGCTTAAGGACAGGCTGATGGAACATGTGTATGATATCTGGAAAAGCTTGTGTAGTCATAATCTGTCTGTACATTTCAGAAAGTATCATAATAGGGATCCAACAAATAGAAAATTCATGGCCATTGAGAAGCTAAAGCCACATTGGAGGGAGTGTAATCGGAGTCGCAAGATCCAAAAAATTGAGACTTTCTGAATCTACAGCATGGAAACGTGCACACCTCTAGGTCTCAATGTAGACATTGAGCTCCAGCTCCATTAATGCACAGAAGATGCCTGGTAGTAACAGCTCTCACCACTGGAGACAGTCAAACCACCTGTTAAAATGTTACTAAACCCACAACAGTAAAATCTGTCAGTATGTGCAGAATAGCATGCTTGTTATACTCAGTGTGGAACTTAAGGGGTTAATCCTCTGCATTGTGTAAAAAGACTTTTTAGGGTTTCTCTTGGCAAGGCCAGATAATACACAGTCAGGGTAGTAAAGCTGCACACGCTCAGCTTAGTCTTTATTGCTGGAGAGAACATTTCCCTGTTCTTAGAGCTAGCCAAGTCACATGATATTGACATTACAGGTGTGGCCATGTATACAGGCTATAGTGGAAATCTCCTCCTACCTGGATACTCAGCACTGGGCAGACATTGCAGTTTATCACGTGACCGTGGTATACAGATCAGCCAAAAAGGTATATAGTGGTAGTATTTTGATGTAAAAAGAAGATTTATAAGCTGTGGGCACTGCAGGGGACATATTAACTATTTTCATATTACTAGGTTTAGTAACACTTTAAGTGCTGTATGGGCGATAAGGGGAGGCGCTCAGTCTGGTGATTAAACAAGTGGGCGAAACAGATAGACAATACCAAATGGATACTAAGATTAGCGATAAGAAACCAGGTATGACCTGCCCTTTTATTACTAATCTTTCACCCCAACAGGGAACGGGTCAAGAGGATTTAAAAAAGGATCCAATTCTCAACACCTTCCTCCCAGCACATCCAAAAGTGATTTTCTAGAGAGCACCAAATTTAAGGGATAAAATTGCCCCCAATGTATTGGAACCCCCTACTAAAGTAGAGTTCAGAGATGAAAGGTTTTTATCCATGCAGTAATTGTATGATTTGAAAGTTGGATGGGCTTAGAAAGAGGAAATGTACCACCTTCACCTCTACTAGCACAGGAATGAAATAAGAAGTAATCTAGTTCATCACATGCAATACCAGATACGTAGTATATGTAGTATATTTACTACAATGTTCCTGCAATAAGCAATACATAGACAAAACCACTAGGGTGCTTAAGGAAAGGCTGAGGGAACATGTGTAAGATATATGGACAAGCCCACGCAGCCATAATCTGTCTGTACATTTCAGAAATATCATAATAGGGACCCGACAGTAATAACATTCATGGTCATTGAGAAGCTAAAGCCACATTGGAGCGGGTGTAACCAGACTTGCAAGATCTAAAAAATGGAGACTTGCTATATCTACAGCATGAAAATGTCCACACCCCTAGGTCTCAATGTAGACATTGACATTAATTGTTTTATTGATAACAGGTGTATATAGTATGAAAATGAGATGATATATTTTTAAAATGCTATTAATATGTACGTTTTTTATTTTTAATTGCATTGTTCTAAATAGCCTGTTGAATGCATTTTTATAATTCATAATGGAATTTTTCATGTACACATATGTATTTTTATTCAATAGCATTATTCATATTTTATTTAATCATGGCAGCACCCATTGTGTACTACAAGAAAATTGTGTTTTATGCTGATGATCGACATCCTTTTAAAATTGATGCAGGTTACTGACTTGCCTTAATGGAGTTTTTTTTAGGAATTTGTACCTTTAATGAAAAATAACTTATTACCTATAATTTTTTATTCACAACATTGAAATGTTTTCTTTCTTTTTATAGCAGGCAACTATATCTTAATGTAAGCTCTAGGTAAATAGCTCCTGTTTTCATGGCAAGTTATATACATTTGCGTTTTTAACATGGTTGCCATTGACGAGGACCACAAGAAAATGGCACCCATTAAAGCTAATGGGTGATATATATTTTGATCTTTGGAAACATGGCGCCAATAACTGTATAATAATGCCCATTATAAGGGATGACAGCCATGCACATTGACCTTTGGAAATAAAGAAGGACCTTCTTGACGTCGGCGTACTAGCATCCCCTGAAGATGTGCTGTCACACAAAACGCGTTGAGACTGAGCTGCATGCTGAGATCATGCCGCCACTTTCAATTTTTGAACAGGTGGACATCTTTGTAAGTGCACTTTGTATATGTCTTGATTTCCTTGGCATTTGGATGCTTTTTATTCATTGTGTATGAAGACTGAGGTATTTTAAATAAATAACTACACTATATACGATCCCCTGGTGTGGCTCCATGCAATGAGCATGGGTTGACTGGCTCCATTGGTAAGAGATGGTACTACCAGGCAACTTCTAGGCTTAATGGAGCTGGATGACCATACATGAGGGGCTGGAATCCTTTTGATACAAATGCTCTGTTTGCTGCTCACTTTTGGCAACTTTGGAGTCTGTGAGAACGGCAGTGGTGTCAGTCACAAGTGGTGTAGTGGATCCTTTCAAAGGGTGAAAGTTTTTAACACAAGTGAACACTATTGTTGTTATTGGACTTTATTCATACATATTTTTATTCTGTTTGCTTTCACTATTCATATATTGAATGGCTTTGTGATCTAGTATTTCTAATTAGTGGGAACTAATGGTACTTTTGGTTTTTTTTTTTGTGATTTAATATTCTTACTGGAGGGAAGTTTCAATTTCAGGTGCTGCACTTTTGGGTTTTGTATACTGACCTCCTGCAAGCTGCCCTAAATAATTTAGTGCTGACTTTTCATTACATCCATTGCAGGAATAGTTTTATGGGGTTTCTTTAATGACCAGAACCAATATCTATTCATATTCCAGAAGTCCAGATAAGATAAAGTTTACACTCATAACAAATGTCCACGTAATGGAAAAAACAATCAAGTAGGAATCAATCATGCCTATGCTTTGATTATCCAGAAAATGGATGGAACACCTTAAATCTAAGGAGAATATGCATAAGATCAATATCATGTTTGATATCTATCAAACACTAATTTAATTTTATTTCATAATAGATTGGTTGCGGGATTGTCAACATGGCCATCTGGAAATATTGATATAGTTATAAAAAGTGGCATTTAGACAATGTCTGCTGAAATATGGACTTTAGGACCTTCACATCACACCCTTCAGCTTTCTTGACTGGGTGGGATTTGGCTGTAGCTCTCATTTATTACTGAAATTATAAGGGATTGCTAAGAGTCATGAGAGCCGATGCATTCTGTTCACCTGTTCACCTGCTAACCTGTTTCTCTATACTCAAAAGTAGGAACTCTCATTTAACAAACTTTCTTTTTAAACTCACTAGTGATCTATTGGAGAAGAATATGAAAAGTCTTGACAAAGACATCCTACAGAAAGCATATTCCGCGTTTGCCGATAGCATCAACAAACAATTGACCTATGACAAAGCCCAGCAACCAATGCTAGATGAGTCGGAGCAGCTAAGGACCACGCTGTCAGCATCTGCATTAGAAGTGAACCGGTTGTTCAGCATGATCTCAGAAGAGCTTTTAGTCAAGCTTACCCTTTATTTTGAGAATTTACAAGCTAAAGTTGAAAAAAATACCCTGGCAGTTACCCATAAGCTGGAAAGTATAACTGTGGACTTGAATACACAGTTGATAACAAGTATTGATAGTATGCAGCTGTCATTGGCCCTGAACGTACAAAATCTTGAAAGTGCAATTCTAGAAAACCTTGAAGAGGTAAGGGTTAATGTAAATGTATATAACGAAAAGGTGAATGAAAAGTTAAAACAGCAGTCTCTGATTTTGATTAAACATTTGTCTCCCTATACAACTGATATGCAGGAAAGCTTGACAAAACAATTCAAGTTAATGTGTTTTCAAATTAAAAAACTTGTTGACCAAATGCAGACCAATATTTTTGTCACAGCATCACAACTAAAAGAGCAAGTAAGCTTTTTTAAAAGTTCATTACTGGGAAAAACATATTTAGATGTTAGTAATGTCAAAAAGACAACAAATATCTGCCTGTCTGATATGAACCAGAAGATTACACTGTTTAAAGACACGGTTGTCCTATATGGAGAAACCCTCAAGAAGACACTCATCGAGGGATTGGAAAACATGAAAAAGGAGACAGGACTGTCTGATGTACAAGATTCAACAAAGATCCTAAACAAAAATATCCAGGAAAAAATCCTCAGCTTCTTAAACAGTACCCTACTGAGTGGTGCCATGAGTGATAGCTAAATGTTGCTTTAATAGATAGTGTAATCTCCAAACAAAGAAACAAAATGTGTATTAAAAGCATATGTAACCAATTCAATGTTTTGTTTTTTCCTCTGGAGTATATGTAGTGCAACATTAAAATAAGCACTGTAGTTTTAAGTTGATGCTATAACCTTTTATGTATGGCTTAAACGGGAAATAATGTAACAGCATATACAGTATAGGCATATAAAATAAAGCATATATATATATTAAAAAATATAAGCGTGCATGGTGTTTATGCATTTATTGATAAAAGAATAAACCAAATACTTGAGAAATAGCATAGTAATGCAGAAGCATTGTTTGGTTACAAGGTTTGCTATAAGCTTGTGGCTGTATTCATTTTCTTTTTTCCACAAAATTCCAGTGCGAGTTCCCGCATCGCATGTCTCTAGCAGGCAGTTAGCACTGCCCTATGCGAACCACTGTGGGTGTCAATACAAAGTTAATGACACCTCCAGATCAGTGAGCAAATCGCAGTGCGAACTGTGAAATGGTGCAGGAATTGGATCACATAGGTGTGAACGCCCATGCAATCCGATTCCAGAGCAGACCTGCACCAGTCCTGCACCATTTTGGTCTGAATGAGATGCAAATTCAGCCATACAATCTGTATGGCTGAATTTGCTTCGCGCAGACATCGCATGTGATCTGCACAGCAATGCGGTCTGACATTACAATAGTGTGAACCCAGCCTAAAGGAGATGGCAGGGAACAATGCTAACTGATAATAATCCAGGGGAAGAGAGTGCAAGAAGTTATCAGCTCACAAGATTTCTGGCTGGATAAAGAGCTATTTTTTGCACTTGTCAAATAGATATAATAAAGGCTTTTCATTGGTATATTTAAAATGTCACTAAACCTACATCATAAAAACTATCAATAAATGCTGTATTACCTGCTGTTCATATTCACACAGTCGCTATGATATTCCTTTCTGTATTCTGCAAAAAACCTGGTTGATCCTGCTGCACTCTATCTCCACCTTCTGTTCATGTCCCCAATTTAGCTAGGGATTTTGCAGCTGTGATGGCAACTCTGCACATGCTCAGATTTAAGTGAGTTTCTATGCTGAGCATTTCCTCCCTATCACATATGAGCAGCCCATATGACTATAGATTCACACATTTGGGTATATATACACGGTATTAAATGATGGCCCACTCCCTCCTTCCTCCTCCATGTCCACTAACCAGTTAAACACAATGGGGGCAGGATATGTAGATTAATGGAGGCTTCACCTCCCTCTTATTCTAAGACACAGACTGGATGAGAGTGACATAGCCCGTGACTGGCAGAAATCTACCCACACCATGTTATTTCCACAAAATATTAAATAATTCATTTAAAATATACAGCATATTTGTATGCCAATTTAAAACAGTTTATTAATATTATTTATTTATTTATTTCTACTTTGTATGCCAAAGGCTGTTTTCTTTATTTTGAACATGTGACCAGCAACAGAGGACTATAAGCTCCCCCTGCTTATGTTTCCTTGCAGACAGGCTGGGAAAGATCTGGCGTCTTGCATATCAATTAGGAAAAAGGTACTTAGATGTGTGTTTGTTTTATTAAAATAATTACAATGCCATCATCCACATACAGAAATAGAAGGAACAATGTAAATTAAACAGTGTGTGTTTAGTATCACGTTAAGGGATCAAAAGGGAGCTAAATGCACAAAAATACCCTGTGATAAAATTACTGCAAACGTATCTATTATTATTTGGTCCAGTAATGTGATCATGTAGCTCCATCTTACCTGTGTAAGGGACAGCATGGTAACAGCTAGGAATTCCAGAAGCCGTGATGTCACCCATAAGCTCCCATGGTCCAGCTGTTGTTGACGCTCCCTTCTATCCCCTGCAGCAGCAGCTCACTGACACGGGGAGCTGAAGATGTAGGATAATGTGACTGGGCCAGAATAAAAATAGGTAAGTACACAGATCTCTTTTACACAGGGTATGCAGGATAGGTAAGAGGAGAGGGGAGGGAACATTTTTAAAAATAGATAGTGTTAGGCCCCTTTCACATGGGCTAGAATCAGCTTTGCTCAGCAGGGGATATATCCACTGATCCTCTGCTGAGCTTAATGGAGCTGCTGGACAACAGGTCTGTGTCCCCTCTGCTTATGCATAGCTGACCCGGACAAAGTCTACCAAGTGCAACAGTGCTAATTCATCAAATGCATTCAAAAGTAACAGACAATGACCGTGATCAATAAACGAAATGAAAAATTATAATAGTGTTCATAAAACTGCATTCATAATATTCCTTAATCTTCTTAATTCATTTTCATTGTGCAATATAAGGTGCCAAGTGCTGAAGGATAACAGTCTGTGAGATCCGTGCTCCCCTCTGAGTGCCCACTCACTCACCAGATCTCTGGAACTCCCATCACAGGAGTCAGAAGCACTTTCCTAAAGATGTGGCTAGGTTCTGTAGTTTCACAACTGTGTTCCAAGAATAGAGCATGGTATACTCTCAAAACTCAAGGGCTCCCATCGCAGGAGTCAAATGGCGCTTTCTCTGTAGGCACCTGGGTATTGTGGTTGCACAGATTAGATTCCAGGATGGAGCATAGAATACTCTCAACCGGGCATCATGTAATAGATGAAGGCGAGGTGTGGTGTCCTCTGGAGTGCCAGCATGTGGGCAGTGGTGGCTGCAGTGTCCGTTCCTCCAGCGTGTGTCTCCTCTGTGTGTCTCCTCTTCCTAAACGCTAGGCATCCAATAGGAATAGACCACCAATCAGAATGTACAAAAAATGAAAAAAAAACGGTGCCACCCCCTTCCTCTGACATCAGGTGACTTCGAAACCCGTCAAAATACATTAAAAATCATCCCAATTCCTATATACCACTATTGGAACATTATATGCGTGACATAAAACCATGGTATGCAGTCCGCCTGGGTCACGCTATTGCGGATACAACAGATCAGTGCATCAAACATTGCCTATAGAAAAAGGCGGCCGCCAACCATAGCGTGCCACGTGTGTCGTGCATGTGCACTGCGCACATTCCAACACAGACAAGAGGATGCAGAAGAGCAAGAAACAGAAGAAGAGCAAACTAGGCCAGAAGAACACAAACAAGATACCACTGGAAAACAACAAAGCTTGGGAAAAATTAACATAAGATCAAATAAAAATAAAAAACAAAGTGAAAAAAGGGAGAAAAAAGGAGAAAATAAAGGAGAAAAATAAAAGAAAAATAAATAATAATAAACATAAAACTAAAACTAAAAAAGGAGATAAAAATAATAATAAAAATTAAAATTAAAAATAGAAATCAAAAGAAAAACAAGGAAAAAAGGAAAACCAAGGGGGAAAAAACAAGCTGACAAAGAAAAACAGCAAAAAAATAGGGAGAGAAAAGAAAGGAGCAGTAAAGGAACAAAGATAAGGGTGGAGACAAGGGGAGAATAAAAAAAGGGGGGGGGGTTGATAAGAGACTGGAAAAAAAAAGGGGGAAAAAAGGGAGGGAAGGAAGAAGAGAGGGGAAAAAAGGGAAAAAAGGAAAAACAAAGGAAGAAAAAAAGAAGAAAGAGAAGAAGAAAGAAAAAGAAAAAAAGGAAAAAAGAAAAAAGTGGGGGAAAAAAAGGAAAAAAATAAGAAAAGAAAACCAAGCAAAAAAACAAAAAGAACGGAGAGGAAAAAGAGAGAAGGAAAGGGGGAAAAGGAAGAATGGAAAAGAAAAAGGAAGCAAAAAGAAAAGCTAAGACAGAACCAAACGTGAGTAATCAATGTCAACAATGTGTAGAAATAATGCTAATAACAGATTCAATAATCATGATTATTCAGAAGATGGTGACAAAAATTGCTGTACTAGGTCACTACGCCTAGTATTTAAGTTGGTCGACAGGCCTCCAATATCAGCTAGTAAAAAAGCATAGAGTGTGAAATACAGAAGGCCCAATATACGAAAGACAAAAGGAAGTGGTCGTTCCGGCACAACCCGTGTGCAGGCCGCTGCTGCTGATACTCAAGTCTCTGTGTAGGCACCCGCCTCAAATATTACCTCTATAAGGGCTATGTCTGGTTCTGCTCCGCTTCACCAGTGCTTTGGGGGCGATCCAGTTCAATGCAGAGGCTTTCTCAACCATATACTTTGCGATACTGCCCCAGGAGTTCCCCGCGGACAGAAGCAAAATAGGCTTCCTGATTTCTTTGCTTTTTGACAGAGCCTTGGCCTAGGCAAACCCTCTATGGGAGATGCAAAAACCTGTTGTCCAGAGTTACTCAGAGTTTGTAGCCTCCTTTAAAATAGTATTTGATGTTCCCGCACGCTCCACTACCGGTGCCAAAAGCCTCATGTCCATCAAGCAGGGTACGAGAACAGTTGCCGATTACGCCATTGAATTCTGTACTCTGGCAGCAGAGGTTGCTTGGAACAATGAGGCTCTCATGGCTGTTTTTTCTCATTGCCTCTCGGATAACATCAAAGATGAGATAGCAGCCCGAGACGTACCTACTGAGCTGGAGAGGTTGATCGCTTTTGTCATTCTCATTGACTCCAGAGTCCGAGAGAGAACTTTCTTTAAGGAGTGATTGCGAAAGCCTCCTGTATGTTTGGCTCCGAGTTTTGTAGTCCTACCCGTGCCTCCCTCCCCTCCCATACTTCCTGGTTCCGAGCCTGTCAGTGAATAGAACCCATGCAGTTGGGCTTCACACGTCTCTCTGTGGATGAGGGAGCCTTTAGGAGGAGGGAGAGATTGTGCCTTTATTGTGGCCAGGCAGGTCACTTTTTGAAGTTTTGTCCTACCCGTTCGGGAAACGCCTGCACTTGAGGTCCTGTAGGGACAACCTTAGGTGGCGTTGTTATGTCCCCAGTTATCGAGAATGTTAAATCCCTGGTTCCGGTTATTCTTTCTTGGTCTGAGTCATCCATCAAGATACAGGCTCTAATAGTCTCTGGGGGTGCAGGCCTGTTCATAGATAGTGCCTTTGTGCCTAAGCACTCAATCCCGTTGCAGCTTCGGGCTACTCCACTTGTCATTGAGGCTATTGACGGGAGACCTCTATAGCCTGCCCAGGTGACTCATGAGACTGCTCCATTGACCATGGCCGTAGGGGCTCTTTACCATGAGATAATCCAATTACAAGTAATTTCTTCTCCTCATTTTCCGGTAGTTATTAGTTATCCTTGGTTACAGAGGCACAACCCCTATTTTGATTGGCTTCGTGCTGAGGTTCTTTCCTGGTCGCCAAAATGTAGTAAGACATGTTTTCAGAAAGTGGCTAAGGTCTTGTGTACCTCTTCACTCTCCTCCCTGCCAGAGGAATACCCTGAATTTGGCTTTTATAAGGGTCAAGCCGGTAGTTTGCCTCCACACCAGACGTATGATTGCACAATTGACCTTCAACCTGGTGCCATACCCCCTCGTGGCCGGGTATACGCTTTGTCTGTCTCAGAGGATAAAGCCATGGAGGAGTATGTCGCAGGCGCACTTTAAAGAGGGTCTTCCACAAAACCTCGTCTCCTGCTGGTGCTGGCTTCTTCTTTGTGAAAAATAGGAGTGGCGAACTGAGACCTTGCATCGATTATAGTGGTCTCAATCACTTCACGATTAAGAATGCTTATCTGATTCCATTGATTATGGAGTTATTTGACTGCCTCAAGGGAGCAGCGGTTTTCGCAAAGCTTGATCTGAGAGGGACATACAATCTCGTGAGGATCAAGGAGGGCGATGAGTGGAAAACTGGGTTTAATACCAGGACAGGCCATTACAAATATCTCATAATGATGTTTGGTCTTTACAATGTGTGCTTCAAAGGCTGAGAGATATTAACCTGGATTGTAAATTGGAGAAGTGCGAGTTCCATCGTGAACAGGTTAAATTCCTGAGTTATATCATTTCACTGCTGGTTTTTCGATGGACCAAGAGAAGCTATCGGAAGTTCTACAGTGGCCCCGACCCATGGGTTTATGTCCACTACAAGTTTTTCTTGGCTTTTCCAATTATTATCGGAAGTTTATTCATAACTTCTGGTCTCTGGTCAATCCCCTGACTGATATGACCAGAAAGAACGATAACCCAGAGAATTGGTCTCCGGAGTCCATTAAGGCCTTTGAAAGTATCAAGGCAGCCTTTGTTTCTGCTCCTGTGTTGGCACATCCGGATCCTACGTTACCCTTCATCCTTGAGGATGCATCTGAGACTGGAGTTGATGCCTTTCTGTCCCAACATCCCACCTATGAGAGCGCTAGGCATCCTTGTGGCTACTTTTCCAAGAACTTGTCTCCTGCGGAATGCAATTACAAGATTGGGGACAGAGAGTTGCTAGCAATCATTTTAGCCCTTAAAGAATGGAGGCATATCCTCGAGGGTACCCCTGTTCCAGTTCTCATTTTGACTGACCACAAGAATCTCATATTCTTGTCTGAGGCTAAATGCCTCTCCCCCAGAAGGGCGTGATGTGCTCTGTTCTTGTCAAGCTTCAATTACATTGAAGTCTCATTCTAAGAATGTAGGGGACAATGCATTGTCATGACAGTTTTCCTCCGCTTCCAAGATGGAGACAGTTCCTGTCCCTGTGATACCTCCTGATCGTAGTCTGGTTATGATTCGTACCAGTCTCACTTCACCTTTGGGTGACAAGATCCTTGCTGCTCAGATGCATGCTCCTCCTGAGAAACCTTGTGACTGTTTCTTTAAGAGTCTCCATACTTAGCATTCTCCCAAGGCTACTGGTCACCCAGGGAAGAATCAACTCATTTGGGCTATTTCCCAACAGTTCTGATGGCCTAGTCTCCGCGCTGATGTAGCCACCTTTGTAGTAGCCTGTCCCGTGTGTGCTCAGAACAAAACACCATAATGTCTTCCAGTAGGTCTTCTACAACCTATACCCAATAGAGAGCAGCCTTGGACCCACCTGTAAGGTACCTGTGGTAGGTAATGTCTGAAGTAGAGCTTGCGTGCTGAGGATTTAGGCGATTTAGGCGAAATCGTAGTCGGGCAGGTCAGGTCGGCAACAGATCAGGCAAAGCGGTACAAAATCGGAATCCAGAGAGTGGTCAGGCGGGCAGAGGCCATGTACGAGCTGGCGGTGAAGCACCAAAACAGCAGACTGGAGAGTGGTCAAGAATTCAGGCAGAAGTTCATACACGGAAAACAGAATCACAGAGCTATCAATACACCCAGGAAACTAGTCCAAACAAATGGGCCCTGAGTAACAGGAAATGCTGCTATTTATGGGCTGCTTGATTGTACATTACCCACAGCTGACAGCAGGTGGGGCTAGTGAGTCCAAGGCAGTGCATCAAGCTATGAGAAATTGCGATAACTCCTGAGCTCCCTTGTGGCACAACAGGTAAGGCTGCAGCTGTGGGACCAGGAACATCCTGGGTCAATGATACCCAGGTACATGACAGGGCCCCCTCCCCAGTGGACTCCTCCAGGGGCCTAGCGGGGTTTAGTGGGAAAGGAGGCATAGACGTCTCGAATAAGAGCAGGGGCATGCAAAACTTTGGTTGGAACCCAGGAATGGTATGTGGCCGGATATCCCCAGATATTACCGGATAACCAGATACTGTAGGCCACAACCCCGCTTTCTAGAGTCCAGAATCTTAGAGACTTCAAACTTATGCTGTCCATCAACAAGAACAGGAGGAGGTAGCTGTTGAGTTCTGGAGTAATGATTGAAAATTGCCTTTTTGAGGAGAGAAATGTGGAACTCGGATGTATTCAGAGAGAAGAGGGCAATTTCAACCGATAGGAGACTGGCCCGACACAAGCAATTATTCTGTAAGGACAGATGAATCAAGTTCCCAATTTGGTAGAGCGTTGTTTAAGTCTCACGTATTTGGCAGACAGCCAAACTCCATCCCCCACCACATATGGAGGTGAATCCTTTTCCAATGTAGCAAAATATTTTACACCCGCTGAACTGCTGCTGGTACACGGGAAGAAGGTTGAAGTAGAGGAAAAGTCTGAGAGTAATAGCCTAGGGCTGAGTCGAATGGCGTGGTATGAAGAGCACTGTGCCAAAGGGATAGTTTTTTGGAAAGTCTCAAGGGATATATTTTAGCATAATACACCATCTCCCTCTTTGATTAGTAACAGTAAATTTGAAAGAAGAATTTGTGGGATTTTAAGGTGTCAAGAAAAAATATATAATAATTCAATTTTTTATATAAAAATGTATAATTATTTTATTAGTACAAAAACATATATAGTGGACACGAGACAAAAAATAATAAGTGATTTACATATAATGATCATGGTACATTACATTACAAAATTGTTTTGAGTGTATGCTCTACATGTTTCGCCTTTATAGATTCGGCTTCTTCAGGAGCTTTTAAACACCAATTTTGCATTTATTTGTAACTGAAAACAGAGAAAAACATCAGAAAGAATATATATATATATAAATACACTGTGCAGACTGTCCTACCTCCCCACTTCATCCACCATTTATTTTTAGGGGAAGCAAAGCAGTGTGCACACTTAAACAACATCCTTTATTTACTAATGTATAACATTGGCGCTAATTGCCATGTCCTCCTAAGCCCTCACCTTTGTACCAGAGATCTAGGAAAGAATATACAGAGCCACGGACACTTTTGAAGGACAGCCTTCCAGGGGGGTATTTGACAAGCCACAGAGGAGGTAAGCCACTGATGAGTAA
>BLSH010341351.1:913439-924068 GCA_018402905.1 Glandirana rugosa | reverse complement strand
AGAGCAGGAAAAGAGTCCTACTAACCCAACGTGACGACGGACACCGGCTCAAACGCATGTTATTATGGTAAGCCGGTGGGTCGTCAGGGGTAAAACCCGGTTAATACCGATGGTGGGGTGTAAAGACGGGGATGAACTTAGGCCTTACATGGTAGGGTCGTCGTGTCCTACAGTGGTTGAAGGAGGTGAGGTTAACAGCTGAGGAAGTCCTCTGTTATAGGTTTAGGGCCCTCCGATGGTTCCTCCGGATACTGTTCTCCTCTACCCCCCTTTACCTCGAAGTTGGGCCATTGGTGCAAACCAACAGTTGGTTCTTAAACTTTGAACGTTCGGGAAGTTTTCTGTCTTTTCACAGGAAAAGGCCCCAGGAACCTCGGGCCCAATTTTTTTGAAGGGCTTGCAAGTTTCAAATTCTTGGTTGACAACCAAACGTGGTTACCGGGTTGAAGCTCCATTTCCCCCCATCTCCTCTTGTCATAGGCCTCCTTGGTAGCCTCCCGGGATTTGGATATTGTCTCCTGAAGGAGTCGACAATTGGAGTGGAGGAAGTTGGTGACATCCTGTGCTGCTGGGATGGTACATTCCGGATTCAAGTAGGGGCAGAAATGTGGGGTGGTAGCCATAATTGGCCCAAAATGGGGACTGCTGGGTGGCCGAATGGTATTATTGTACGCAAACTCGGCCACAGGCAGCAGTGCAACCCAATCATCCTGAGAAAAGGACGAGAAACACCGTAAGTATTGTTCCAGCGTCTGGTTCGTCCTTTCCGTCTGTCCATTTGTCTGTGGGTGGTAAGCCGAAGAGAAGGCAAGTTCGATTTCCAGCCCAGCACACAGGGCTCTCCAAAATTTTGACGTGAACTGGACCCCCCGATCAGACATGATGTTGCTGGGCACTCCATGAAGTTGGACGACTTCCTTTATGAATGTGCGGGCCGTTTCAGCCGCTGAGGGGGTCCCCTTCATAGGGACGAAATGTGCCATCTTTGTCATCCGGTCTACTATGACAAAGATGGTAGAAAAACCTTCCGACGGGGGGAGTTCCACGATAAAATCTATCGCCAGTTGCGACCACGGGCGTTCAGGTATGGAAAGGGGGTTCAACAGACCCCAGGCTTTAGCTCTGTCTGTCTTGTTTCGGGCACAGACGGGACAGGCCCTAACATACTTTCTACAGTCCTCCAAAATGTTGGGCCACCAGAATGACCGTGAGATGAGCTCAGCGGTCTTTTGTGTGCCAAAATGTCCGGCCAGTTTATGGTCGTGGCAACGACCCAAGACTCTAAGACGCAGACTTGCTGGGATGAACATTCTCCGCCCAAACCACCATAGACCATCCCTTATGGTCAATCGGGTGTCTCTGTCAGTAGCGGAACCGTCCAAGACCCGACGAAGTTGGGAGAGAAAGTCCTCATCTGTCAGCAGGAAATTTCGTGCAGGAAGTATAGTATCCGGTGGAGCAGTATTGCCTGGCTCTGTGAACATTCGGGAGAGAGCGTTGGGCTTACTATTCTTGGATCCGGGACGATATGTAAGGTGAAAATGAAACCTGGAAAAGAATAGCGCCCAGCGGGCTTGCCCAAGTCTCTTTGCCGTTCGGAGATACTACAAGTTTTTGTGGTCGGTGAATATCAGAATAGGGTGAGAAGCCCCTTCCAGCAAATAATGCCATTCCTCTAACGCTGACTTAATGGCCAGTAGCTCCCTGTCTGCCACGTCGTAATTCCGATCTGGTGCGGTCAGCTTCCTGGAAAGGAAAGCCACCGGGTGGAGCAGGGCCTTGACACCCTGGCGCTGGGACAGGATAGCCCCCACTGCAGTTTCTGATGCGTCCACCTCCAGGACGTAAGGTAAAGCTTCAGAATGGGGGCCGACGTGAAGAGGGACTTGAGTCTCTGAAAAGCGGCTTGAGCTTCAGGGGACCACTGGTACCGGGTATTCTGTTTTGTTAGACGTGTGATGGGCTCCACGATGGCGGAAAATCCTTTAATAAATTTCCTATAGAAATTCGCGAAGCCCACGAATCTCTGTACCCCTTTTCGGTCTATAGGCGCAGGCCATTCCAAGATGGTGGAAACTTTCTGCGGATCCATATGGATGCCGGTTGTGGAGATGATCAGCCCCAGGAAATGCATACTGGGCTGTTCAAACTAACATTTTTCCGCTTTAGCGTATAAGCCATGCTGCCGTAGACGCCCAAGAACCTTAGTGGCGTGCCTGCGGTGTTCCTCCAAGGAAGAGGAGAAGACCAGGATGTTGTCTAAGTATATTATAACAAAGAGATCCAGGAAGTCTCGAAGCACGTCGTTGACAAAATGTTGGAAGGTTGCGGGGGCATTACACAGGCCGAAGGGCATCACCAAGTATTCGTAATGCCCAAACCGAGTGCGGAATGCGGTCTTCCACTCGTCTCCTTCCCTGATCCGAATAAGATTGTATGCCCCCCGCAAGTCGAGTTTGGTAAAGACAGCAGAAATACACAGTTCACTTCGGCCTCCCATTGGAGACCCAGGGTAGCAGTGGGTGACGTCAACACAAAGCTCCACCTCCCATATGCGTTACGTCAACATGTGACTTTGTCAGAGGGACGGGGTAAGAGCGTCACCTCGATCGTTGTTTTTGAAGGCTAGCCACGGGTGTCAGTCTCCCCTTTTTCTTTTAATTATGTCTTTAATGTCTTCATATGGATTGTACATGGTGTGTAGCACATCCGTCTCCCTGTTGAGCTCTGTATGGGCCTGATATTTTAGGTGATTCATAAGGGATATCTTCTGTAGCCACTAGATGTACCCGTTGCTACCCTGGGTCTCCGACGGGAGACCAAAGTGAACTGTGTTTTTCTGCTGTTCTCAAGATGAATCTTAATGTAAGTGCAATCTGAATAAATGCTTTTGATTATACCTATGGAGAGCACTTAGGTGTGTTGTTCCTCTTATGTATTTTTGGAAATGTTGGCATGATCCCCCCACTGGTCTGGATGGTTGGTGAGGCTTGCTGAACCCAGGATATATGCTGACTAGTGCCGAGTAAGGATGGGCTCCTGGTTCGATTTGAACGTGAGTTTGACTCAAACATCGGGTGTTCGATTGTTCGGGTTTTCCCGAACATTATGGGGCACTCGCAGCAACTTTGCGTGCCACATAATGCATTCAAATGGAATGTCGCCCACTGATTGGCCAAAGCATGCACATGACCTGCATGCTTTGGCCAATCAGCGGGCGGCCTGCTGTGAGAGCTTTGATTGGCTAAAGGCAGCAGCCTCAATCCAGCAGCCTCAATCCATGCCCCGCACTATATAAAGCTGCTTGTACAGCGGCTCCATGTAGTGTGTTGGCGGCGGTGGTCAGAGTTAGACAGGGAGCTTAAGTTCCTGAAAACAGACAGTTTAGCTAGCTAGCTTTCTAAAGTGTGTTTAAAAATAGAAAAAGAAAATACAAAAGATAGCTAAATAGATAGATAGGGAGAAATATAAAATCTATCTGCCAGTTAGTGCAGACAGGTTAGTGTAGGGAAAAAAAAAATATATATATACAGTCTAGTATATATATATATACGCACAGTGTACTATATATCAGTGTACCCTGTACATAAGGTATATAGTACACTTGATGTGGTGTATTAATATATATACAACAAAACTAGATATTTGGGGGGAACACCCTGCCAAACGCATGGTGCTGCTCGTAACGACCAACAAACAAAAAACTATAAGTTACAGCGCACACATGATACATACTCCTGTCAGGCTATTTTAAAAGCATCTAAAACGTATGTAGCAAAAAATGCAAAAATACGGGGGTTTGGTCACACTGAATGGCCATGAAGTGCTTAAGCCCATTGACTGCTGCAAAGTACCCCGTTACCAATGGGAACCTACACTGACCTTAGAGTGAATGCTCATATCTCTTAAACCATGGAAGCTAACGCCTCTCTTTATGGGAGACCAGAGGACACATCCCATGGATCAGGTGGACACTGATTGGGGCTAATTAAGGAGGATGGGGTTCACCAACCTAAAAAGGTCTGGTCAGGACCCAAGCACTTTGCAGCAGTCAATGGGCTTAAGCACTTCATGGCCATTCAGTGTGACCAAACCCCCGTATTTTTGCATTTTTTGCTACATACGTTTTAGATACTTTTAAAATAGCCTGACAGGAGTATGTATCACGTGTGCGCTGTAACTTATAGTTTTTTGTTTGTTGGTCGTTACGAGCAGCACCATGCGTTTGGCAGGGTGTTCCCCCCAAATATCTAGTTTTGTTGTATGCTTTATGCTTGGGTCCTGACCAGACCTTTTTGGGTTGGTGAACCCCATCCTCCTTAATTAGCCCCAATCAGTGTCCACCTAATCCATGGGATGTGTCCTCTGGTCTCCCATAAAGAGAGGCGTTATCTTCCATGGTTTAAGAGATATGAGCATTCACTCTAAGGTCAGTGTAGGTTCCCATTGGTAACGGGGTACTTTGCAGCAGTCAATGGGCTTAAGCACTTCATGGCCATTCAGTGTGACCAAATGCCCGTATTTTTGCATTTTTTGCTACATACGTTTTAGATGCTTTTAAAATAGCCTGACAGGAGTATGTATCATGTGTGCGCTGTA
Source organism: Glandirana rugosa (assembly GCA_018402905.1). Classification (NCBI taxonomy): domain Eukaryota; kingdom Metazoa; phylum Chordata; class Amphibia; order Anura; family Ranidae; genus Glandirana; species Glandirana rugosa. Next base: position 919,469 of record BLSH010341351.1, on the reverse strand, counting down.
ACTTATAGTTTTTTGTTTTTTGGTCGTTACGAGCAGCACCATGCGTTTGGCAGGGTGTTCCCCCCAAATATCTAGTTTTGTTGTATGCTTTATGCTTGGGTCCTGACCAGACCTTTTTGGGTTGGTGAACCCCATCCTCCTTAATTAGCCCCAATCAGTGTCCACCTGATCCATGGGATGTGTCCTCTGGTCTCCCATAAAGAGAGGCGTTAGCTTCCATGGTTTAAGAGATATGAGCATTCACTCTAAGGTCAGTGTAGGTTCCCATTGGTAAAGGGGTACTTTGCAGCAGTCAATAGGCTTAAGCACTTCATGGCCATTCAGTGTGACCAAACCCCCGTATTTTTGCATTTTTTGCTACATACGTTTTAGATGTTTTTAAAATAGCCTGACAGGAGTATGTATCATGTGTGTGCTGTAACTTATAGTGTTTTTTTTGTTTTTTTTTTAATATATATACAGCCTCGTATATATATATATATATATATATATGCGCAGCGTATTGAGTGTGCACTATATATCTGTACATACAGCATATAGTGCACTTGACATGGTGTATTAAAATATATACAGCCTGGTATATATATATATATATATATATATATATATACTGTATATACACACACAGCGTATTGAGTGTGCACTATGTATCTGTACATACGGTATATAGTACACTTGGCGTGGTGTATTCAAATATATACAGCCTGGTATATATATATATATATATATATATATATTTATACATACCCAGCGTATTGATTGTACACTATATATCCGTGCATTCGGCGGTGTGCGGTATATAGTACATGTACATGTCTTACATGTACATGTCTTAAAATATATACAGTCTAGTGTATATATATATATATATATACTGTATATATATATATATTGTAAGGGGGTGTGTGTGGCAGTGGGTGTGTTTGACCCCCTGGAAGGGTTCACTATACAATTTAGGCACAGTGAGACAGCAGTTTCAGAGGAAAACAAAAAGGTAGTTTATTCTGACAAAGTACAATGTGAAAAACAGCAAAACAAAAAAAACAAACAGCAAAATAAATCCTAGGCCACTTGGACACTGACTACACAATAGGTTTCCCTGTCTGTCAGCTGGGTACAGCCTACCGCTGTACCTAGCTCCTATCTCTCACTGAAGGCAGTCAGCCACACAGGCTTCTTACCAGACAAGCTGTTACACTCCCCAGTCTGTTGACATGACACAGAACCTGGTTCCAGGTTGGAGCACTCACATATCCCTGCTGGGAGTTCTTGTAGAGGCCTTAATGAGCCAGCTCACCTCAGCTGCGTTCATTACCTCTACAACCGCAAGACTCCCCTTAGTGGTATAAGTCTGCATACAGGTTAATCTAGGGCAAAGGTACCTGCCATCCTGCACACAACCCGGCGTCTTTACCCACCAGCTGTCACAATATATACACGCAGCCTATTGAGTGTACATTCGGGGTGTACGTATGGTATATAGTACACTTGACCTGGTGTATTAAAATATATACAGTCTAGTGTATACAGATATACACACAGCGTATTGAGTGTACAATATATATCGGTGCATTTGGGGGTGTACGTTATATAGCACACTACTTGACACGTTGTCTTCAAATATATACAGTCTAGTGTATCCAGATATACACGCAGCGTATTGAGTGTACACTATATATCGGTGCATTCAGGGGTGTACGATATATAGTACAGTGTAGTGCGGTGTGAAAAAAATACCCATCTTGTCAGGAAGGCCACAAAGGAGAGGCAGACGCTCCCAGGCCACTAAAAGAGGGCAAGCAGCCTCTGTGTCTTCAATGAAAAGTGGTGGTGGCGGACGTGGTACATCCTCTGCAGGGGGTCACACTTGTCCTTTTTTTCTGCTGTTGGACGTGCTATTGAGCCACAAAATGCAGAAGAGTTGGGAACGCAGAGTAGCGAGAGAGGAAGAGTATCCAACCTTCTTCAAGCAGGAGGTGCCTGGCGGCTTTGTATCTTTTCCAGATGTCAGCACTCATGTTTTAAACGTTTTATTTAATAAACACCAGTGGAACAATATTACACTATCCAGGATCTTTTGTTTTTCCCCATACTATGTGGAGTCAATCACCATTCGAATGGAGGATGGCAAGAGTGGAGCACACTGAATCTTAAAACCACTTCTCATGGGATCCAAGTGAAGGAGTTAAGAGGAGCGATACACGGTGACAGGAAGGAGGGAGCTGATTGCAGGATACAAAGACCCCATTTACCAAAGGCGTGGTACCCCTGCAGGGGTGTGAAAAATCTGGTAAGTGGGGACGTGCAAGGGGGAGCACGAGCGGAAGTCACCTTCATTACAGCCTGACACAGGAGGAGCACTAAAGTCACTAACAATTTTTCTGCACTATAACAGTTATTTGCAGCTTTGATATTGGAAAAACTATTTATTGCACAGCAAAAAACTTTACACAGTAAATTACACGGAGTAAACACAATTTGTGACAGACTATTTTCTATCTTTTATATTTATTATATTTTTTATATACTTTTTTTCATTTTTATTTTTTGATTATTATTTATAACAACGGGTGAAACGATAATCCTTTTACTATCTCTCTTCATGGACTATATACAGACTTAATTTATTAATTTATGTATTGTGCACGGTGCACCTTTGGTTCACTGCAATCTATTACTCCTGGGCAAGGGCGTTTTTAAGTGAGGAGAGTTTGCTGTATTTCATAATCAATCACCAAACGGTTTCTGTGTGTTTTAAAAATCAGAGACAGCGCCATTCCTGTATTGTTTTACATTAACCCTTCCCTCCAAGGAGGGAGTCCCTGGAAGGCAGCAGTCCTATACTACAGTTTGTTGTCCTGAGCGTGGAAATATTACTTATTTTATGACACAGAACCTGGTTCCAGGGTGGAGAACTCACCTATCCCTGCTGGGAGTTCTTGTAGAGGCCTTAATGAGCCAGCTCACCTCAGCTGTGTTCATTACCTCTACACTGCAAGACGCCCCTTAGTGGTATAAGTCTGCATACAGCTTAAATCTAGGGCAAATGTACCTGCCATCCTGCACACAACCCGGCGTCTTTACCCGCCAGCTGTCACAATATATACACGCAGCCTATTGAGTGTACATTCGGGGTGTACGTATGGTATATAGTACACTTGACCTGGTGTATTAAAATATATACAGTCTAGTGTATACAGATATACACACAGCGTATTGAGTGTACAATATATATTGGTGCATTTGGGGGTGTACGTTATATAGCACACTACTTGACACGTTGTCTTCAAATATATACAGTCTAGTGTATGCAGATATACACGCAGCGTATTGAGTGTACACTATATATCGGTGCATTCAGGGGTGTACGATATATAGTACGGTGTAGTGCCATGTGAAATAAATACCCATCTTGTCAGGAAGGCCAAAAAGGAGAGGCAGACGCTCCCAGGCCACTAAAAGAGGGCAAGCAGCCTCTGTGTCTTCAGTGAAAAGTGGTGGTGGCGGACGTGGTACATCCTCTGCAGGGGGTCACACTTGTCCTTTTTTTCTGCTGTTGGACATGCTATTGAGCCACAACATGCAGAAGAGTTGGTGGAGTGGATAACAAAGCCATCCCCATCCCCCCCATCCTCTGTCACCCAGGGTCGTACAAGTTTGCCTTCCAATGCATTCGGCAAAGCGGCCTATTCCACCGGATCCTGGTCCACAGTTACTCATTCTGTAGCTCCACCATCATGCACTGAGGAGTCACCTGAGTTGTTCAACCATAGTATAGGTTACATGCTCATAGAGGATGCACAGCAGTTTGAAGGCTCCGATGTTGGTTCCCAGGTTGAGGAAGGGAGTAGCGTGAGCCTAGAGACAGGGGGTGCCACAAAAGGACAAGAAACTAGCAGTCATGTTTGCTCCAGTGACGAGGAGGGAGGGGATGAGGGGATGACGAGGACACAGACTGTACTTGGGTGCCTGAGAGAAGAGAGGAGGAAAGTGAGGAGGAAGAGGCCCAACTCCTACAAGGCAGGATGTCCTTCAGGGGCCAGCTTAAGGGCAGCAACCCAAATGCATCAGACCACAGAGCTCCACAGGTGCAGGGCGCTGTTGCCTCCCCGCCGACTTCCAAAATTTCTTTGGCGTGGGCAATTTTCAGCACATGTGCAGTAGATCGCACCGTTGCCATTTGCAATCTATGTCTGGACACTACTATCTTGACAAGACATATGACAACCAGCCATGCAGTCCGTTGGCAAGAGTACCTGAAGAACCCACACCAGAAAACAAGGCGGACTCCTCCTTGCTCCTCATCTAGGATCTCAACCCCTACTATACCTGCAGTCCTCTCCAAAACCTGCACTTAGAGGAATGAAGGTGTAGCAATGCATGCCACAACTAGTATTTGCAGCCAATCTGCTAGCAGTACACCACCAGGTGAATTCAGCAGGCAAATATCCCTACACCAGTTGCTGAACCGAAAAAAGAAATACTGTCCCAGCTATTCAAATTCTCAGCGCCTTAATGCTAGCTTGGCCAAATTGCTAGCGCTCCAACTGCTGCCATTTCAGCTGGTAGACTCTGCCCCCTTTCGTGAATTTATGGAATGTGCTACCCCACAGTGGCAGCTTCCCAAAAGACATTTCTTTTCATTTAATGGCCATTCAAGCTCTCTACTGTCATGTAGAAGGCAATGTTCTGGCCTCGTTGGACAGTTCGGTCAGCAGCAGGGTTCATATTACCACTGACTCATGGTCCAGCTAGCATGGTCAGGGACATTACCTTTCCTTCACAGCGCACAGTAACTCTGCTGGCAGCTGGGAAGGATACAGAACAGGGTCCAGTTTTGAAAATAGTTCCACCACCATGCCTCAAAATCCTGGGGGTTTTGCCACATTCGCCTCCTCCACCCCCTCCTCTTCTTCTACCTCTGTGGCCTCTTCTGCAGAATTGTCCTCTGAACCTGTAGTGCTCCCTAAGCATTCAATGGGCTATGCAAGCAGTCAGGCTAAAAGATGCCATGCAGTGCTTGAGTTAGTCTGTCTTTGGGACAGGTGCCAGTGCCCGGCTGGCTGACATCCAGCAGGAATTCAATCTGCCCAACAACCGCCTCATTTGTGACATGCCCACCAGGTGGAACTCAACATTGGCAATCCTGCAGTGGCTGCATGCACAGCAGAGGGCCATCAATGAGTACCTCTGTGAGCATGGCACCAGGACAGGCTCAGAGGAGCTTGGCTTTTTTTCGTCACGTCAGTGGCTAATAATCAAGGATGCATGCACTGTCCTGTCACCATTTGAGAAGGCCACAAGGATGGTGAGCAGCGACAATGCATGCATCAGTGACACTGTCCCACTAATATTCCTTCTGGAGCACATGCTTCATGGAGTCATGGACAGGGCACTTGAGGCAGAACAGAGGGAGGAAGAGGAGGACTTCTTTTCCTCTCAAGGCCCCCCTTTATGCAAAGAGCATTCCTGCAGAGCCACCAAACACATGGGAGGAGGAAGAGGAGGAGGATTGTGTCAGCATGGATGTAGAGTATAATATGCAGCAGTCTTCAAGAGATCATGGTTTTCAGGCCCTTGAAACCCAAGAAGTTGTACATTGCCGGCAGGAGGTAGTTCCCGATAATGTCATCCTCAGTGACCCAGAGGACATTCATGCCTCCTTAATGACGACGTATAATATGAGATGTAGGTACGACTGTGTTAGGAGGAGGAGAAGGAGGAGGGTACACAAACCACCGAGACGTCCTTACGAGAAACGTATTTCCCCCCGGAACTCTCCTTTTCTTCAGGAGGAGAAGGAGGGAGACAAGACGGAGTTCACGGGACAGGTACTGAGGTACTTCGTACACGAGGTCTTCCTTATAATCACCCTGTCACAGTGACTACGTACGTAACAGCGACGAGTGGTAGGAACACCGGAAGAGTTTACCACTGTCCTGTCACGTACGTAGGAACTAATAATCGGTGACTGCACTGCTTTTTTTCGGTTCGAGGAGACTCGGACAGGACCACGGTACGAGTGTCTCC
>BLSH010341351.1:882392-895158 GCA_018402905.1 Glandirana rugosa | reverse complement strand
CTCAGAATTAGCACAGTTCCTACAAATCCTAGTTAGTTATCCCTCTCAGCCAGCTGGGATGGTGACAGCTAGCTGTAGGGATGTAGCTATTCCTGTCAGTTTCTTTAAAAAAGGTATTCATAACTATCCTATTCCCGATGTTCATTAGGACAAGATCCAAAAAGTTTTGTTCTTTATAGTCCCATTTCACCGTAACTTTTAAGACATAGCTATTGTGGTTGATGCTTTGAGGAAGACTTTCAGAGCATCTACGGACCCGTCCCCCAGGATGAGGATGTCATCAATATATCTTTTGTAAAGACGAATCTGTGGGATCGGGTCTCTGTAGATACTCTGCTCCTCCCACTGGCTCATAAGAATGTTGGCCACACTAGGGGCATATTTAGCCCCCATGGCTACACCCTTTATTTGTTGGTAGTATGAGCCATTGTGTCAAAAATAGTTGTTAGGCATGGCCAATGCGAATGATTCCACAATAATGTTTTTTTGCTCCGCCCTTAAATCAGATTTCTCATCCAGTGTTTTATTGGTAATGAATAAGACATCATCCTGATCTAGATTGGTATACAATGATTCAACATCAATTTTTACAATCAGGGTATCATCCCGCACAGACAAATCCATGAGGATATTCAAAAGATTTTTGCTATCCCGATAAGTGCGTACAATGGGTTGCAAAAAACAATCCACATATTCACCTATACGGGAGAATATTGAATTGATCCCACTAACAATGGGTCTGCCGGGTGGGTGTGTTTTATTTTTATGTATTTTCGGTAGTTGGTATATAATTGGTATTTTAAGGGGCTTCGGGACTAAATACCTTGTCTCTTTCTTAGTCAATGCTTCCTTAGTCCATGCACAGTTGACCATTTTTTTAAGAGAGGCCTTGAGTCTTTTCATAGGATCGCTCCTTAATTTCTTGTCTTGGTGTCCCCTACCAATCTATTGAATTCATTAACCACTTCCCGACTGCCGTATGCCGAATGACGGCCGGGAAGTGGTTCAGTTATCCTGACTGGGCGTCATATGACATCCTCAGGATAACATGCCGGCACGCGCCCGATCTCGGTAAAGCGCTTCCATCGGAAGCACTTTACCATGTGATCAGCCATGACCAATTATGGCTGGTCACAGTGTAAACAGGAAATCCGTTTATTGGCTTTTCCTGTACTCGGGTCTGCAGACCTTAACAGTGGAGAGCCGATCGGCTGCTCTCCTGACAGGGGGGTCTGTGCTGATGGTTTATCAGCGCAGCCCCCCTCGGATCGTCACCTTAGACCACCAGGGGGCCTGCCCAGGGACCACCAGGGAGCCTGCCCAGGGACCACCAGGGAGCCAACCAGGGACCACCAGGGAGCTGATCAGGACCACCAGGGAGACCACCCTAGACCACCAGGTAAGGGGCATAGTGCCCAATGTGGATGGCACTCAGTGCCACCTTTAGATGCCACCCTAGACCACCAGGAAAATGGCCCCTATCAGTGTATCTGTCCACCAGTGCCCCATCAGTGCATACCAGTGCCACCTATCAGTGCCCAGAGTGCTGCCTACCAATGCCACCTATCAGTGCCCATCAGTGCCACCTATCAGTGTCCAGTGCCGCCTATGAGTGCCAATCAATGCTGCCTATGAGTGCCCATCAGTGCTGCATATCAGTGCCTGTCAGTGCTGCATATCAGTACCACCTATCAGTGCCCATCAGTGCCGCCTATCAGTGCCAATCATTGCTGCGTATAAATGTCTCATCATCAGTGCCCGTCAGTGCCACCTCATCAGTACTGCCTCATCAGTGCCCATCAGTGTAGCCTCATCAGTGCCCATCAGTGATGGAGAAAATTTACTTATTTACAACGTTTTGTGACAGAAACAGAGAACTTTATTTTTTTCAAAATTTTCAGCCTTTTTTTTGTAGCACAAAAAATAAAAACCACAGAGGTGATCAAATACCACCAAAAGCAATCTCTATTTGGGGGAACAAAATGATAAAAAATTTGTTTTGGTACAACGTTGCACCACCGCGCAATTGTCATTCAAAGCGCAACAGCACTGAAAGCTGAAAATCGGTCTGGTGGGAAAGTGTTCTAAGTGCATAGTATTGAAGTGGTTAATACGGTCCTCTCTTTTCAATATAACAACCCCCCTCCCTCGTCAGCTGCTCTAATGACTATGTTTTTCTTTTTTTCAAGGGACTCTATACCTTTTTGTAAATTACCCTTTCTCCTCCCTCTTAAGCTGTTATAAGTTGGACCATTGACTTGAACACTTCCAGAAAATGATTTGAAGATTTTTTAGGGTTAAAGGTGGATTGATTTTGTAAACCACTGTCTATATAATTAGTGGTATTCTCAGAGGTATTGGAAGGCTTCTCTGCAAAAAACTTCCTAATATTGAGCTTTCTTACAAACTTCTCAGTGTCTATAAACGCGTCAAACTTATTAATTTCCCTATCAGTGGCATATTTCAGATCCAATTCCAAGACTCTTAGTTCATTTACTGTAGAAAACTCATAACTGAGGCTGAAAATACCCTGACCAATTATTCACGTTTTCTATTTGTTTTTCTTTCCTCCTCTCTTTCTTCTCCTGGATCTCTTGTCATATCCCGATTGCTCCAATTGAGTGTGTTCCAATGTTGCCATTGCGAATTGCCCTGTTGATTGGACTGAGATCTTTGACTTTACTGACCTTGTTGTGGGTTTAGGTACCTACCTCTCCCCCTCCAGTTGCCTCGGGTACCTGTTGTCCTCAATTGAACCCCGACCATTCCCTCTGGGGGGATCCCCATGACCTCTCCTGTGAAAACCCCTATGATTAGGGCCCTCTCTTTAGGGCTCCTGTCCATAGTCTAGGGGCTGAAAGCTATTTTGGACAGGGATATCATAGGTAGGATAATCAAATCTTGGGTAATTTTATCGGATGTTCCCTTGATTGTCATATCGTGGAAATCTAGGGGTTCTAGGACTATTGGCAACTGGACCTCTCCCACATGCACCTCCCCTTTTTGGTGGTACAGGGCGGGTAGGAGTGTCTCTTAATTTAGGGACAACTGGAGGGGAGAGGTAGGTACCTAAACCCACAACAAGGTCAATACAGTCGAGGATCTCAGTCCAATCAACAGGGCAATTTGCAATGGCAACATTGGAACACAGCCAATTGGAACAATAAGGATACAACAAGAGATCCAGGAGATGAAAGAGAGGAGGAAAGACAAAAAAAAACAAAAACAAAAAGAAAACGTGAATAATTGGTCAGGGTATTTTCAACGTCAGTGATGAGGTTTTTACAGTAAATAAACTTGGAATTGGGTCTGAAATATGTCCCTAATAGGGACATTAATAAGTTTGACGCATTTATAGACACTGAGAAGTTTGTAAGAAAGCTCAATATTAGGACGTTTTTTGCAGAAAAGCCTTCCAATACCTCTGAGAATACCACTACTTATAGCGGTTTAAAAAATCAATCCACCTTTAACCCTAAAAAATCTTCAAATCATTTTCTGGAAATGTTCAAGTCAATGGTCCAACAGGACATTAGACTTATGAACACCAAAAGAGGGAGGAGAAAGGGTAATTTACAAAAGGGTATAGAGTCCCTTGAAAAAAAGAAAAACATAGCCATTAGAGCAGCTGACAAGGGGGGTGGGGTTGCTATGCTGAAAAGAGAGGACTATATTAATGGACTAAATAGATTGGTAGGGGACACCAATACTTACAAGAGATTAAGGAGTGATTCTATGAAAAGACTCAAGGCCTCTCTTAAGAAAATGGTCAACTCTGCCCGGACTAAGGAAGTATTGACTAAAAAAAGGCAAGGTATTTAGTCCCCGAAGTCCCTAAAATAACAATTATATACCAACTACCGAAAATACATAAAAATAAAACACACCCACCCGGCAGACCCATTGTACGCACTTATCCCTCCTATTTAAGGGATAGCAAAGATCTTTTGAATATTGTCAAGGATTTGTTTGTGCGGGACGACACCCTGATCGTAACAATTAATGTTGAATCATTGTATATTAATCTAGATCAGGATGATGTCTTATTCACTACCAATAAAGCACTGGACGAGAAATCTGATTTAAGGGCGGAGCAAAAAAAGTTTATTGTGGAAGCACACACATTGGCCATGCCTAACAACTATTTTTGGCACAATGGTTCATACTACCAACAAATTAAGGGTGTAGCCATGGGGGCTAAATATGCCCCTAGTGTGGCCAACATTTTTATGAGCCAGTGGGAGGAGCAGAGTATCTACAGAGACCCGATCCCACAGTTTTGTCTTTACAAAAGATATATTGATGACATCCTCATCCTGTGGGGTGGGTCCGTAGATGCTCTGAAAGTCTTCCTCGAAAGCATCAACCACAATAGCTATGGCTTAAAGTTTATGGCGAAATGGGACTATAAAGAACAAAACTTTTTGGGTCTTGTCCTAATGAACATCGGGAATAGGATAGTTACGAATACCTTTTTTAAAGAAACTGACAGGAATAGCTACATCCCTGCAGCTAGCTGTCACCATCCCAGCTGGCTGAGAAGGATACCAAAGGGACAACTAACTAGGATTCGTAGGAATTGTGCTAATTCTGAGTCCAGCAATCTGAGATCCTTATAAATAGATTCAAAGATAAAGGTTATCAGGAATCTAAACAAAATCAAGAACCTTTGACTTTCATCACTACTTTTGGCCGTAATTTCAGATCTTTGGAAGGGATTGTTAAAAAACATTGGCCCATATTATTTTGTGACAAAACCTTGAAAAAATAGTACCTAAACACCCTAAGTTTGAGCCGCTAATCTCCGCAATCGATTAGCTCTAAACGTCTACAATCCCCCTAAAAACCCATCTACCTTCCTGGACATGGAAGGTTTTTATTACCGTAAGAGGTGTAAAGCATGTAAAACTACTGCCAATAAGGTAAAAAAAATTGAATCCTTCAGCACTGGGTCTGAATACCTTAGTAATAAATTTATTGCGTGTAGGACCACCCATGTTACCTATATAATTGTTTGACCTTGTGGGTTGCAATACGTGGGATGTACCACCAGGAAACTAAGTACGTGTATCGCAGAGCACCTTAATAACATCAAAAATGTTTTTCCGAAGCACACATTGTCGAACCATTTTAGGTCACATAGCAATAGGGACCCCAGTTTAGCTTGTTTTTTTTTTTGCATTGACATGATCGCACCTCATTGACGAGGGGGTAATCGTACGCAGGACATATCAAGGAATGAAACCGAGTGAATTTACAGACTCAATACTCTACAACATGCTGTAATCAACTCCGATATTGATTCAAATAGTTTTTTGTCAAATTATTAGATGCCCTGAATAGTATTTTTACTTTCCTCCTTTTTCTTAATTTTCTTTTCTTTTTTTTAATCAATTTTTTGATATTTTTATACTGATAATTTTTAAACTGGATTTTATAAGCTTTTCAATTACTTTTATATTATGTATGGAATTTTCATTTGTGTTCTCCCTATATCCATTCTCATTTTTGGGGGGTTATATATACATTACATATATATATACATTTTTTTTTAGTCTGGTGTCACATCTTCTTCCTCCACCGGGGGGTGTGAATACCTCCAGCGCCGTGTCTACATCTCTATGAGCTATTGTAATCCATTGCTATCATCATTAACTCCAGCGCTGCAGTTATTTATTAATATCTTTATGCTAATCATTTAATTAGTTCCCATATCGGCTTGAATGGTAAGGACAATGAATTTGGCATTAATATTTACATACTTTTAGCTTACACCATTTCCCATCAATGAGGATTGATGCAGATTGGATATTGCATTGAGCGGTTTGTGTATAAATAGCTGGAGGTGACGTGTTGTACCTTGTGACCCCTGATGATTTCAGCACGCCGCTGATGAAACACTGTGTCGGGTGGACGAATACAACATGTCATTTCTGCTCTGTGGAACGCAGGAGGAGTGCTTTCCAACCTCCCCTGCTTCCTCTTTGTTTCCATCAAGTTTGTTTGGATTTTAAACACAATAAAACAAAGACGTTCTTCACTATTTGGAGCCCCTCTCTTTCTTCCATGGTGACCTGGTATCTGTTGGAGAGCTGGTGTTTCTACCTAAAGGTTCCAAGCAACACATCCATCTGAGGATTTGTCCCTGGAAGCGCTTTTGATCTCTACTTCTGGTTAGTAGGGAATTTGGCTGAACTTTTTATGCACATGTTTGCACCCTGAATGGTTATTTATTGTTATCAATTGCGGTCAGCTGTATGGGCTCCTTGCACATTTGAACTGTGTTTGGCACTGGCACTCCATTAGAGTGACTCCCAGTGGTCAATTCATTCATTACACCTTATTGTAATGTTTGCAACATCATGTTTGCACTGCACTTTATTCAATGTGGGAGCTCAGTTGAATTTTTTCTTTCTTTTACATTTGACTAACAACATATTTAACATTTGAGCGGGTATAGGAACTTTTTGTCATAGTTCTGTGCACCGATCTTTGGCTTGTCTGACTATCCCTACCTGCCTGATACCGCGATCTTCGGCTTGTTCTCTGTTTCACCTGTCTGCTTGTAGCCCTGACCCTTTGCTATTACCTCTGACTATTCTTTGCTGTTCCTGCGCTGCTGCTTCCTCTCTTCCACCTGTAGCCAGCCAAGCATGAGCTAAGGGACCCCGGGGGCCGCGACCTGGATCTAGTTGCAACCAAATCCATCCTAACCACTAGAGGCACTGGTGAACACCCACCGGCTCTTACACACCACGCCCTGGGTAAACCAATGCACTAGCTCCCTGTGTTTCAGTGTCCATGCTCTAGGGAGCCCTCTTCTCGTATCACCTGGAACCATTAGCAGCAGTCAGCCATAGGTCCACAACCTTAGTTGTGTGCTTCACAACCCTTGGTGCGATTCGCACTCCAGTGGTGCGCATCTGTCACCTGACCCCAGGCATCGTGACAGGTGTCTGCATAAAGCGGGCCTTCAAAGGAAAGGAAGTCTTCCTCTTCCTCCCGCTGCTCTGCCTCGAGTGCCCTGTCCATAATGCCTGGCAGAGTATGCTCCAGCAGGAGCATAAGAGGGATAGTGTCACTGATGCATACATTGTCACGGTTCACCATCCTTGTCGCCTCCTCAAATAATGAAAGTACAATGCATGCATCCTTTATCAGCAGCCATTGGTGTGGGGGGAAAAAGCCAAGCTCCCCTGAGCTTGTCCTTGTGTCATGCTCACACAGGTACTCATTGATGGCCCTCTGTTGCATGTGCAGCTGCTGCAGCATTGGTAAATTTGAGTTCCACCTGGAGGGCATGTCACAAATCAGGCAGTTTATGGACAGGTGGAATTCCCGCTGAATTTCAGTCAACCGAACACTGGCTGTGTATGACCACCTGAAAAGGTTACAGACTCTTCTAGCCTGCAAGATCTTGCAAACCTGAGTACCTGTTTAAGAAAGGCTGCACCACAAAATTGAGGACATATGCCAGGCATGGCACATGTGTAAATTTTCCCTGTTGAAAGGCGGGCAGAAGGTTAGTGCCATTATCACACACCACTATCCCTGGCTCAAGCTTCCATGGTGTGAACCTCCTCTGGGCATGCCCCTGCAGAGCTGAAAACATCTCTGCTCTGTGCCTTCTGTCCCCTAGACAGTCCAGCTGAAGCACTGCATGGCATCTTTTAGCTGACTCGTTGAATAGCCCCTTGGTTCATAGGACAATTCAGCAGGGGAGGAAGGGGTGGAGCTGACAGATCTCACATCATCACCACCAGCTGCATGCAGACCTAGCGGCAAAACAAGCTCCAGCACTAAGCCCTGTCCTGCATCCTTCTTAGTTGCAAGCAGAGTTACCCAGTGCCCTGTGAACAAAATATATCATTCCTGGCCATGCTTGCTGGACCAAGTGTCAGCAGTAAGGTGGACCTTGCTGCTGACTGCCTTCTCCAACGATGCCAAAACATTGCCTTCCACATGATGGTACAGAGGAATGGCCTTGCGTGCAAAGAAATAGTGACTGGGAACCTGCCATTGTGGTACAGCACATTCTGCAAGGGGCAGAATCCACTAGATGGAAAGGCAGGAGTCATAAAGCCAGCAATTTGGACAAGCTGGAATTTAGATGCTGAGTATGTAGATAGCAGGGAGTGTATTTTTTTTTTTAGATTCAAAAAAAATTTTGCCTGCTATACTCTACAGCTGGTGGTGTGCTGCTGGCAGACGTGTTGCAAGGACACGTGACACCCTTTTCTATACCATCATCCCTGTCTGTGGAGGGTGCTGAGAGATCATAAGATATAGTGGGGGTAGACATGATAGGTGAGGAGTGAAAAGGAGGAGAATTTGTCCCTTTTGTGTGGCTTTCAGGTGCTCTTGCCAATCGACTGAGTGGTGGGATGGTAAATGCCTTTGCAAGCATGTGGTACCCAAATGGATGGTGGTTTTGCCGCACTTGATCTGCTTGCAGCAGAGATTGCAGATTGCAACAGTGCGATCGGCTGCACATGTGCTAAAACGGTCCACAGGACTGAGCTGTGGGAAGTGGACCGGGAGATAACAGCTCCACAATTTAATGGAATAGGGTGGCTGTTCTCTACTGTTCCATGATGGCTGCCTCTGGAGGACACCCTGCCTCGTTGGGGTTGTGCATCCCCCTCACTTTAATCCTCTGATCTATCCGGCACCCAAGTCATGATATTGACCTCGTCATCATCATCATCATACCCTCCATCCTCATCATCACTGGAGCCAACTTGGTAATATGCTGGGGGAACATGAATGCCAATTTGTTGTTTATCAATGTTCTCCCCTCTCTGTAGGCTCATGTTACTCCCTTTCTCACCCCAGAACCAACATCAGAATCAAGTAATGCCTGTGCATCATCAAGAAGCAAGTGGCTGATGCTGTGTTCAAATAATTCAGATGACTCCTCCATGCATGATGCTAGGGCTATAGCAGGAGTAGCTGTGGACAAGGAGGCACAATAAGCCGCTCTAGCAGCTGCAGTGGACTACGCACAAGTGTCAGCTTCGGTGATAGAGGATGAGGATGGTTTAGTAAGCCAGTCTACCACCTCCTCCGCATGCTGTGGCTGGATAGCATGGGCAACATCCCTAAACAGAGAAAAACATGCCCTGCCTGAGGACAGACTACGTTCACCTTTGCCTGTGAACACAGATGCTGTCTCTCCTAGTTGGCCTCCAAGACATGATGGGGGGGGATCTTATTGCCCATATTTGATAGTTACTGAGAAATATGTAATTGTATTCACTTTATTCAATGAAAATTTTTTTGGTTTAGTGCACTTTCAATTGAGGACTGCCGCTGACAGAAATGTAAAAACGATGTAAAAAATAAAAAAGGGGAACAACGGTGTCGCAGTCTAAAAAACTGCGGCTGATAATTTAAAAAAAGGGGGCAGGCAGGGGATAAAAAAAAGTAGCAACAAAAAAAAGGGTGTATACACTGTATACACCACTAAATGTTATTTAATGCTGTTAAACACTGCACTACACTAACACTACACTCACATTACCCTATACTCACGCTATACTTACATTATACTGACACACTATACTGACACTACACTCACACACTACTCTATACTCACACTACACTACACTACACTATACTCACACTATACTCACGCTACACTAACACTACGCTGACACTCTACACTCAGAGTCAAAATAACACACTAACTCGCTAGTAGCAAACAGAACCCTACTCTATCTCTACTCCAACAACAAACTGCAAAAGGTTCCTGTGGCAAGTAACCTTTTATAGTGTGGAGTGGGACTATGAGCAATGAGCCATGATTAGGCAAAGTCATCATGACTTTGTCCAATCATGGCTCTGACTGTGCTCTGTGCTCTGATTGGGCAAAGCCTTGCACCTGACCAGAGGTCACGTGCATTGTTTCATTCAATTAAGGACCTAGAATGCACTGTGCAGCACACAGTGCATTGTGGGGTGCTCGGCGGGCGAACATCCACGCAAATTCGGGTGTACACCGAAGAGGCATTGTTCAGTTCAAAATTTTGCTAGGCTCCAACTGTTCACCCAACTCAACTCTAGACCCACACATGTATGGCTACTGCATATCCCTAATTGGTGGGAACAATGGGCACTGAAGTGCAAGCCTGTACCCGACACGGGCAGTGGACCGAAAGTGCACCATCACGTCAACTTCCGGTCGCTCGCAGGAAAACACATCATCACTGGTGCTGCATGAAGGAGACATCACAACCATGGCCCAGAATGGCATGCTACTGTGCAGAGCCCAATATGCTTTAGAGTAGTCCGATCTGTAGTCTCTACATTCACAGATCATGTTTCATTAACTGAAGCTGTACTTTGGCTCCTATGAATGCCAGGGCTGAGCGGAAAGGACAGCATAGTCGAGCACGTGTCACAAGCTCTCTCAGTTCTATTAACCCAGTTGAATACCGCTGGGCATTTTTTTTTCTTCCTGCAAGGTAAAGTCATAATATGCTGGTATGCATCGCATGTGAAACTTACCTTAACCACTTCAGCCCCGGAAGGATTTCACACTTTAGGACCAGAGCACTTTTTGCAATTCGGCACTGCGTCGCTTTAACTGACAATTGCGCGGTCGTGTGACGTTGTACCCAAACAAAATTTGCGTCCTTTTTTTCCCCACAAATAGAGCTTTCTTTTGGTGGTATTTGATCATCGCTGTGTCATTTCTGATCGCCGCTATAAACAAAAGAAGAGCGACAATTTTGCAAAAAAACCCAAATTTCTTACTTTTTGCTAAAATACAAATCCAAAAAAAAAAAATAAAAAAACATTTTTTTTCAACGGTTTTGGTCGATTTATATTCTTCCTCATATTTGTGATAAAAAAAATCACAATCGGCGTTTATTGATTGGTTTGCGCAAAAGTGGCCGCGTTTACAGATGATGAGAATTCATTTATGGGGTTTTTATTTTTTTTTATTTTTTACTAGTAATGGCGGCGATCTGCAATTTTTAGCGGTACTGTGATATTGGGGCAGACATGTCAGACTATTTTGTCACTTTTTTGGGACCATTGACATTTATACAGCGATCAGTGCTATAAAAATGCACTGATTACTGTGTAAATGCCATTGGCAGTGAAGGGGTTAACCTGCAGGGGGCGCTCTAAGGGTTAACTGTTTCCTGGGCGTGTTCTAACTGTGTGTGGGCTGCCCTAGCAGGGGAAGGGAAGTGATCACAGCTTCCATGTAGAGGAAGGCTGTGATCACAGCCCTTCCCCCTCTCACAGAACGGAGGTCCGTGTTTACTTAAACGGACCTCCGTTCTTTCACTCCGGGGTGGGCATTGCGGGTAGCCGGCGGAGATCGAGTCCGCCGCACCCGCTCCCTGGCCCCCCCAAACACAGGGAGCATGCGGGCGCAATCTCACAGTGCGCAATCTTGCAGCCGTCGTCGTATGACGGTGGTTTGCGTTATCAAGCCACTTTGTCGCCGTCAACCTGCGGTTGACGGTCAGCAAGTGGTTAACACAAAGCTGTTCCAGCGCCTACTGTTCCATTTTCACCCATCTTGCTTCCGTGTTGGCGGGCTCTGGCTCTGTGACTGCGGCATGTGCACGGGAGCCGCTGTTCATGGCACAGGGCTCGGAAGGAATGGCACCGGTGGCCATTCCTTCAGAGTGCATGTGCTAGTGATGTCGCTGGCTACATGTAATGTAAATATCTCCTAAACGGTACACGTTTAGGAGATATTTACACTACCTATAGGTAAGCCTTATTATAGGCTTACCTATAGGTAAATGTCAGCAGAAGAAGTTTACTTCCTCTTTAACCAGATGATATCAGAGGATGAATATTTCAAGGAATCCAGGAGCCAGCAGCACAAGGAACACATTGTATTAATAGTAAGTCATATCCCTTATGCTGATTTTTGTTTTTCATTAATTTTGACTAAAGTTGGGCTTTCATTTCAAATTTACTTTTAAATGTTATTTATCCAAACATTTAAAAAGTAACAAGCAAAATATAAATGTAAAGTAATGAAATAGTGTGCCCTTGTATTGCTCTTATATAGAACATCTATGCAATTTGATAAATTACTGGGAGGGGCTGGGCATGACCCAGCTGTCTTGGTCCAAGTTTAAACCAATGACAGAATATATGGAAGGTGGAGGCTCCTTAAGAACCAATTTAAAGAATTAGGTTGCAAGTTGAAGGGAAGGACCTCCAAGGCAATATTCTCTGAAATATTGCCTGTGCCATGCGCAACACAGGAAAGGCAGGGGGAGATTAGAGCCCTGAATGCATGGCTAAAGGCCTGGTGTAAGGAGGAGGGCTTTGGGTTTTTAGAGCACTGGGCTGACTTTTCATTGGGGTGCAACCTATATGCTAAAGATGGTTTGCACCTAAATGGAAGGGGGTCTGTTGTGCTAGGGGAGAGGTTTATGGGAAGGCTGGAGGAGTATTTAAACTAGCATTGAGGGGGGAGGGTGCAGATTATAATGGTGTAGACAGGTCAGACAGGGGCCAGCCCCTATTGGTGGGAGGAATAGGGAAAGATGGGGGGAGGGCTAAGGAAGATGATATGAAGGTTCCCATGTTACAATCAACCATTGGAAATGGTACTGTTTGTACTAAAATTAAAAATATGCAACATACATGTGCAAAATGTGACAGTGAATTAAAGTGTTTGTTCACCAATGCCAGGCGTCTGCCAAGCAAAATGGATAAAACGAACCGTCTGCGGACCGTAACCACTTGTTTGTGAAATTAAGTGACAGTGTAAAACGTGTACATA
>BLSH010341351.1:858691-873963 GCA_018402905.1 Glandirana rugosa | reverse complement strand
TTGGTTTAATCAGTGGAGACTGCAGTTCAATATTTCAAAATGTAAAATAATGCATCTAGGGAAAAAGAATCCCCTTAGAGAGTACAGCATTGGGGGCACAGTGTTAGCCAGTACTACAGAAGAAAAAGATTTGGGGGTGCTTATTTCAGATGATTGCAAAATGAGCAAACAGTGTGACCAGGCAGTGAGAAAAGCAAATAGAATTCTGGGATGTATCAGTAGATGGATCACCAGCAGGTGGAAGGGGGTTCTGATTCCTCTATACAGATCTTTAGTGAGACCTCACTTAGAATACTGTGTCCAGATATTGATAAAATAGAACGAGTTCAGAGACGGGTAACAAAAATGGTGAAAGGTCTGGAGGATAAAACATATCAAGAGCGACTTCAGGAGCTTAATATGTACAGTCTGGAGGAAAGAAAGGAGAGGGGAGACATGATTAAAACCTTTAAATACATCAAGGGGGTGAATAAGGTTCAGGAGAACAGTCTTTTCAATATAAAACCAAAATCAAGAACACGGGGACATGACCTCAAGCTAACTGGAGGGAAGTTCAAAACTAATCTTATAAAGTATTTTACTGAAAGGGTGGTTGATGATTGGAATAAACTACCAACAGAGGTTGTGAGACAGTCAACAGTAATTGGCTTCATACATGCTTGGGATAAACATAAATCTATAGTCGGACTAGATTAATGTGAAAACAAAAAACAAAGGAAAAATAAAAATAAAAAAGGGCAGACTCGATGGACTACTCAGTCTTTTTGTGCCGTCACTTTTCTATGTTTCTATGAATATATGGGGATGTCTCTTTGCTGGAAAGGGATGTCTCTTTGCTTGATTGGGCGGTCTCTTTGCTATGGGGATGCTTCTTTGCTGGACTGGGCCATCTCTTTGCTGAATATATAGGGAAGTCTCTTTGCTGGACATATAGGGATGTCTCTTTGCTGGATTGGGCCATCTCTTTGCTGAATATATGGGGATGTCTAAAAAAAATAAAATGTTATTATTTAAACAAGTTAAAATCCATAAAACAGCTAGAAGGGATATTCATACGGTAAGTGTACAAAAGTTTTGGCTGGACATGTTTTGCCTGTTTTTCTGTTTCCTCAGGAGACGTATAAGCTTTTGCACAAGTTGACACTGAAATTCATCAAAAACACAAAATTAGATTCTACAATGTGTATTGGAACCTCTGTTGAGATCCATAATCAACACATCAACATATGCATTGCAAAATACATTTCTCTGATGAAAAAGATCCTCACTCGGACGCATGTACAAACACAGGGACAGCCGTAAACCACAGATGGATGACCCAACGGAGTATCAGTGTGTCACAGAGAGGGTAAACCCACTAATAAGATATAATAAGAATAATAAGCAAGTTCTGGTAGAAGATATATGAGGGGCAAAATTTAACCACTTCCCGTCCGGCCTATAGCAAAATGACAGCCGGGCGGTGGTTCCATTACCCTGACTGGACATCATATGACATCTTTCAGGATAACCCGTGATTGTGCGCCCGTGGGGGGGCGCGCATTGTGGCGATCGGTGGTCAGTCTGACACACCGCATTACCGATCTGGGCAAAGAGCTTCCATTTATTTTATTTGTTTATTTAGTTTATCGGCTTCTCCTCTATTTGCGTCTGGAGATGCGAGTAGAGGAGAGCCGATCGGCGGTTTTTCTGACGGGGGGGTCAGTGTTTATCAGTGCAGCTCCCCCAGGGTCGCCACCCAGAACCACCAGAGAGGCCACCCAGGGACCACCAGGGAGCCCACCCAGGGACTACCAGGGAGCCCACCCAGGGACCACCAGGGAGCCCACCCTAGACCACCAGGTAAGGGGCATACAGTGTACTATAGGGATGGCACTCTGCCCATCTGTGATGCCTGCCAGTACCTTCCTAACAGAGATGCGAGTAGAGGAGAGCCGATCGGCGGTTTTTCTGACAGGGGGGGTCAGTGTTTATCAGTGCAGCCCCCCCGAGGGTCACCACCCAGGACCACGAGAGAGGCCACCCAGGGACCACCAGGGAGCCCACCCAGGGACTACCAGGGAGACCATCAGGGAGCCCACCCAGGGACCCCCAGAGAGCCCACCCTAGACCACCAGGTAAGGGGCATACAGTGTACTATAGGGATGGCACTGTGCCCATCTGTGATGCCTGCCAGTACCTTCCTAACAGTGCTATCTATCAGTGCAGAATAATAAGCAAGTTCTGGTAGAAGATATATGAGGGGCAAAATTGGTCTATTTAACCACATCTCACCCGGCTTATAGCAAAATAATAGCCAGGCAGTGGTTCCGTTATCCTGACGTCTTTCAGGATAACCCACGATCGCACGCCCGTGGGGGCCTGCATCATGGCGCTCGGTGGTGCGGTGTGTCGGTAAAGAGCTTCCATTGGAAGTTCTTTACCACGTAATCAGTCGTGATCAATCACGGCTGGTCACAGTGTAAACAGAAAGAGCCTTTATCTGTTTTTCCCCTACTTGCGTCTGCAGACACGAGTAGAGGAGAGCCTATCGGTGGCTCTCCTGACGGAGGGTCTGTGCTAATTGTTTATGAGTGCAGCCCCCCCCAGGACTGCCACCCAGGACCATCAGGGAGCCCACCAGGGAATGCCCACCCAGGGACCACCAGGGAAGCCAACCCTTACCACCAGGGAGCCCACCCTAGAACCCCAGGTAAGGGGCACAATGCCCAACATAGATGGCACTCAGTGCCCATCTTGGATGCCACCCAGGACCCCCAGGGAATGCCTCCAAAAAAGTGCCATCTATCATTTGCGCCTATCCGTGCCCACCAGTGCGACCTATCAGAACCCACTAGTGCCACCTATCAGAGCCCAGTGCCACCCATCAGTGCCGTCAGTGCCACCTATGAGTGTCCATCAGTGCCGCCTATGAGTGCCCATCAGTGGCACCTATAAGTGCCCATCACTGCCACTTATCAGTGCCCGTCAGTGCTGCTTATCAGTGCCACCTATCAGTGCTGCATATATGTGCCTAATCATCAGTGTCCGCCAGTGCCACTTCATCAGTGCCTCCTCATCAGTGCCAATCAGTATTGCCTCATCAGTGCCCGTCAGTGTAGCCTCATCAGTGCCCATCAGTGATGGAGAAAATGTACTTATTTACAAAGTTTTGTGACAGAAACAAAGAAAAACTTTTTTTTTTCAACATTTTCAGTCTTTATTTATTTGTAGCGCAAAAAAATAAAACCCCAGAGGTGATCAAATACCACCAAAAGAAAGCTCTATTTGTGGGAAAAAAATTATAAAAATTTTGTTTGGGTACAGTGTCGCATGACCGCGCAATTGTCATTCAAAATGCGCTGAAAATTAAAAGCTGAAAGCTGAAAACTGGTCTGGGCGGGAAGGGGGGTAAGTGTCTGGCATTGAAGTGGTTAATCAATTATATATCAGTAGTCAACCAAATTGATTAGTATTTTTTATACGTATATATATTTGTTTATGTCTATACAGTATCTCACAAAAGTGAGTACACCCTTCACATTTTTGGAAATATTTTATTATATCTTTTCATGTGAAAATACTGAAGAAATGACACTTTGCAACAACGTAAAGTAGTGAGTGTACAGCTTGTATAACAGTGTAAATTTGCTGTCCCCTCAAAATAACTCAACACACAGCCATAAATGGCTAAACCGCTGGCAACAAAAGTGAGTACACCCCTAAGTGAAAATGTCCAAAATTGGGCCCAAAGTGTCATATTTTGTGGCCACCACTATTTTTCAGCACTGCCTTATCCCTCTTGGGCATGGAGTTCACCAGAGCTTCACAGGTGCCACTGGGGTCCTCTTCCACTCCTCCATAATCACATCACAGAGCTAGTGGATGTTAGAGACCTTGCCCTCCTCCACCTTCCATTTGAGGATGCCCCACAGATGCTCAACAGGGTTTAGGTCTGGAGACATGCTTGACCAGTCCATCACCTTTACCCTCTGTTTCTTTAGCAAGGCAGTGGTCATCTTGGAGGTGTGTTTGGGGTCATAATCATGTTGGAATACTTCACTGCGTCTCCAAAGGGAGGGGATCATCTCTGCTTCAGTATGTCACAGTACATGTTGGCATTCATGGTTCCCTCAATGAACTAGCTCTCCAGTGCCGGCAGCACTCATGCAGCCCCAGACCATGACACTCCCACCACCATGCTTAACTGTAGGCGAGATACACCTCTCTTTGTACACCTAACCTGGTTGCTGCCACATACGCTTGACACCATCTGAACCAAATATCTTGGACTCATCAGACCACAGGACATGGTTCCAGTAATCCATGTCCTTAGTCTGCTTGTCTTCAGCAAACTGTTTGCAGGCTTTCTTATGCATCATCTTTACAAGTGGCTTCCTTCTGGGACGACAGCCATGCAGAACAATTTTATGCAGTGTGCGGAGTATGGTCTGAGCACTGACAGGCTAACTGCCCACCCCTTCAACCTCTGCAGCAATGCTGGCAGCACTCATACCTCTATTTCCCAAACACAATCTCTGGATATGATGCTGAGCACGTGGACTCAACCTCTTCAGTCCGTCATGGCGAGGCCTATTCTGAATGGAACCTGTCCTGTTAAACCGCTGTATGGTCTTGGCCACCGTGTTGCAGCTCAGTTGCAGGGTCTTGCCAATCTTCTTATAGCCTAGGCCATCTTTATGTAGAGCAACAATCCTTTTTTTTCAGATCCTCAGAGACTTCTTTGCCATGAGGTGCCATGTTGAACTTCCAGTGACCAGTAGGAGAGAGTGAGAGCAATAACACCAAATTTAACACACCTGCTCCCCTTTCACACCTGAGACCTTGTAACACTAACGAGTCACATAGCACTGGGGAGGGAAAATGGCTAATTGGGCCCAAATTTGGACATTTTCACTTAGGGGTGTACTCACTTTTGTTGCCAGCGGTTTAGACATTAATGGCTGTGTGTTGAACTATTTTGAGGGGATAGCAAATGTACACTGTTATACAAGCTGTACACTCTCTACTTTACATTGTAGCAAAGTGTAATTTATTCAGAGTTTTCATATGAAAAGATATAATAAAATATTTCCAAAAGTGAGAGGGGTATACTCACTTTTGTGAGATACTGTATATATATATGTATATATATATGTGTTTGTATGGTGTGCGCACACGTATACATACTGACACGCATGCACACACACCTATATTGTTGTCACTGTTATTATGCATATACTACTAACCAATCATTATATTCATTTATCTGTGATAATATATTTTTTTTAGAAAAACTTCTAACTTTATATATAAATTTTAAGCAATTCCAATTATTGCTTGGACCCTTCAATTCAGAATAGCCACCTTATCGGGGAATTAAGAAATGAAATACAAAATCCCTGAGCCTGGTGAGAACAATGTTATATCTTATTAGGATATCAACCCGGAAAGGATTAAGGATTTTTTAAATATCTATGAGATAAAGCAAATAGAATAATCAATTCACCATATACCACCAGTAAATTTTATTATGTAAGCTTTTTGTTACCAGCAATAAAAGTAATCTCTCACCTTTATAAATTCTCAATAAGGAACCACTGTGGAAGATTTATTTTCAATATGGCTTTACTGGGCACCTGTCTGCCTCATAGACGGGACAAGAAGAGTCCAGTCCTCAAATGGCGTGATAATCAGAGGAGGCAACACAGCCAAAATCAGACCAAACAGTAGAATATTTCTCATTAAAAAAAATCCTCAAAAGAAGAACATTCTGTATAACGGAACCCGTATCTCATTCTATCCGGACTACTCGGCAGAGATCCAGAGGCGCAGGGCGCACTTCTCGGATGTGAAAAAATGGCTCTAACGATTACATGCTACTCATGCCATGCTTTTCCCTGCCAGGCTGCGAGTAACGGCCAGAGATCAGTCACACTTTTTTGAAACAGCGACGGATGCCTCAAGCTGGCTAGATGCCAATGAGCATATCTTCAGACCAGATGGGCGTATGGAATTGGAGGGGGATTGAACAACTGCACAAGTGCGGTTCGGTTGTATACAGTATGTCTACAAACATGTGTTACTCAGTCGGGTAAGGTGTTCCCAATGGAGAGTGAAGTTTTCTGCCACTTCCCAAATAAAAAGAGGAGTGGTAAATCTTGGCAAAGTTAGACTTTTCCACAAGTTCCCCGTGGATTATAAATTGCCTCCAGGCTGACAGTTTTTCCAGCTTGGATTGCTCTGTCTGTTCTTCTCCTTCTAAGAAATGATCAGCTAAATGTACTATACTGTTATACCCTTAGGGGGAGCCCGTCCGTTGGCGGGAGTTGTTCTGGCACTGCAGCTGCCATATCACATACCATTGAACATACCTACCGGTACGCCGAGACACTTTGGGGAATGTCCCCCTTACCTCACACTAAAGGCACTGGGGGTGTGCGCCCAGGTTTGAGTGCCACACTTGGGACGACATACACCCGGTTATACGGTAACATTGATGTATACAATGCAAGTTAACATGACGTCTGTTCCTATTGTTTCTTGGAATATTAGGGGCATCAGCTGTCCACTCAAACACACCATGGTCTTTACCTCACTTAAGAAATATTTGCCAGCAATCTGTGCCTTGCAGGAAACACATTTAGTTCAAGATACGTTGTCTTTTGTGAGCTTCTCGTGTGTGGGATGGGCATACCACTCCACTCACACCTCTTACTCCAGGGGTGTGAGTGTACTGGTACACAGGTCTTTGGACTTTGAGTTGTATGACAAACTAATAGACTCTGAGGGACGTTTTGTACTATTACTATGCAGGATAAATTGTGTTCTGGCAGCGGTGTATGTCCCACCTCCCTTCTCATCAGCCATCTCATCAGCCATACTGAGAGCCATGTTGGGCCACCCGGGGACCACACTCATAGTGGTGGGGGACCTTAATGGTTACCTAAATCCCATTTTGGATAAACATCCCCCTACGACTGATGGGGGGGCGGGGTGGGGGCATGGCGCTTCAGAAATTCAGAGGTGGGATGGATAGACCCATGGCGTCTTCGTAACCCCTTTCAAAAGCAGTTTACCTGCTTCTCGAAGACACACATGTCTCTGTCACAAATTGACTTGTGCCTGTGTACCCCTGCAATGATTGCTAATGTAACAGACATCCACTATGCTGTAAGAGGTATATCTGATCATTCCCCTGTGATTGTCTCCTTGAACGCCATACCCGCCTCCAGCTTACAACGAGCCCCATGGAAGCTTAATGCTTTTTGGCTCTCCCTAATTACTAGCCATGAGAGTATAACAGCTTTAGTTAATGTTTTTGGAAAGATCACTCGAACCATGCTAACCTGGCTGTGGTTTGGGATACGTTTAAGGCCTACCTATGGGGTGTGTTTATTAAGCAGGTGAAGGCGGTCAAGGATGCAACAAGAGCACAGGGGATACAGGCAGAGGAGTTGGTATGCAAATTTGAAGCTGGCTATGTGGTGGATCCCACTGAGGCCAAAAGGGAGGCGTGGGAGGCAGCGCAAGAAGCGTTAAACTATATTAACCACTTGCCGACCGCCGATCGGCATCTGACGGCGGAAAAGTGGCTCGTTCCCGCAAATCGCCGTCATACGACGGCAGCTGCGGGAACGTGTATAGTGAGCGCGCGCGTGCCACCGGAGGCGCGCCCACGCGCTCACTGTGTCCAGGGGGGGCCAGGGAGCGGGTGCGGCGGCTTCGATTGCCGCCGGCCACCCGCGATGCCCCCCCCGGAGCGAATGAGCGGAGGTCCGTGTATGTAAACACGGACCTCCGCTCTGTGTGAGGGGGAAGGGCTGTGATCACAGCCTTCCTTTACGTGAAGGCTGTGACCACTTCCCTTCCCCTGTTAGGGCATCCCCCATACAGTTAGAACACGCCCAGGGAACATAGTTAACCCTTAGCGCGCCCCCTGCAGGTTAACCCCTTCACTGCCAATGGCATTTACACAGTAATCAGTGCATTTTTATAGCACTGATCGCTGTATAAATGCCAATGGTCCCAAAAAAGTGTCAAAACGTTCCGACATGTCCGCTGCAATATCGCAGTACCGCTAAAAATCGCAGATCGCCGCCATTTTTAGTAAAAAATAAAAAAAATTAAAAACCCCAAAAATGAATTCTCATCATCCGTAAACGCGACCACTTTTGCGCAAACCAATCAATAAACGCCGATTGCGATTTTTTTTATCGCAAATATGAGGAAGAATATAAATCGGCCAAAAACGGTGAAAAAAAATGTTTTTTTATATTTTTTTTTTGGATTTGTATTTTAGGAAAAAGTAAGAAATTTGGGTTTTTTTGCAAAATTGTCGCTCTTCTTTTGTTTATAGCGGTGATCAGAAATGACGCAGCGGTGATCAAATACCACCAAAAGAAAGCTCTGTTTGTGGGAAAAAAAGGACGCAAATTTCGTTTGGGTACAACGTCGCACGACCGCGCAATTGTCAGTTAAAGCGACGCAGCGCCGAATCGCAAAAAGGGCTCCGGTCCTAAAGCTGGAAATCCTTCCGGGGCTGAAGTGGTTAATAAGCCTGGGGCAGACAGGAAGAGGTTCTTTAGCAAACTAGCGTTTTATGAGGAGGGGGAGCAAACTGGTCAGTTATTGTCCAAGATAGCACAGTCCCAACAGTCTCTGCCCCCTATAGGAGCACTGCGTACTAAACAGGGAAGGTTGGTTAATGATCCGGATCTTGTCATGCGGGAACTGGTGAGTTTCTACTCCGACCTATACGGTTCTCGGGGAGATTACTCTCTAGAGTCCCTGCAGGAGTTTCTGGGAGGGATTTATTTGCCTGCCTTGTCGGCCCCGCATCGCGGGATATTGGATGCCCCTATAGAACTGGAGGAACTGCAGAAAGCTATCTGCATGTTCCCCAACTGCAAGGCCCCGGGAGATGATGGACTGCCGATGGAAGTGTATAAGCAATATGGAGATGTAATCCTGCCACATTTACTCAAAGTGCTTAATTATGCATGGGAGGAGGGAGTTCTACCAATGTCTATGAGAAGGGCCAATATTGTCCTATTGCTAAAACCGGGGTTGATCCGGGCTCCTATAGGCCCATATCCCTGTTACAGAGCAATATAAAGCTTCTGGCCAAGGTTCTTGCATTAAGACTAAATAAAGTAATACCCACCATTATACATGCAGATCAATCTGGATTTATGCCACAAAAATCGACCGCTATAAATTTGCTCAGACTCTACCTTAATATTCAAATTCCGGCTGATAATACAGGAGATAGGGCCTTACTATCATTGGACGCCCACAAGGCCTTTGATAGTATAGAATGGCAATATCTTTGGGCGACGCTGACCAGGATGGGCTTTGGGGAGACCTTCTTGGCCTGGGTCAGGCTGTTATATGCTTCGCCGGTGGCAGCGATCAGCGAGGCGGGCAGAGTCTCACAATCCTTTGCATTGCACAGTGGTGCCCTCTGTCCCCCCTACTGTTCGCTGTCGCGGTGGAGCTCTTGGCGGCAATGATTCGATCTAACCCAAACATTCATGGCTTTAAATATAGTGGGGCACAGGAAAAAATCATGCGGATGACGCGTTATTTCTCCTAGGGGACACTTCTGGGTCCCTGGGGGAGGCGATGTCGGTCATATTCAGGTTTGGTAGGTACTCGGGATTGGTCATAAATTGGACTAAATCTTCTATCATGCTACTGGATTCTGCACAGGACACCCAGACAGCCTCTATACAGAATATCCCTGTGTCTTCAGGTTTTAAACACTTGGGAATACAGATTCACTGGACTATGTGTCCTTGAACATAATGCCACTGATAGGCCGAATTAGGGATAAGATTAAGGTCTGGTCAAAACTGAAATTATCTTTAGCTGGTAGGGAACCTTATAAAAATGGTCTTCATGCCCCAACTTCTTTATGCCCCGCATAACACTCCGGTAGTGATACCTTTGAAGGTGTTTCGCATCATCAACATGGCCCTCCGATCCTTTTTGTGGCTGAACAAGCCTTCTCGAATTAAGTTGGAGCAATTGCAGAAGCCAAAAGATGCTGGGGGATTGGCATTACCAAACCCTTGGCTGTACTACTTGGCATCCCAACTGCAGCATGTCGCAAGGGCTATGTTGGTGGAGCGAGAGGGGGGGGGGGGACCCAGTGCTGGACTCCTCTGTACTTCTAATGCAGCATATAACAAAAAATGTAGAGGTGGCAAGGGGCTTAGAGGCCCTGGCCTATGCAAAAATCAAATAAACAATACCCCACCTATGTTCTAATGCAGAAGGTGTGGCTTAAGGCTAGACAGCTGCAAAATGTAGATGGGTTTACTGTAATGAGCCCTATATGGAACAACAAATGCTACCCAGAACTTTTGGCGATAGATAGCGGGCCTAGGTGGGCAAGATATGGGGTAACAGACCTGAAATATATTTTTTGCAATGGCAAATTGTTGACTTTCCCTGAATTAAGACATAAATATGAGATCCCACAAAGCATGTACTTTTATTACTTACAATTGCACCACGCAGATGTAAAAGGAACACCGCGCTAACTCTGAACACAGCTGCAGCCAAATACTCAATCACAGTATATAGACATATATCCAACAAAAAGGCTGCGCTACTACATCAAAAGAGTCCAACAGTCTATGTTCTGTATAAAAGATGAAATCAATTGGATAGTAATTGGGTGATTGTAGATATATTCTCCCACTGGGGTACCACTCAGTATTCAACACCCATGTGCCACAAACACCCCATTAGTGATCCGCCACCAGTAAGACTTAAGGCTTACCAAACTGATAAACCAAGCGCACTTAGAATATCAGAACGATCCTGTATCCCTTCTTCAGAATATCCTATGATCACCATCAGAGATATGCAGTACGAGTATAGTGGAAACACCGTCCCTCCGGTCACAGTAGGTCGATATGTCACTCAACGAACATGTCACAAGAGAGAAAGGACCACATAGCGCAATACCGTATGGAAAATTTATTTGTAAAATAGTAGAACAACTCACATGTAAAGAAGAAATTCTCGCATGAATAAACAAGCCGGCATGGATCCAAGGTGACGTCAGCGCGCCATTTACCGATGTACGTTTCGTCCTATCGGACGTCATCTTAGGGGTAGGGCACGCGGCTGAACGTCACTGCTTTTATGGACCACCCCTCACTCCATCCGAAGTGAGGGCAGGAAGCCTTCTCCGCCATTATAGCTAAGGCGGAACTAAGGTAACAATTCGCCATTCATATGATATGACAGTAGATGGAACAAATAAATAAATATTCAATAACCATTATAGTGATATTAAATATAATAATATAATTGATATTCCGAGTAACATCAACGCATATTGCTATTAACAAAGTGTAATTTATATTCTTGAATCCACCCTCACCTCGAATGGAGTTTACAACTGGGGAACAAGGTGCATGACCATAAATTAACCATTTCATCCTAAAATCACCTTCATAACCCTCTAAAAACCTAATATTACCTATTACCTCAGGTTTTTCTTCCTATCCATGTTGGTAACTTCTAACAAGGGAATACGTAGACTTTATTCAGTATAGCCTTTCTCTAAAAACCTCTGTGTGAGGATTTTAGCTTGTTTATGGAAATCTCCAATATGTGTGCAGTTACGCCGCAGTCTCAAATATTGGCTGACTTGCACCACGCAGTCAGGACACAATCTGAGGGGACAAAATGGGAATGCTCCCAGACACCAATATTTAATTATATGAGGGAAGTCTCCCTCCTTAAAGGGTTCATCTCCATCTGTTACTCCATGCTGGTGGCCATCTTTCTGCGGGGCTACCCTATGGGGGTGATTGATAAATGGGAAAGAGATGTGGGGGCTTTTGAAGATGACCAGTGGGAGGAAGTTTTGCAGGCGGTAGTAACCAACGTGGCGCAGAGGGTATCACAGTTATACTTAGTTCTTAGAGGGCACCTAATGCCTGCCCGATTGTGTGGGATGGGACTGAGGGAAAATCCCAGCTGTACTAGATGCCTCAGGGACCAAGGGGATTTGATCCACTTACTGTGGCAGTGTCCAAAGCTTCATTTATACTGGACCAGGGTAATAAATACGGTCAACTCAGTGTTTCGGGTGACCGTGTCTAGTGACCCGAAACAATGTATACTGGGTATCTTGGATGACTGACCTGTTGAAGAGCTTACTAGGATGGCCGTAGCTAGAGCCCTTTTTCAGGCCCGTATATTAGTATTGAGGCATTGGAAATCTGAGGATCCCCCTACGCTCAAAGAATGGATAGGGCATATGGGAAGTGTGCTTAGGATGGAGAAATATATATACCAGCACAGGGGATGCCCCCAGAGATTCAACAAAATATGGGACCTATGGCTAGATACTCCGGGACTGTCCCCGATGGAATTAGTAATGGATAGAATACTGGGGTAAGGGCATATTGCTCAAATTATTAACCTATAGGCCTCGGACTAACATGCAGATGCCCCACTGTCCCCCGGCTGGGGGAGTGGTGGATGGTGTACACATAGAAGGCTGAGTGGGGGGACGTTGGAGAAAGGCAAGGTGTTGGTGTGGTAGGGGGATACTTGATTAAACAGTTTATGTCAGGGTGCTTCTTTATTGTTAGTGTTGTTAATGTGAATGCTTAGGTAAGCAGGACTGTGAAACGATGATTGTATCACTTGTTACATGGCTTTTGCAAACTACATGAAGCAATGACACTGTTAATGCATCTTGATGTAATTGTACCTGTCTTACTTGTTCTTATAAATCAAAATAAAGTCTCTTTGATTTAAAAAAAAAAAAAATCCTCTATACTTTGTACACTTATGCAGCCACATTCAGCACCAGGCTTACCTTGCTTGTCAGTTTTGTCCTATGTATCATACATCAGGGCCAGCGGTCAAGACAGTTCTGCTGATGCCGCAAGGGTATTATATACCCCTCTGCTCATCTGACGTCACCTATTGGTTGCTCCAGAATTCCTCCATCCAATCCTCTAGGTGTCGAGTTTAACCAATCACGCAACAAGCGCGATATCAGCTAACCTATTGGGGCCTTCATCGCATGCGTGAAGCCACCGCGGCCATCTTTGAAGTTCCATATGGGATTTCAGCTGACCGTCGTGGTAATCCGCGCAAGTGCGAAGCCGCGATGGCCATTTCTAAAAATCCCAAGGATAAAAACAAAAAGAGATGCCCTAGTAAACCTGTAAGGATAGAATCACTCCCCAGCCATATCAATGTTTATACAAAAATGGTGTCACTAGCATAGGGCTCCTATAGATGAGTTCCAGCCCATGTGATGTCCTGGGCATCCGTATTACCACCCACTCCAAAAATAGCCATCATACAGCCGCCTCAACTCACCCAGTTCAACAGCAGTCATCAAGCTAGGAGAAAATTAATCAGAGAAATGCAATGCACATCAATATACAAAACAAAACAAATAATAATTAACTAATCTGTGATTCAACTACACATAGAGCATAACTGTCATCCCAATATATCAGGTTTGTGATTTGATCGATTGGCCACATCCCATTCAAAATCTCAAAGAAAAGGCTTGAAGCTAAGAGCTTTGTTTAATCCAGGGTGTTTTGTAACCAAGAGGGCAAATATCCATTTGGTTTCTCTTTGTAGCAGCAATTTATCTATATCCCCACCTCTTTCATTTTGCTGCAAAAACATCTATTAGACAGAAAATTTTGAAAAAAAAAGTTTTTCTTTGTTTCTGTCACAAAACTTTGTAAATACTGATGAGGTGGCACTGATGGGCACTGATGAGGTGGCACTTATATGCAGCACTGATGGGCACTGATATGCAGCACTGATGGGCAGTGATAAGCAGCACTGATGTGCACTCAGGTGGCACTTATGGGCACTGATAGGTGGCACTGGTGGGCACTGTGGAGCCAAGTTTGAACAGGAACAATGCACTGCTCTAGCCAGTAGGGAGGAAACCTGTAGATGTGTCCAGGTGCTATTCTCGGCTCACTGCAGTGCACAATGAGAGAAAACAAGGTGAAACAGCACTCCGCGGACAGTAGTAAAGCTTGCGGTTTTATTGGTCGGGCAATTGGTCTGACCAATAAAACAGCAAGCTTTACTACTGTCCGTGGAGTGCTGTTTCACCTTGTTTTCTCTCACTGATAGGTGGAACTGGTGGGCAGTGGTTGGCACTAATAGATAGCACTGTTAGGGAGGCACTGGCAGGCATCACAGATGGACATAGTGCCATCCCTATAGTACACTGTATGCCCCTTACCTGGTGGTCTAGGATGGGCTCCCTGGTGGTCCCTGGGTGGGCTCCCTGGTGGTCTCCCTGATGGTCCCTGGGTGGGCTCCCTGGGGGTCCCTGGGTGAGCTCCCTGGTGGTCCTGGGTGGCGATCCTTGGGGGCTGCACTGATAAACAATCAGCGCAGACCCCCCTGTCAGAAGAGCCGCCAATCGGCTATCCTCTACTCGCCTCTGCAGATGCGAGTAGAGGAAAAGCTGATACACAGCTCTTCTTGATTGATTGGTCACGGCTGATCACATGGTAAAGAGCTTCAGACAGAGGCTCTTTACCGAGATCGGTAAGGCGGTGTGTCAGAGTGACACCGCACACCACCGATCGCGCGCTGCACACCCCCATTGGTGTGCGATCGCCAGTTATCCTGCCAAACGTCATATGATGTCCAGTCAGGATAACTGAACCACCACCCACCCGTCATTTGTTTATAGGCCGGACAGGAAGTGGTTAATATTCAACAAATCCAAAAGGAGAACTGACACCACTAATGTCAGGCTAATTACTAGATATTCCAGGCAAGATCAGCACATCTGTAACATCATGAGTAGAGTTGAGCGAACCTCTGGAAGTTCGGGTTCTGCTGGTCCGGCCGAACTTCGGGACAAAGTCCGGGTCCGGGTCCGGACGGAACCCGAACGATCGCACGGACAACGAACCCCATTGAAATCAATGGGGACCCGAACTTTTAGGCACAAAAATGGCTGTAACAAAGTCATGGAAAGCCCTAGAGGGCTGCAAAAGGAAGTAAAATGGGGGTAAGGGTAGGGCAAGTGCCCTACAAAAAAATGGGGACAGGGAAATAACTTTAAATGTTTAAAAAAAAATAAAAACATAAAAAAAGCAAAAATGGAGGTGAATGTGGATCATCTTCAAACTGTGTCTGAAAAGTATTAATTAACGGTAGAAGCCATATAACTGTTCTAAAATCATCTTCAAACTAGGGCAAGTGCCCTACAAATAAATGGGGATAGGGAAAATAAATTAAAATCAAATAAAAAAATG
>BLSH010341351.1:825069-846182 GCA_018402905.1 Glandirana rugosa | reverse complement strand
TTGATAGACTAACACCTGATCCATCTCTAATGATGATGATGCCGAAAATCCCTGTCTAACGTCTTGATTATTGTAGAGTAGTAGGACGTAATGTCTTGCTAGACTGACCTGATCCATCTCAGATGACGAATCTCCCTGTCTAATAACAAGATTTTAGTAGAGGATTGAGATATCCCAGTCCAAAGACGACAACGACATGCCCTGTCTAATAACAAGATTTTAGTAGTGGATGAGGATATCCCAGAGTAATCTCTACCTAGTCCACAATCAGATTGTTCTGTAATGCAGGATGAGATCTGCAATCTGTCCCTCAAAGCAGTAGTAGTAGTAATCTCTATCTAGTCCACAATCAGATTGTTCTGTAATGTAGGATGAGATCTGCAATCTGTCCCTCAAAGCAGTAGTAGTAGTTGTCTCTACCTAGTCCACAATCAGATCGATGAGATGTTATCAATATTATATCTCAATCTGTCCCTCACAGCGCCGCAGCATCCTCTCCCTAGACTAGTCTGAGAGCATGTGACATGCAGCACTACGTGACTCCAGCTTATATGGAGGCTGGGTCACAAGATGCACTGGCCGATCACAGCCATGCTATTAGTAGGCATGACTGTGATGGCTTCTAAGGGCAAACCAGTGAAACGCTTGTTGATTGGCTGCCCTGCAGCTATTCAACATGCGTGATCAAATACCTGAACCCATAACCCAAACTTTTTTTCAAATGTCCGGGTTTGGGTCCGGGTCACGGACACCCCAAAGTTCGGGTTCACTCAACTCTATTCATAATGGTGTTGCACTATGAGAAGCTCTGTTTTATATTCCCATGTACGAGTATAGACTCTGAGTTGCTTGATTATAGGAGCGAAGGAGTGGTCCTATCTGAGTGATTGGAGCATATTTATCAGGTGGATATTGAACATGCTGGCTTTCATTTAATATCCGGGGAGCCTCAGTGTATTAGGGTGGATGGAACACAAGTGCACGGTGGTGGAAGATTATTGGTGTACTGTATGTCACACTATTTCATCACAAACCGAATTGGACTATTTCTTATAATTTTTATGCATTCTTTATATATATATTTTTTCCACATATTTTTGGTATTTAAGGACTTTTTTATGAATTGACTTTCTATACAGGGTGTTTTGATGAAAACACATGCGCTGCTGTGAATTATATATACACTTTAATGTCGATTCACTTTATATGGGTTATGTGTTATATATAATTGTATTTTGTTAGATATGTTAATAGAAAAGTAAATGAATTGTTGTAATCTTTTGGACCTCAACAGAGTTTCCAATACACATTGTAGAATCTAATTTTGTGTTTTTTGATGAATTTCAGTGTCAATTTGTGCAAAAGCTTGTAGGTCTCCTGAGGAAGCCAAAAAACAGACGAAACATGTCAAGCCAACACTTTTGTACACTTACCATATGAATAACCCTTCATGCTTTTTTTATGGCATTTAACTTGTTTAAATAATAAAATTAAATTTTATATAAGATTGTATCTTATGAGTTTATGAGCACTTTAAAATATCGCCCCCTACTCTATTGATTTTTTTTGTCTTTGAATTAAGGGAGATGGTGCAATGTTTATGTGCCTCGCTTCTCTGGCATAAACCTATTTTTCATATGGGGATGTCTCTTTGCTGGATGGGGATGTCTCTTTGCTGAATATATGGGATGTCTCTGCTGGATTGGTCGTCTCTTTGCTGGACTGGGCTGTCTTTTTGCTCGATTGGGCAATCTCTTTGCTGAATATATGGGGATGTCACTTTGCTGGATGGGGATGTCTATTTGCTGGCTTGGTCTGTCTCTTTGCTATATGGGGATGTTTCTTTGCTGGACTGGGCCATCTCTTTGCTGAATATATAGGGAAGTCTCTTTGCAGGATATATAGGAATGTCTCTTTGCTGGATTGGATCATCTCTTTACTAATTATATGGGGAAGTCTCTTTGCTTAATATATGGGGCTGTCTCTTTACTGCATTGAGCCATCTCTTTGCTGAATATATGGGAATGTCTCTTTGCTGGATTGGGTCATCTCTGTGCTGATTATATGGGGATGTCTCTTTGCTGAATATAGCACCCTCTAGTGTGCTAGATAGAGTGTACATAGTTCTTAGAGTAGGTATATTGGTCTGTTTGAGAGCCAAGCCTGGGTTGAATCTGGGTCAGGGGTGAGTGACTCAGGGAGGCTGGATGACTCATGAGGCAGCACTTCTGGTAACTCACCCTGCTCTCCGCAACCTTGGAGAAGCTTCCAGAAGTAGAGGGTGGAGTTAAGGAGGAGCTACTTGGAGTATTGACGAGGGCCCCAGCCAATCCCCAGCAGGGTGGGCTGGCAGGGGACAGGCACCTCTAAAATACTCTGGGGTCATGCCAGCAGGGGCAGTCACGTGGAAGATGAAGATGAAGTGATGAGGAGGCTTCTGTGGCCCTTGGGGTGCCCCCTAGTGTAGGGAGGGGCACTGTTTTATTCAACCTTCTCCCAGAGTTTGTAATAAGAAACAAAAAACAGAAGTGAAAAAGTTCTGGTGCCCAAGTTATAGGCAAAAAAAATCCAGTATTTAGCCACAGGACTTCTAAACACACCTTAGTGTGCTCTGTACAGTTGTGAGATTGTAAAGTAGAAGAAATTGTAATTCTGCCTTAAAATAATCAGTTAGTCATGTCAGCAATATATAACACATAAAGCAGCAGGTTATGAGGCAATGGAGATGGAGGACTTTAATCTGGATGAGTTAATTCTGTATAGTTGGAGTTCTTAACCGCACATTGGACTTTACTGTTGGTTTAATTGACAGTGTCTTGCAGACAGGATGAAAATAGCAGATAACAAAGGGCATCAACACCCATCAGCCGTCACCTTTACCCTCCTTTTGAATGTTTATACACAAATGAGCAAACCGCAATGTGACAGTATCTAGTGGAATGCCACTGTTTACACTATTGCTTTTTGTGTAAGCATCTGTACATGCACGACATAATATCAGGAAGTCCAAAATTAATATAGAATATTTTTGCAGTTATGTACTGTTTCCCAGTGCATTTTCAAAAACCACTTCCTTCTGCAGCTTGGGCTTGATAACTGGTGTTAGGTGGGACCATAAAAATGAATGATGCACAAAAGCATTGGTAGCATGTTCTTTTACCTTTCACTCCAAACACATTATTTGATCATACTTTCAAAAGCAGGGCTCCTCCAGAAGCTGCTAAAGGTTCTTTGCTTAAATACAGCTTTCAAAGCTTTCATTGATCACCAATGTAAGGGTGCACTTTTCTATTGATCACCAATGTAAGAGGGGACTTTGTACACTGATCACTAATTTAAGGGGACACCTTTCCATTAAAGGATATGTTCCCCTTTTGTAACATGGTACGTGTTACACCCGTATTCAGGGTGTAACATGTTACTGTTGCAGCAGTCCCAGCACCCCCAATCCCTGATTGTGACAGCAAGCAGGGGTTCTTCTCCCACCACCCACCGTTGCAATTTTAAAAAACTGTGGCCGTGCAGGTCTCTGTGAATAGGAGAACTACAAGTACTGACAGCCTTTGCGGCTGTTGGCTTATAGTTCTCCATGAACTACCAGGGCACTAATGAGCGCTCTAGGTAGTTCATTGATGCTTTGGCCCTGATTTACTATACCTCCCAAATCTACTCCAGCAGTGCCTTAAAATAACTCCCAATTAAAGGCAATTACGACTTCAACTCTCACAAACTGGAGTAAATCTACACACATGCAAACTCTATTTGCCTGTGAAGATGCCTCTCAGATCACATGTTCTTCAGAATTCCTCCATTTAATGCTTGTATGCAAGTTCATTGCCATAAAAAAACATTACCACCCCCTCTCTCTAATTTTAACAGCCTTAGCCCTAGGGGACATGTATGATTAGAAAAAAAACAATTATAAATCAATTGTGGTGCAAGTGGTTTTAATAATGGTTAAAGTGAAAATAAAAAACAAAAAAACACGAAATATTCCTTTAACCACTTCAGCCCCGGAAGGATTTCACGCTTTAGGACCAGAGCACTTTTTGCAATTCGGCACGACGTTGTACCCAAACGAAATTTGAGTGCTTTTTTACCCACAAATAGAGCTTTGTTTTGGTGGCATTTAATCTCCTGGGCATCATTTCTGATCTCCGCTATAAATAAAAAAAGAGCAACAATTTTGCAAACTAACCAGTTTTTCATCCTTTTTGCTAAAATACAAATCCAATAAAAAAATTTAAAAAACATTTTATTTCATCGGTTTTGGCTGATTTATATTCTTCCTCATATTTTTGATTCTAAAAATCGCAATCAGCGTTTATTGATTGGTTTGCGCAAAAATTGCCACGTTTACGGATGATGATAATTCATTTGTGGGGTTTTTTTTTTATTCTTTACTAGTAATGGTGGCGATCTGCAATTTTTAGTGGTACTGCGATATTGCGGCGGACAAGTTGGACCATTTAGACACTATTTTTGGACCATTTTCATTTATACAGCGATCAGTGCTATAAAAATGCACTGATTACTGTAGAAATGTCAATGGCAATGAAGCCTGTGATCACCGCCCTTTCCCCCCTGTCAGAACGGAGATCCGTGTTTGCTTACACGGACCTCCATTCTTTCACTGTGGGGGGGCCATCACGGGTAGCCGGCTGCGATCAAGTCTGCCCTACCCGCTCCCTGCCCCCCCGGAACACAGTGAGCATGGCAGCGTGCCTCCGGCGGCGCACGCATGCTCACAATGCTAGTTATCGCAGCTGCCATCAAGTAACGGTGGTTTGCGATAACTAACCACTTTCCTGCTGTCATGCTGCAGCGGGCGGTCAGCAAGTGGTTAAATATCGTGCTTGGGGGTCCCCTTAGTATGGATCTCTGTGATGTTTAGAACAGTGACACCGCAAAATTACATTTGTAAAGGAAAAATTTACATTTAAAATCGGTCACGGCTGGAAGGTATTGCTGGTTCCCTGCAATATAGATAAAGATCGTTGAAAATGCATTGTGTTGAGGGTCCCCCCCAGTCCATACCAGGCCCTTCGGTTCTGGTATGGATTTTAAAGGGAACCCCACGCCAAATTTATAAAAAGTGGTGTTGGGGGTCCCACAAAATCCAAACCAGACCCTTATCCGAGCACGCAGCCCTAGCATGGCAGGGGGGTGGGGACGAGTGAGCGTGCCCCCTCCGAACCTTATCAGACCACATGCCCTCAACATGGGGAGGGTGCTTTGGGGTCTGGTTTGCATTTTGAGGGGACCCCAATGCCATTTTTCCCAAAAGTTGGCATGGGGTTCCCCTTAAAATCCATACTAGACCTGAAGGGCCTGGTACAGACTTTGCGGGGGACCCCTACCCAAAATTTGTGTTTAATTATGGCGTGGAGTTCCTCTTAAAATCTATGCCAAACCCTTATCCGAGTGTCCATGCACTGTATATACTCTACACAGCGGTGTAGTGGTTAGCGCTTTCACCTGGGAGCAAAAGGGTCCCTGGTTCAAATCCTAACCACAACACTACCTGCCTGGAGTTTGCATGTTCTCCCTGTGTCTGCGTGGGATTACTCCGGTTTCCTCCTACACTCCAAAGACATGCAGGTAGATTAGATCCTGTTTAAATTGGTTCTAGTATATGTATGAATGTGAGTTAGGGACCATAGATTGTAAGCTCCTTGAGGGTAGGGACTGATGTGAATGTACACTATATATGTAAAGCTACAGCGCTATATAAGTACCTGAAATAAATTAATACACTGAATGCAGCATATTATACATACTGTACATATATATTCGTATGCCATTGCCTAAACTTTTGCTATCTCCACAAATGTTTTCACTATATTCGGCCGCTGTGTAAGTGGCCTTTTATAGTGTGGGCTTGGACTCCGACCCACTGAGCAATGATTGGCCAAAGGCACCCTGCCTTTGGCCAATCATGGCTTTCACAGCAGAGCATGCTGTGATTGGTCAAAACACACAGGTCATGTTCATGCTTTGGCCAATCAGCAGGCGGCATTACCCCACAATTTCACTGCATTATGGGGTGCTCAAATTTCCCACAAGCGCCCCATAATGTTCAGGATTTGGCAACCCCCCGATGTTCGAGTCAAACATACTTTTGACTCGAACTAGGG
This sequence comes from Glandirana rugosa, assembly GCA_018402905.1. Lineage (NCBI taxonomy): Eukaryota > Metazoa > Chordata > Amphibia > Anura > Ranidae > Glandirana > Glandirana rugosa. The sequence continues at coordinate 840,045 of BLSH010341351.1, read as the reverse complement.
GACCATCCCTATTGACCATGGATGTACATCACGAGACATTTTAACATAAAAGATTGGACAAAAAATGTCTCCATTTTTACACTTTTTAGGTGAATGGGTATGATGTACCCAATACCCATTCACATGGGGGGGCAGGATCTGGTGGCCCCCTTGTTAATGGTGACTTCCACATTTTGATCAGCCCCCCAACTGCAGACCCCAACAACCACAGCTATCAAGAAGAGGCCCTTGTCCCCATCAACATAGGTACAAGATGCTTTGGGGTGGGGGGGTGCAGAGCCCCCCCACCCCAAAGCACACACCCCCTCTTGTTAAAGGCATGTGGCCTGGTTTGGTCCAGGAGCAGGGCAGACCCTCAGTTGTCCCCCCATCCTGACCTCCAGGCTGCATGCTCAGAAAGGGTTTGGAGTTTGGGGGGATCCCCTGCCGTTTTGTAATAAAATTTGGAGTGGGCTTCCCCTTAAAATCTATCCCTGAGCCAAAGGGCTTGGTATGGATTGGGGAGGGCAAAACATTATAGCCGCAAGCAAGTTGAAATGACATTTTTGATCAATGTAGGGGCGGATGTGGGAGCTATATGTGGTGTGGGTGGGGTTAATTGATTTATTTGGCGTCACCACACAATTGCTTGCAGCCCATGGGCACACAGCACTTCCTGTTTCCAGCCACATTACACTTCCTGCTAATGTATATCTGTAAGGACTATGCAAATATAAATGAGAAGATGACTTATCAGTGCTGGTTCACACTAGTGCGATGCGGGAACCCTGCAAATCCACTGCGGATTCTCGCATCGACTTAGACAGTTCACACTGCCATATGCAAACTGCTGGGTGTGTCAATAGAAAGCTAATGACACCCCCAAATCAGTTTGCAAATGGCACTGCAAACTGCAAATTCAGACAGGAATCGGATTGCATGTATGTGAACGCCCATGTGATCTGATTCTGCTGCGTAACAAAAAAGGGTCCTGTGCAAGTTTGGTCAGGATGCGATGCAAATTCAGCCATACTATCTGTATGGCTGAATTTGCATAGCACAGATCGCATGTGATTTGCACTGCGGTGCGAATCACATCCGATCTCGGACACCGTAGCAGTGTGAACTGGCCCTAAGCAAGGTAATTCACTTCCTCAAAACCACCCCCCAAAACTAAATAAAAAAGCTACAAAAGAGAACAACAAGCAAAATCAATTTCATTTTATTTTGCCAACAGAAACACATGTACATATTTACTGGCATTAAAGTATTTACAGTATATACACATTTAGCAAAACAGTTAGCAATTGGGTTCAAAGGGTCCTGCTCATAGGAGCTTACAATCTAAAATTGGACTAAACCTTACTGTGGACAGTTTTAGTTTCACCGTCCATAACTGCCCGCATATTTCATAAAATGACTAAACACCCACATGACATTATTAGCTGCAAAATTACAGAAAGATAATTAACAGTCATTCTAACAAAGCATTACAACATAATATTGAAAAAGGCACCTATTAAACCAAGAACATTGGTGAGCATTTTCTCCTAGAAGAATGCATGGTAAAACAAACACCCCAATCGGACACCATGGTAAATTCAAGCCACTTTTGATGGTCAAAATGCACAATAATTTCAGCAAACGGCTCTAGTAAAACATTTGTCATCAGCAAAATAACATTTCTTCTCCCACAATTTTTTTTTTTTCAGTATTCGGACAACAGCACACATATACCCTCAGTACTTAGTGACTGTCTCCTCACACATCATACAACCACCAAAGCAACAAAAATACATTCAGAACCTCCTCGCTTCCACTTTTCCCATCCCCTTCACATCAAACAAATAAACAATATGCATCCTGGCTATAAATAGCTTCACCACCTCCTCAACGGACATAAACCTTTTCCTACTCACCCATAAATTCCGGTCATCCTGAATTACTTCCTTAAAAATAACTGAAAAGCACCAAGCCCTCCTGGCTGCACTCCTGTCCAACCTAGAGAACCCCAATACCACCATCTCCTCCCTCGCACACTCCGCTCCTACCACCACCCGTAAGAACTTCTTCAGTTTTCTCATGACTTCCTTTGTGAATGCACAGTTCCAAAAAACATAGAAGACATCCTCCACTCCACCACACCCCTCCCTTGGACATATTTCCGAATTTGTTAGATCCTTGCATAGTCATCAGGCATCTCATAAAGGTCATCCAAGAAATGTCTCTTTGACGGTTAGTCACACCTTTTGTGCTCATGCTTTTCCACATCTCCCCACACTCCTTTTCTCTTAGGTAATGTATCCCGTTAGGAGGAATCTCCCCAGCAATCCAAGCTTTAAGCTTCTTCTTATCTCCGATTTCCATACCAAGTCCACTGGTTTTAGACAGTATCAAGAAGTACTGTGGTATGACCCATGCCTGCGGCTTGTCCAAAGCCCGTCTGCAGATCCCCCACCTTGTAAAGAGTCTTCCTCCAAGGTATTGCATCATCTCTGCTCCGATTCCTTTACTTCTCAGGACCCTTATCAGAGTTAACCAGTAGTGCAGTGTCAGGAATTCTCCAACTTCCGGGAGCCCATACCTGCCTTTTCCACGAGGTTTGGTTATTTTTTCCATTGCACACTTTTCCATCCTCCCACCCCAAAAAAAACAGAAACAGTAGTCTCGTCATCTTCCTTACCCTCCTAACACCTGCATCCTTTCCACCTTCTGACACAAACCCTCACTCACCTCCATCTCACGCCCAACACTACACACTTGACATTTACTCCAATTCACACTCATCCCAGACACACTACAAAACAAGCTCACCTGCAGCCTTCCACACCGCACATCAGCCATCCCACCAGCCACCAGCACCACATCATCCATATATCCCAACACGTTCACACTTCTTTCACCACTTCCATGCGTAAACACTCCCTTAAACGCCTTGTCCTTCATCAAGTAGAGGCTCCATCACGCAGATGAACATCAGAGGTGACAGAGGACAACCCTGCCTAGCCCCACACATCATAGGAACACTCCCCCCTAGGGTACCGTTGACCAAGACTTGACTGGAGATGTCCTTATACAGCCCTCTGATAACCTTCAACATCTGGTCTGGAAACCCTAGGACCTCCAGGATCTGGAACAGAAACTGGTGGGAGACTTTGGCATAGGCTTTTTCAAGATCAGTGGATTCCAACAGACATGGCAAGTTGTTAGATTGAGCGTAATGCACAACATCCCTCAGCAACAGTAAGTTGTCGGAAATCCGACGACCAGGAACCGCACAGACCTGCTGCTCCCCTATCACCTCACCAACCACAAGTTTGACTCGGTCCAACACCAACCTTGCCACAATCTTGTAGTCAACATTCAGAAGTGTAATTGGTCGCCAATTCCTAATGTCTCTCTTATCACCTTTTTTGTGGATAAGGGTAATAACCCCCTCCCTTAAGGACTTTGGCATCTCACCCATCTCAAACACCATCCTCACCAAGTCACATACCTCATTCTTCATCACCTCCCAAGCTTTGCAGAAAAACTCCACAGTCAACCCATCCTTACCAGGCGTCTTACACTTACTCATTCCTCCAATCACTCGACACACCTCCTCTTCCGTAACAGCGACACGCAGGCCAGCCCTACCCTCCTTAGACAAACTAGCATCAACTCTCTCGCAGTACTCCCGCATCTCCTCAGCACTCGCTTCACATCCACCAGCAAACAAGCCTGTGTAAAACTCATTCACTGCCTCACACATCTTCTCACCTTTCACCTCCTGTCCCTGCACCAGGACTGATTTCATGACATTACGCTCCTTCAATACCTTCTTGAAGAAGAATCGTGAGCATGTCTCCCCTTCCTCCATGTCCCTCACTTTAGCTTGAAAAATTTACTTCTTCCCCTTAGCTATCCGAGCCTTCTTTATCTCCTCTCTCACCCTCCTGATTTCCTCCTCCAGCTCCCAACCCCCTTGTCTTAACTTCAGCAATAGTCTCAACCTGTTCAGTAAGGCTCTCCCTTCCCATCTCTCCTTTTTTGCCCTCCTCACCCCAGCCTAAATAAAAAAGAATTTGATGTGCTCCTTTAGCCAGTCCCACCAACTGAAAAAAGACTCAAAATCCCCCTTCCTTCCCAGCCACGCTTTATACTGCAGGGCAAACTGGTCAAAAACTTCTTGATCTTCCAGCAGCAGGTTACTCAGTTTCCAAACTCCTCTTCCCATTTTCACATCCTGTTCAAAAATAAACTTACCCACCAAGGCCTGATGGTCAGAGAAAGAAAGTTCCCACTGTCTCTAGGCTGCAACATTTAAATTACTGGAACATAAAATAAAGTCAATTCGGGATCTCAAACTTCCCTTGTCTGAAAAAAAGGTCGCTGGAGCCTTTCTTCTTCCATAGTGACACATCCTTCAAACCATAGTCTTGCAACATTGCATTAAAGGCTTTACTGGTAACATCCGTCCGGCTTTCTCCTTGACCTACCCTATCTCCAGCATCCCATTAAAATCGCCAGCAACGATAATATTTTCTCTCCCGACTAGGTGGAGCTTCAGGATTTCCAGCAGATCCAGCCTAGTAACCTTCTGTACTGGGGCATACACACAAAAAAGCTTGAAGGTTTCTTCCAGGTAGGTAAAGTTCACTTTTAAGATTCTGCCTGCCACCACTTCCTCCCATGACTTAACTTTAATTCCAGGATTTTTAAGAAGCACCCCAACTCTTTCATTTTTGTTTTCTGCAGCGCAGGACCAAATGGCCTGCCCTGCACTCCATTCCCCATGGCCAGGAACATACCTTAATGCACACTCTTGCGCACACAGGACATCCCAATCAATCCTAACCAATTCAGACAAAACAGCCGCACGACGATAGACCGACCCGATTGAACGGACATTCACACTACATATAGACAAAGCCATAAGGAGGATTATCAATGCAATCCTGTAAAAATCACTATTTCCCTCCATCAGGAAGCTCCTTTTCACTCCTGTATGCAGTACCCTTCTCCAAGGATGATACTGCTTCATTTTCTAAATACAGCATTGTAGGTGAGTCTACTGAGCTCATTGGTGATGATGTTACACTTAATGTATCTGACACTGCTAAATCCATACTCAGCTTAGGAGTTTCACAACTGCCATCATCCAGGTTCAACCCCAGAGACAAGCCCCATAAATCCATACTCAGATGAGGCGTTTCGCACCTGCCTCCACCTGGGCTCGAACCCAGAGACAAGTACCATCTTCCTTTCTCTGTGTCTCTACCCCATGCTCCACTACAGGTACTGGTCTCTGAGCACATGTCCTTTTGATCCTGCCTCCTCCTTCCTCTTAGTCTCCTGCACTTCCATCTCATCTGCCCAATCCCCTACTTTCTCATCTGCATATTTATTCTCCTGCTCTTCTTCCACCTGCTTCACCAATACATCCACCTCTCCACCTACCTCCCCGCCCTCCTCCTCTCCAGGCTCTCCTACCTCATGCACCTGCATCTCATTAACCTCCTCCTCCTCTGCTGCCTCATTCGTATTCACTTTATATGTACCCATACTGCTTTGCAGCTCCTGTCCAACACCTTCCTTGGAGCTACTCATGGGGTTTTCAGCATCTGGGGAGGCTGGCACTTCACTCTCAGCGCTGGCTGCCTGCACACCCCCTTCATCCGCACCCTCTGTCTCTTGCTCCTCTGGCACTCGGTTCACATTCTGCCCTATAAACCGCAGACTCTGCACAACCGCTGCACATGTGAACATTCTCTTTCCCATCATTATTGGACAGTTTTTAACCATCTGCTCCCCAGAACCACACAAATCACATTTTTTTCCTTACAATCAGCTGCATTGTGCCCTTATTTCAGACACACTATGCAGCAGTGTTTAGAAGGACAATCCTCCCTTATGGGACCATACTGAAAGCACCCCCTGCAATATCGGGATTGTCCAGGATAATACACAGTGCACCGCTCCCCTGCAATGGTGAATGACGGGGGAGGGTGACAATCACCACAGTAGCCTGTTGTATCACGTTTCATACGTACTTTAAAACGCAGTTTTCCCCTGTACATCCCATACTGGTTGTACAGTCTCTCCCCATGGTCCACTCCCATGCAATACCGTAACAGAAAATGTCTCACCAATGCTGGCTCCAAAAAAGGGTTGTAACAATGCATAATCATGAACTTTACTCCTGGATCAAACAGCAGAAATGCATCCATCTTCTTAGTTAACATATTTCCTCCCAGCTCCGCCTTCACCCAATGTTCATACGCAGCTTGGCAAGTGTCCTCAGTATGAAAAGAAACATCGTATTGACCACTAGCCACAAAATCTTGTAGAGCAAATATATCACTGACCTGTAAATTCAGCAATTTCTACCGCGATCACCTTCAGTCCAACTTCACCACGATATTCAGGCTTAACCTGTAATCTCATAGAGTTCCTCAAGCGCCCCGAACCCCACAACATGACAATGACCTTTAATAGTACAGCTTTATGTGGCTCCCCGCTTATCCGGGGGTCCCCCTAAAAAAGGGCCCCCAAGACCACCTAACTTGAACCACAGCAACAAAGCTGACCCCTCAGCAGGTCAGACCAACACCCTCTACTGAAGTGCCTAATGTAAGCTAGCACTGACACACGCCCAATAGAAGTACAAGCCCACCAGTATCTTTCAATCTGTCCTTTCTAATTTATTTCACCTGTGGGTCTGCAATACCTAATACTATTTGCTGCGTTAACCCTTGGCTATGTTCATCAAATCAATATAACTCCAGGACAAAATTCTAAGTCAGTGGTTATCAACCCTGTCCTCAAGTACCCCCAACAGGTCATGTTTTCGGCTATTATTTTGCACAAGTGATCTGATCACTTTCACTGCCTTAGTAATTACCACAGCTGTTTCATCTGAGGGAAATCCTGAAAGCATGACCTGTTGGGATGCCTTGAGGACTGGAGTTGAGAAACACTGATCCAAGCAACAGTTTTCTAACCAGATGTACATGTGCAGTGTAAACCCTACAATTTGAAATGTCCAAGTCCCTGGCTGCAATGAGCTTCCAATTTAAAGTCCCAAAATAACTTGCTTACATTACAGACTATTTGGACAAGAGACAAATAAAATAACAGCCTGTCTTTGGATTGTGGTGAGAAACTCAACCAGGGGTTTATTATAAACTTCAACACAAGCATTAGCATATCCAGGACGTGAACCAGCAACCTTTTGGGTGACAGGTGGATTTGGTAGCCACTTAGCAGTGAGCACATGTATTGTCCATCGCTGTGGTGTGAACCAGCCCTAAGTCCATAGCCATGCTCAGTATCACAAGTAATATACAATAGATTGTCCTAGGTATTGGGAAATGTGCCTTTACACACACATGAACTATAATGGCAGCCCAGGGTTCAGTATAGAGTTGGGCCACCATTTGCAGCTATAACAGCTTCAACTCCTCTGGGAAGGCTGTCCACAAGGTTTAGGAGTGTGTCTATGGGAATGTTTGTCCATTCTTCCAGAAGTGCATTTGTGAGGTCAGGCACTGATGTTGGATGAGAAGGCCTGGCTTGCAGTCTCTGCTCTAATTCAGCCAAAGGGTGGACTCTGTGCAGGCCAGTCAAGTTCCTCCATACCAACCTCCCTCATCCATGTCTTTATGGCCTTTGCTTTGTGCACTGGTGCGCAGTCATGTTGGAAAAGGAAGGGGCCATCCCCAAACTGTTCCCACAAAGTTGGGAGCATGAAATTGCCAAATGATTTGGACCATTGCACAAAGCAAGATCCATAAAGACATGGAAGAGTGAGTTTGGGGGTGGAGGAACTTGACCGGCCTGCACAGAGTCCTGACCTCAACCAGATAGGACACCTTTTGGCTGAATTAGAGCGGAGACTGTGAGCCAGGCCTTCTCATCCTACATCAGTGCCTGACTTCACAAATGCACTTCTGGAAAAATCGCCAAATACTCCCACAGACAAACATCCTAAAGCTTATGGACAGCCTTCCCAGAAGAGTTGAAGCTGTTATAGCTGCAAAGGGTGGGCCAACTCAATATTGAACCCTATGGACTAAGACTGGGATGCCATTAAAGTTCATGTGCATGTAAAGATAGGCATCCCCATTGCCTAGCTAGTATAACGGGCAAGATTTGCAATGGTGGTGGAACCCTCCTACACATAAATACTACATAAGACATAATTTAGGTAAGGCCCTGAGTCATGTTTAACAACATAGAGAGGACAAACAACATTTCTACATGAAGTGACATGCTTGGGAATCGAACTCAGGACATCTGCAATGGTAGACAGAATTGCTACCTTTTAAACCACGGGGGATTACACACATCAAGTACTCCTACACATAAATACACAGATGCTGCATGTCTAGGAATATATAGGACTTACATTAGTCAGGAGTTAATCTTTTAAATGTGATCTGTAATTTTTGGTGGTTCTTGCTGCGTGAGCATAGAATATATTAATTATTATATAATAAATTATTATATAATAAAAAAATTAATTATATTAAAGTTATCCTCAGATTTTTGGTAATGACATTTTTATTTCTGATGTTGGTACACATATCACATTTTATCGCCTGTATATATTTTGTGAAATCCGAGAGGCCTAGTCCCCCTTTTTGTTTGGATCTAACGAGTATCTCTCGTTTAATCCAAGGGAATTTATGTTCCCAAATGAATTCTCCTACTGCAGACCGTAATTTGTGGATTAATGCTGCGGGGGGATGCACCGGGACTGTCTGAAACACATATAGCAACTTTGGAAGTATGTCCATTTTTATTATGTTTATTCTTCCTAACCAAGAAAAAGTTTTCCTATCATATTTGTGTAATGATTTTATTATTTCGTCAGTCAACGGGGCATGGTTATGCTCAATTATTTTATCCAGGTCTCTAGGTATTTTTATCCCTAGGCTTGAGTTTTGTTTGATAAAGAGACATTTAATTCCTCAGATTTATCATAATTGACTTTGAAATTACTTACAGCTCAGAACCGCTCAAACTCTTGAATGAGATTAGGGATAGTTATTATTGGGTTAACAATATGCAACAGGAGATCGTCTGCGTATACTGACATTTTATATTCCTTTCCTTTTATTTGAATCCCCTGTATATCAGGGTTATTTTGTATAGCCGTAGTAAGGTGCTCCATTACCAAAACGTACAGCAACAGAGAGAGGGGACAACCCTGTCGGGTACCATTGGAAATTGAGATTGGACCCGACAGGATCCCATCAATCCGAACCTTTGCATGTGGCTTATGATAAAGTGCCATTATCTTTCCCATTAAGGAAGGACCTATACCCCATTGCCTCAGGGTTTCTTCCAGGAAGTCCCATCCCACCCTGTCAAACGCCTTTTCGGCGTCTACCGCCAAAAGACAGGATGGGATGGAATTCCTCTGTGCATATTCAATCAACGACAACGTTTTCAAGGTGTTATCTCTAGTTTCTCTACTCTCCACAAAACCTGCTTGGTCCAAATGGACGTGTGCAGGTAAGATTGGTGTGAGTCTTTCCGCTATTACTTTTGCAAAAATTCATAAATCAACATTTGTGAGGGATATTGGTCTATAGTTCCCACAAATAGTATGGTCTTTCTCCGGTTTGGGTATTACAGAGATATGAGCCTCCATACCCTGAGGTGCAAAGGGGCAAGATTCGGAACTGCATTAAAGGCTTTGGTCATTATTGGACATAGGGCTTCACCAAACATTTTGTAGAAATGCATAGTGAAACCATCTGGACGGGGACTTTTACCAAGAGCCAAAGCTTTAATGACTTTCTGCATTTCCACAATTGATATTTCTTCTTCTAGTTCATCTATTATATTTTTAGATAAAACTGGGATTGCGGTATCTGTTATATATTGTCGAAGACCTTTCACGTTCATTTCCCGTTTTTTGATTAGTGATGTTATACAATTTGGAGTAAAAGGTTTGGAAGGTTTCCAAGATCTCCTTAGGATCAAATGTTACTTCACCTGATATTTTTAGAATTTTTATTATGGAAGTAGTGATTGTCCTTTGTCGTAATGCCCTAGCCAAAAGCCTTCCTGGTTTATTCCCTTTTAGATAATATAGGGCACGGTTCCTATCCCTCAATCTCAATGTTTGTTCATTCAATAGGGTCTGCAGTTCATTTTGTTTATCCGCAAGTTTTATCAAATTTATCAAAGTAGGATTCTGTTTGTGAATTTGCTCATAATTTGCAATATCTTTTAGCAAGCATAACATTTTATTTGTCCTGCTTGCCTTCAGTCTAGCCCTGTGTTTTATAAAAATACCTCTAATCACACTTTTTAACATTTCCCATTGTATGGGAAGGGAGGTTTTATCTTTTTCATGGTCTGTTTGAAAGTTTTTTATCGTCTGACGGATTTCTGAAATACATGCTTCATCTCTTAATAGATTTTCATTTAGTTTCCATTGACCACGCGACCTCTTATAAGCCGAAAATTCCAACTCTACAAAGACTGGGGCATGATCAGACCAGACAAAGTTACCTATTTCTGATGAATCTATTCTATGATAAGTATTATGTGTCAATTTTTCTATAAGTTCTTTAAATTCATTTGTTTGATTATAATTCTGGAATGGTCGATTTGCGGTAGCGTCTAGACGAAAGTCCAAAACAAAATTAAAGTCTCCGCCAATTAACACGATACCCTCTGCTTTTTCCATTAAATCTGTCACCATTTGTATACCTTTTTTAATTTGTTCCTGATTTTGAAGGTATAAATTGATGAACGTATATTTTTCTCCATAAATGGATACCTTTAGGAGCAGGGCTCTGCCATCCCTGCTACCCCAAGAATCCAAAACCTGATGAGGAAGTGATTTATGTATGGCAATGGATACGCCTCTCGATTTAGAATAGGGAAAAGTGTCATGGTACCATATTGGATAATATTTATTATGAATATTTGGAATGTGATCTGAGCGAAAATGCGTTTCCTGAAAGAATATTACCCCTATCTTTTGCTTATGAAATGCTTGTAGGATTTGTGTTCTTTTAGATGAAGAGTTAAGTCCTCTTACATTGAATGAACAATAATGTACCTCGATAGACCAACTAGGGGGTAGTCAAGGTTAAGGTGTCTCGTCCATAATAAGTCATAGATATGTGGGTCAGGGTAAACGATCCCCAGCCAATACCCCAAAGTTAGTGAAACAGAACCTTAATAAAGGAATCCTTTTTGGGGTAATTGACTATCCCCCTGCACAAAGAGGCTTCCCACACCTGTTTGGAGCACAAATCGTTTTATGAACATTTGGAGCACAAGTCACTAATTATCACCTTAACCACTTGATTTGAAAAAGGACATTTTTACCTGATATTTTTGCACGTGTTATATTTTCTTACTGTATTGATTGTATTGCACTACCACTTGCATTTTTTAATATTTTATCACCTCTTGTAAAATCTCTTTAAAATCACACAGCGGCGTCAGAGCGCCTCTCACTGTGTATCCAGCACTCAGGTAACAGCCTACGCGTTGCGTCACATCACGCATATAATGTCAATTTCATATATTGATGGTGTATGTGATAGGAGTGTATATTAAATTTTTAATTAATTAAAGTGATTTATTGTAAACACACCTCATATAATTCAATTCGCTTCATCACTCCACTGAAGTGGCATTGAGAAAAAAAAACCCAGCCCATTTCCCTATTTTATAAAGCTAAAGGGACCACGGTCTTCTCTATGTTTTTGTATCGCTATTATGAAATCTTCCTCCTTGCCCCCTGGTAGTAAATTCCAATATCAGTAATATATTTATATATCAATATCTTTTTAACTTATTCTTCAAGATTCCTTATATATTTAGAGGCCAGAGTGGCAATTCAATGTCTGGGAGTTGTAAGGTCTTTAAAAAGTTTGGCAGGTCTTCAATGTCTTGTAAGGTGGCTTTCTTCCCTTTATAGAACACCTGAATCTGAAATGGAAACTTCCATTCATACAAGATATTCCTTTCTCTAAGCATCTTTAACAGTGGGTTTACCGCTCTCCTAAAAGTCAAAGTCCGTTTTGAGAGATCCTGTAATAATATTATCTGGGCTCCATCAAAGTCAAGCGTTTTTTGATGCCAAGCTGCCTGCATTATTTTTTCTTTTACATGAAAAAAATGCACTCTACATATTACATCTCTGGGTCTTTGCGGGTCTTGACTTTTAGGGCCCAATTACCTATGTGTTCGGTCCAGTATTATTTCTTCTGTTAAGGACTGTTGTAATAACGTATTAAAGATGCCTTGAAGAGTTGATATTAAGTCTTTAGGTCCTGTTGCCTCAGGTAGTCCTCTAATTCTGATATTATTTCTTCTGTTTCTATTTTCTTGATCATCTATTTCAAGTAAGGCTCTTTTTAAGCGTTGAGAGGTTTCTTGTTTTTCTTTTTCAGATTGGGCTAATTTCTCCTCTAATTTTATTACTCTTGCTTCAACATTATTCATTTTCTCTTGAACGTATTCCAATGAGGATCTTACTTCCCGTATTTCTGTTTTATAGCAAGTTTCAAGGTGAGATATGTATTTTTCCATATCATCTCTAGTTGGAAGTGATCTTACATATGTTTCCATGTTCCGGGGTTCCACTTGAATTTTGTTTCCTTTTAACCTAAGCCCAACTTGTGTTCCTTGGGCTATATTTGCTTCTTTCTCTGTAGATTCTGTTGCCTCGCTCAATTGTCTCTCATTAGGGATTTCCCCCTGTTGTTGTGGCTGTTGGAAGTACTCCTTTATATCGGAGCTTTGTGGAGTTTGCGCTTTTAAAGTGTTTCCATATTTTGAACCAATGGATAGCTTTTTAGCATTCTGCGCTTGGGATACCTTAGGAGGCATAGCTTTATTTCTTTAATAGAGTTGAGCGAACCCGGACTGTAAAGTTCGGGTCCGTACCGAACTTTGGGGTGTCCGGGACCCAGACCCGAACCCGGACTTTTCAAAAAAAGTCTGAGTTCGGGTCCGGGGTTCTGGTAATTTTACCAAATATTCTGAAAATTGCTCTTAAAAAGTCCAGGAAAGTCCTAGAGGTCTGCAAAAGGAAGGAAAATGGGGGTAAGGGTGGGACAAGTGCCCTACAAAGAAATGGGGACAGGGAAATAACTTAAAATATTTTTAAAAAAATAAAAACCTAAAAAAAGCAAAAATGGAGGTGGATGTGGACCATCTTCAAACTTGGTCTGAAAAGTATTAATTAAAGGTAGAAGCCATATAACTGTTCTAAAATCCTCTTCAAACTGTGTCAAAAAAGTATAAATAAGCCAGGAGAACCCATATCACTGTTCTGCAAACATCTGGAAACTGTGTGTGTCACTTTAAATGAAACCGGGACTAACTGAACTACTGTTCTGCAAACATCTGGAAAGTCTGTGTGTCGCTTTAAATGAAACCGGGACTAACTGAACTACTGTTCTGCAAACATCTGGAAACTGTGTGTGTCACTTTAAATGAAACCGGGACTAACTGAACTACTGTTCTGCAAACATCTGGAAAGTCTGTGTGCTGCCGGGTAGTTTGTCCCTTTCATCCCCGCTCTAATATGATATTGCCCCTCACTTGGACAAACGTAGGAAGGACCATTGGGAAAAAAAAAACTCCAAAGGCCACAACAACAGTCCATCTAAGGCCCTATTTTCCTTTACAGAGGCCGCAATGCTCGCAGGGCATCCCGCTGGCTGAGTAGTAGCAAGTAACCATTTAAACCATATGGATAATGGCAGCATTCACTGCAGTCTCTAATGTTAAACTATCTGGTTCTTAGGGCAATAGTTATTCCCCCTTGTTCCGTCGCAGTTGTCTCACAGTGCCCAATATTGGGTCCCGAACACCCATGGGAACGGCAATCAAGTCCAAAGCATATCCTGAAGCCGTGGCCGACTGCATCAGCTGTCTTGAGATTATAGGGGAAGAGGTCAGCTTTTACAGTGTGTCTCCCCGTCCCGTCTCTGACTTCCAGACTCTCCACAACACCATGCACGGAAATGCAGGGGGACACAGCAGAGGTACCCCGCAGCAGGGCACCAAACACCTTCCCGTATTTAGCTCCGGAGACGGAACTGCCAGACCAGTCCCACCACCCACAGCTCACCTCGTCTCCACCGACTGCTCTAGGAGACATGGCGAGGTCAGGCAGCACCAGCCCCTGTCTCCAACTCCCCTCCAGGGGGAGGAGGGCCATAGGAGGGCGTAGAAAGGACAGCACTGGGAACAGGAGCTGGACAACCAAGGCCAGATGGAGCTGAGAGCCCACAATCCCGTGCAGCCGGAGCCGGCAAAGGAGGCGAAGGGTCATCTCCTCTACAGCACGGACCCCACAAGGTCAGTGCCTCTGGATCCTCTTCAAAGTTGCCCAGTGTCTTGCCATAACTATTCTCCTTCCCCAGCTGGAGTAAATGGAATAAAAAAAGGGACTCATTTTAAATTTGCATAAGCAATGGTATTGTTTGTGGTTTGTAAAGACACCTGTGTGAGTTTGGGGAAATATTTTTGTGACATGGACAGCAGCAAGTGAAAGTGACCGAGAAAAAAAATGATTTACAAAACATGAAGAGATTTCACATTCTAGCATTCTTAAAAAAAAATAGATTATCAAATGTGCAACATTGTTGCCAGGACAATTTCTTTGACAGAAAGATACATTTCTTTTCAACATGAAATTGATTTATTTGAAAAAGTAACAATTGTACCATTAGAATGAATGGCTGAAACTTTCACTTGGCAAAATAACTCTCATCTTCACTCCCAAAAAATGTGTGTAAAATAAATCTAATTTTGGTATTTACTAACTACTCAAGGAATTACTCCATGAGAGTTATTTTGAGAGTTGTTTTGTGTCTGAGCATGCTCAGTTGTGCTCAGCTGTGCTCTGTGCCTAGGAGTAAAGAGACGGGGAATTTACCGTATTTTTCGCACCATAAGACGCACTTTTTTTCCCCCAAAAAGTGGGGGAAAGTCTCCCTGCGTCTTATGGTGCGAATACCTGAAACC